>OY776277.1:84641286-84651286 GCA_963675445.1 Linnaemya vulpina | reverse complement strand
TGAACTATCGAAGACGACTGAACCCATCAGTCAGGAGGTATTAGACACACATGATTTGGTGATATGACAAAATGAAAGACTACGTGGATTGTTTGCCGAAGATCGTGTTAAATAACCACGACGTAGTATTTATTGTGGGGTTTTCAGAAGACGTCGTGTAATATGCAAATGACCTGCTGTAGATTGTAGCCCTTACAGTTAACATTAACAAGTCTATTGCACGGAAAATTGTACCTCTCATCATCCATACCACTTAATGAACCTGATTGAGGCGTTTGAACCCTGTAATACACAATAACATAAACAAGGGTTATCTCAACCCTCCCTTATCGGTAAAATGTCTTTTTATTTATTGACGTAAGCCTGTTTACATTTTTTGGGAAGAGACATTTATACGAATATACATATTTGCTATTCCATCCCTTAAGCATAAAATATGAGTGAAACTAATTTAAATGAACTCGGTTTTTGCAGAATAATTTATTCAATTGTTATAGACAAAATTGCATTTTTCGTGGAAATTTTGTATTGTCGTTGTATAAACAGCATTAAAAATGTTTTATAACCTTGGCTAAGAGGCACGACAAACCTGAAGTCAAAGGCAACGTCATTTCCTGTGATATTTCGTAGCATGAATCGTTTTTGCGGCCTAGTGAATAGTACAGGAACATAGGATTTAAAACAATGTCTACATTTAAAGCCGGTGTTAATAGTGCCGCAACCCTTTCTAAAAGAATAAACTGTAAATCATGTAATCCGTGCTAATTGATAAATATGAGTTGTTTATCAATTTGTAACTACCTGAAATATCACTAAAAATATCTTGATTAATATAATGATCAAGTCGCTAATGGTATTTATAATTTCTACTATTTTGAACTGTGGCTTAAATCCTAATTTGCTAAAGTTGGCTAAAAACTGTATCAGTATAGAAAGTGGTAGAATATCAAAAACATATCTTTTTTGCCCAAGAACAGAAAGCACCAATTTATTCCCGTTAACCAGGGAGATATTTTATTCGTCCAACAAATTCCATCAATATCCATTGAGCTGTTTTCCATTGACAGTGGAAGAAAAATTCGC
This sequence comes from Linnaemya vulpina, assembly GCA_963675445.1. Lineage (NCBI taxonomy): Eukaryota > Metazoa > Arthropoda > Insecta > Diptera > Tachinidae > Linnaemya > Linnaemya vulpina. The sequence goes on along the minus strand of OY776277.1, from coordinate 84,650,203 downwards.
AAACTTTCACTTACGCTTTTTGAGCGTAAGTCTATATGCGATGCAATTTATATAACGCTCAAGCAAACATGCATATAAAATTTCATTATTCAAAGTGATTGATCGAATTACGTAAAACTTGTAACATTCTGTAAAAATTTATGGTAGGAAAAAGAAGTAATTCGAATAGAAAATGTTTTATAATGGAAATAGTATAAGTCACATACAAATTACTACATATTTTGTTCTTAAATAACCGCGATGATGGAAAGATGAAATGTAACCAGTGTTGTATGCTACAACTTCGTTGCTTTTTATACGATTTTCCGTTTATAAAATAGTGCAAAATGATTTTTTTTATCCAAATGGTAATTACGCTGTCCTGTATATGAGGTGACGATATGTAATCAGCTTCAAAAATATTCATTAAATGATGCTCTTATATATTTTATCTAGACTCCACGCAATGTTGTATCGAAACGACAGTATTTAAGATCACTTGATGTATTAAAGACATTAAGGCGGAAACGTGTTCAAAGCGCCCAAGATCGACTATCTAAAAAACATCATTTAGAAATTGTAAGAGACTATGAGCGGTTCGAAGTGAAAAACTCTAATAAATCAGGTGGTATGTCAACTGGAAGAGATGTAAGAAACGACAAGCCAACTATTTCGAACGTTTCACAAGAAAAACTGGAGGAAAAGCTAAGAAAGAAAAAAGGAGAACTATTGAGATCTGTCAAGAAGTTGAGAATTGAGCAAGAAAGCAAAAAACGTTTTGGTGGTGCATATAAGAAACGAGTTAAAATATTAATGCATGAAGCTGGCTTCTCTGATCTTGAAGCTAAATCTTTGGCTCTACATCCTCTTGAGAAACTTGAAGAACTTATGGCTTTAAAGAAAGAATATGACATGATTAATCTGAAGACCGATTTTATACCAGCAAAGAAAAGCAGTTTAAAAGAAACCCCGAAGCAAGTAGTTTACAGAAATGATATAAAATACTTAAATATGTACAAGGAACATCGGGTATCGAACTTGAGTACAAGAATTGTAACTGCTTTAAAAGAATGTATTGTCAGAATACATAATTATGAGAAAGAACAAAAGCTTCCGCTAACTGGAGGTAAGTTTGTAAATATGTTACGAAAAATTGATTTGACGCAAAAGAAGCAATCAGAAAAAAGGACAAATGCAAAGACGAATAAAGCCACTCCTAGCAAGAAGAATGACGAAAAGAATGTTGGAAAAACAAAAGTAATCGACCAAAAACGTGAAGTCAAAAAAGTAGAAGAAAAAAATGTTGGCAATGGGGATAATCAAGAGAATGAAAATATTATTGAAGAAAATCCGGATAATGAACCTGCTACTGAAGATAAAGAGGATATTGAAAATATTGCTGAAGATGAGCAGGATGATGAAGAAAATCACGAACCGTGTGATGGTAATGAAGAAGATCTTGAAGAACCTCCAAGCCTAGAAAATGACACAGATCACGATCAAAATGAAGATGAAGAACAATAGTAAGAATTTTGCTATAGTTATCTCTCATAACCATGAGTGGCAACATAAAAGTATAACATAAAGAAAGTCAAATCATTTCAGCGAAATAAAATATTCGTACATATTCGGATTTATGGTATTAACACTTCATTATCTTTACAATTTATTTGACCCTTATCTGCAAATAATTGTCAATGCTATATTAGAGCAATATCAAAAATAGCACCCATATGAGCCTTTCTCATTCATAATTTGACTACTATTAACATCTTAATGTTTTCTATGCCATGGATAATACAAAATTTTGCCAGCAGTAGTCAATGGTTATCCACAGACCGTTCATAAGTGCCATATTTTTGATATTGTCTTGATATAGCGCTTATAACTAAATAGTTACAGAATAAATCAATTATTTAGAAATAAATATATCGATGAATCCAGAAAGAATTGAATTTTTTTCTATCTATATGTATGTACATATTCATGTATGTACATATTCATACGTATACCATACATGTGCATACTGCGCTAAAAAATAATGAATTAAAAACCACATATTTATTTACTCAAAAAATGTTCAGTTATCAGTAATATATTACAGGTTAATGAAAAAAAATTTCAGTAACGAGTACAATTTTACTGGTTATTCGATTCTTTTTTTAGTACGCTAGTAACTATAGCTCTGTTCATTTACTTTTCTATCATCAACTAGAGAGTAAGAAGAAATTTTGCGAAATTTCTCTCAGTAATAACAAAAGTAAATGAACACTTTTCCATCCAAAATTATCAACGTAAAATAATGATGTGTTCTGTGGGTATACGCGAGTACTAAATATTTACTCCAATATTTGGGAAAATTATATATATTAGTATGAATATATATTTATTTTTTTCTTTCTATGAAATTAATAAATAATTGCTTTTTACATGTAGCAGTCGTACAAGAACATATCAAATAATAAAAATGTATCTACATAAACTTACACTATCAAAACGTATAATTTTTATTATAAAAACATATATAAAGCACAGCCACAAGTATATATTCTGGAATTTTGAACTATTGCAGTGAAAGAAATATTCATATAAGAATATTTCTCGATCTTAACCGATTATCTTATCTTGATATTGATTTCACTATCTCAAATCGAAGTGCCTCTATTCTAATGTGAGATCTCGTCGGATCAACAACACGTTTGTTATTCTCTGAAACGCAGAATAAGTAAAAAAAATGTATCCTTATTGTATGTACTTTTTTTAGATTTGGATAATAACCAACATATTATTCTATGGATCATCCTACAACAATGTATATCATGCCAATCGTAATGACAATTTCTTAATGTAAAGACTTCTCACAAACTGCAGAAGCCAGGCACTGTGTAGAGTCAAAAATATATTTTGACCGAGTTATCTACGGCTATTATGGGAAGTGTTGAGGTACTAGGTACTGATCGTAAGCTTAACAAAAATAGTTATAAACATATTTAAAAGCTTTAAATATTTGCAATAACTTAATATTTCTCAAATTTTGCAAAATATTTTAATTTTTAGCTTCTTTAGAAAATTTGATTTCTTAATGCAAACACAAAACAGCTGCTGATTGGATAACTATTGAAAGTAAAAATTTTAGCTCTGTTCCTTTACTGAAAATTGTTAACAATTGTTGATAGGAAAGTGTTCATTAACTCGAAAAACTTTCAACGAGAGAACCACAAAAGATGGAGAGGCTAGAAAATTCTTGATAGTAAAATTTTTACTTTCAATAATTATCGAATCGGCTGTTTTGTGTTACATTTAGGAATAAAGTTTTCTAAAAGAAGCTAAAATTTAAAACATTTTGGAAAATTTGAGAAATGTTAAGTAATTGCAAGTATTTAAAGCTATTAAATATGTTTATGACTATTTTTAAGCTTAGGATTAGCAGTAATCAAATATTACGTATAAAGAAAATGAATTAAGTAGCAAAACACCTTGTACATCAAGGGCACAGGATGCCGCAGCGGATGGAGGTGATGTAAAAATTATGAGTACTTAGATACTCGACACTTCCCATAATAGCCACTAGAGCATTTTCTAATTTTTGAACTGACTGCATTTTCGTGTGCGTCTTCTTGCGTTATTGATGAATCTGAGCATGTAACCTACCAACCGTTGTAGCTGTTCTTGAGGTGTTACTTGATACACTACTTGATATGGTGACTGCAGATATTTTTCTTAGTTCCATGTTGGTATCGTCACTTATAACGCTAATTTTAGAATATGCTGCTGGACAAATTTATATTTTCCGATGTAGAAACATAGGCCCGTAGAACCATAACGTGATTGCTGCTAGTTTTGATGGTGAGAGTCGTCGTGATACGATATCCGTCGGATTTTCTTTAGATTTAATATGTCTCTATTTTTCGGTAATGGACAATTCCTGTATGATAGAGATTCGGTTAGATACAAATATGTGGTAGGATGACGACTGAGAGTTGATCCTGGCTAGAACAATTTCTGAGTCAGTCCATAGATATGTGGGCGCACTCTGTAGTCTTAAATCCTTCTTTACTCTTGCAGCTAATTGAGCGTTTAACAAGGTTCGAAACGAGGTGAGGTTTGGCGTTTTAGCAGAGCTACCCGTGGTTTTGCACATAGTAATCTCACCATTACCTGATTGTTCTTGATCTTATGTAAATAACTGCACAATATGCCTTTTCTGAAGCGTCCGCAAAAGCATGAATTTCATGATACATGAATATGTATCGTGGAATTTCCAGGTTCCTTATATGTCGCAATTCGTTAAGGAATGTCGTTCAACTCATATGAAGATTTGTTAGTAATGCATCATCCCATTCCAGTTTTGTTTGCCAAAGTTCTTAAATGAGTATTTTAGCACTGACTACAATTGGTGAAAGTAATCCTAACGAATCAAATATTCTAGCTAAATCTGATGTAACTTTATGCTTGGTAACTTGAATTTCGCTGAGCACTACCTTAATATAAAAATTATCACGTTTTGGCATCCATGATGGACCTAAGGTTTTTACTGTGTGATTATTTTTGAAGTCAAAACTAACTTCTTGTTGCGCTTCTTTTGAAGTAGTAATTTGCAGTCCACTTCTGTAACTTAAATCCATGCTTTCTAAGTATATATTTCAATTCCCTCTGAATTGCTATAGCTGTGGTTATGCTATCATCTCCAACGATCTTATCGTCCACTTAAAAGTTTTCTGTGTGGGTATCGACTCATGTTTGTTTTGGCTATTGTCTCTAAGCATTTTATTGCCAAGTATGGGTCAGGTCGTGTTCCATAGGTGACAATATTTAGCTGATATGGGTCATCCCTCCATATAATGGTTTGAAATTTTCTATCTTCCGACTTTACATCTTTTCAATGTCTTGTAAAAACAAAGCGTGGCATTCGGAAACGAAGCAAGATAGTTCACTTTGAACTTTTGGTCCTGTGTACATTAAGGCGTTCAGAGATAAACCCTCAGAAGTTTTTGTAGACGCATCGAAGACGACACTTAATTTTGTTGTTAGGCTATCAGGCTTGAGTAAGCTGTGGTGAGGAATAAAATATTTTGGCATTGAGTTAGTATTCATGTCTATTTGAGTCATATGGCTCAATGCTTCATACTCTTTCATGAAGGCTATGTATTGTGCTTTAATTTCTGGCGCTTTTGCTAGTCGTCTTTCTAGTGATAGAAATCTGTTGAATGCGATTCCGTGTGAATGTTAGGGTTGTTGCAAAATGGTAATCTCACCATATATCTACCGTTTTTTTTTTTTTTTTTTTCAATTGTATGAGTTCGCGTAAAATGATCTTCACACAGTCTCTTTGAAGTCGACAATCGATTGTAAGGGATTTTAGTTTTTCGATGTCCCAAAATTGAGCAATGGCTTCTTCCAAGTTCTCTTTCTGGTAGGTACATACTCCACATGAACTTGTATCTAAATTGTATCCGCCAATTTTTCCGGAGACAACAAATTTTATGAACCCGCTAGTAGAATGTTTTTGGGAATTGACCAGTGCTCAATATTGATAAGCTGCGATGGTTGAGTAAATACTAGTAGTATGTTTGTGCGGGTCCTGTATCACTTTTTTCATACAAAAGCTGCTCAGGCCGCCACCCTACATTAAGTCTGCTCATTCAATGATCTGATATGACGCTTTATGTATGAATGTATGTATGTACTTAATAAAATACTTGAAATAAACACGTTATGTTGTAGTGGAGCACTTTGTTATATTATTTTGTATTTATATACTTACAAACATTCTTATGAAGGCATGCATACACAAATATGCAAACATGCATGAATAAATATATATGTATATATTTTTACAGATAAATAAAACCATATTAATTCTGGAGCAGTGTTTTCTATAAAGTTCGATAGCGAAATGCTGGATACATGAGAGTAATTAAAATATTTACCCTTGTAAATGAAATTAAAAGCAAGATTCTCTAATCAGGTTGAGATGTTTTATGCGTTGTGTTGTGTGTGTGTGTGTGTAATATAAGACCATGACCGACTGTAGGGTGTTGTTATTTGCTAAGTGTACTATTAAATGTGCACTAAATAATAATCTTAATATAATAAATTTTTTTCTCTAGAATGTCTAACAATTGTGCTATACTTTTCTTGATAAGAAAATGAGAAAAAGCACTAGCATTATTTAATACAAAGTAAAAATAAATTTATTATAAAAAAATATATCTTCTTCTTCTATATATATATATATATATATATATATATATAAGTTGCATTGTGTTAGTAATTGATGTTCTCCAGAATGCCTGAACCGATTTTGTTTCTGTGAAGTTTATATGAAAGGTGACGTCAATACCAAGGTTTTTATGTATATAGGTTTGTATGTGTGTTGGTTCATGAGTTATAAGGTGCATTTGTTTACTTTTCCAGTAAAATCCAGTAGTTGAGTAAATTCTGGGTCATTTCAAAATTTTACTCTCCAGGTTAATCAAGACAGCTGATTACTAAAAACGTTAGCGTTGTAAAAAACATAATTTATAGTTTTCCTTCTGGTTAAATAACATACGATAATACATCAATACCTAATTTTTGATATTCGGTACCCTGAATAATATGCCATAAGAAGTATTCATATATATATATATATATATTACCTTTACATCTCTAACACATTAATGAAATAAAGCAATTAAAATACAAAAATTTTACCATGGATGCCAAAATAAGAAAACTTGATATTGTTTGCTCTCCTGGAATATTTCGAAACGTACAAAGTGATTATTACATACTTATTTAATTTGTTTCAAGTTGAAAATAATTATTTTCGTTTTTTGCTGCACTTTTAATTCAGCTTTTCTTCTTTTAAATATTTTTATTAAAAATTTTATGCTTTTTTTTTGCTTGTTTACTCTATTGAATCATGTTTTTCTTTTCTACTGGATTTTACTGGCAAAAATTTGTCCAGTAAAAATTTGCAGACTCTCAGTCAACCAACTGTCACTTTACTCTCTCAGCTGGTGCTCTCTTTTGCAAATTTATGTGTAAACGAACGCATTTCAGTAAAATCTAGTGCAAATTTTGGGGTAAACGAACACACTTATATTCATCTTAGTGAACACTGCAATCATTTCGAAATATTTGAGTTATTATTTTGAAAAACTGAAATACAATTCGTTTTTAAATTCATTACAAGTCAATTTTAGTTAAACCATTAATTCAATTTATATACTTAGCTTTTCTAAATCACAACTTCGGAGATCTGTGAAATAAATTACATATAAATACAACACTAAAAACATAAATATTTAAATATATTATGCACAGCCCACGTCATATGCATGAGTACGCGCATGATGCAACGACTTATGTGCGTCATTAGGGTCGACCAGATTTATTTATAACATTTCCGTGTAATCCGCAATGGAGTGACATTAAAGATAATTTATTCGCAGGCCAAAGTCCTACCGACCGCTATGATATCACTTTCCGTGTTTTTAAGCAGAAATTGAAAGCGTTTATGGGTGTTAGCGTGAAATCTAAACTGTTTGGTGAAGTGAAGTTCTGGAGGTATTCTGTGGAGTGGCAAAAGCGTGGTTTGCAACACGCTCATATTTCAATATGGTTGGTGAATAAAATCACATCGCATGAAGTTAACAGTGTTATATGTTCTGAAATTCCAGATCAAATAAGTGGTCCATGCACAGACCAGGTCATATGCTTGAGTACGTGAATAAGAAATCTGTTGAAGCTTTGGAAAGATCAATGAAAGATCTCCGAGATAACTCAGAGTTGTTTGGTGGTGCGTTGATTTTATTGTCAGGCGATTTTAGGAAAATATTGCCCATCATTCCTAGATCGGCAGCTGCCGATGAAATTAACGTTTGCTTAAAGTCTTCATATTTATGGAGATTTGTTAAGATATTGAAACTCACTATCAGCGTTCGTGTTCAGTTGCAGAATGATCCTTCTGCTGATAAGTTCTCTAAGCAATTGCTGAAAATTGGGAATGGTGCAATGCCTATTGATGACACTGGATTGATAACATTGCCAAATGATTTTTGCCGTTTCGTACAGTCAAAAGAGGGATTTATTGAGTGTATTTTCACTTACATAACACAACAATATACATGCCATGCATGGTTGAGTGCCAGAGCGATTTTAGCGGCAAAGACCAAAGATGTTACTGAATTAAACATGGATAGATATACAATCAAAGGTTCCTGGAGAAGTGGTGTTGTGCAAGTCTGTCTGTACTGTTACCTATGAAGAAGATGTTGTGAATTATCCAACAGAATTTTTGAATTCGTTGGACTTACCAGGAAAGTTGGAGCCACTATTATTATGCTTCGTAATATCAATCAACCCCGTTTGTGGAATGGTACAAGACTTGCTATTAAAAGGTTGATGGCTTATGTAATTGAAGCTACTATTTTAACTGGAAAATTAAAAGGCGAAGACGTATCCCAATGATTCCGTCTGATATACCATTTGAATTTAAACGACTTTAGTTTCCTGTTCGCCTTGCGTTTGCGATTACCACTAATAAGGCGCAAGGCCAATCTTTAGAAATTTGTGGAGTGAATTTAAGGTATCCGGTTTTCTCACATGGACAGTTGTATGTAACCTGTTCGCGCGTTGTATATTTACACCGAAAATGGAAAAACAACAAATGTTGTTTACCACAGAGCATTATAATAAAAGCAGTTTATCAGTGATTTACATGAATTCGAATTAATTGTTTCATTTTCTTCTTTGCACTACGAAGTGTGCAGGGGGTTCGCTAGTTTTATATATAAATGACCTATACTTGCAAACTAATTCCGATTCATGTGAAACATTCTTGTTTGCTGATGACGTTTTTCTTTTATTCAATGGTAACCGTGTTGCTTGTGAAAGCTTCCAGCAAAATGTGAATGATTGCCTGTTTCGCGTATTGCGGTCTCTTAAAATA
>OY776277.1:84326286-84636286 GCA_963675445.1 Linnaemya vulpina | reverse complement strand
TACCGAATGTGCCAAAAAAAAAGAAAAAAATTTCCCACCCCTGGAGACGAAAACAAAATTTTTTAAAATAATGTTTTACCAATGCAAGTCTTTATGATGTATAAAGCGGTTTTATATAAGAAAAACTAAAATTTGTAAAAATTTTTGTCACTTTCATATACTACAAAACATTGCACTATCCAACCCTGGAAACGACATTTTGATTTTTTTAAATTTTTAATACCAATTTTGTTTTGCCGAAGTAAAAAATAATTTTAACTTGGAAAAAACGACGTTAATTGATTTTTGGTTATGTATTGTATAAAAAAATTTTAATTTCGGAAACCGGGATGGGAACTTTAAATTTAAAAATTTGTTTTCATCCATGCAAATCTTCATGTTAACATAAACGGTTTTATTTAAGAAAAACTTAACATTTTTATATATTTTAGTTATTATATGTACCACAAAATACCGATATGCCCAAAAAATATTTCAATTTTCGATCCCTGGAGGCGAAAATTAAAACTTTAAAATTAGTTTTTACCAATACAGGTCTTCATGATGTATAAAGTGGTTTTATTTAAGAAAAACTACAAATTTGTAACCATTTCTTTCACTTTCATGTACTACAAGATATATCAGTTATCCAACCCTGGAATCGAAATTGGTTTTTTTTTTAATTTTTGATACCAATTCTGTTTTGCCAGGACAAAAAATTATTTTAACCAGGAAAAAACGACGTTAGTTGATTTTTAGTTATTTTAATGTACGAAAAATATTAAAATTTTGTAACCCTGGATGGGAACTTTAAATTTTTAAATTATTTTTCATCGATGCAAATCTTCATTACACCAAAAATTGTTTTATTTAAGAAAAACTTAAAATTTTTTATATATGTACCACGAAATACCGAATGTGTCAAAAAACATCCCTGGAATCGAAAATTTAATGTTTTTAAAATCATTTGATACCAATGGAAGTTTTCATGATGTATATAGCGGTTTTATTTAAGAAATTTTGATTTTTTTTTTAATTTTTGATACCAATTTTGTTTTACCGAAATAAAAAGTAATTTTAACCAGGAAAAACGACGTCAGTTGATTTTTTGTTAGTTTATTGTATAAAAAAAATTTAAATTTCCTAATCCTGGATGGGAACTTTAATTTAATTTTTTTTTTCATCAATGCAAATCTTCATTACACCAAAAACGTTTTTATTTAAGAAAAACTTAAAATTCTTAAATATTTTAGTTATTATATGTACCACAAAATACCGAATGTACCAAAAAAAATTTTTAATATCCCATTCCTGGAAAAAAAATTTGTTAGTTTTAAATGAACAATTGAGGAGTCAAAAGGCATGAAATAGGATAAATTTTCAAATAAACAAAAAAATAATCGGTTTTTGGTGTTAGTTTTGCGTCGAGAAATAGGTGTAAGCTTCCCAGCTCAGGAACCGTCCTTCCGATTTTTCTGAATTTCAATACCACTCCAAGTTAGACCGACAGACGGACATCGCTCAATCGTCATCGCTATTCATAAGGATCCAGAATATATATACTTTATGGGGTCGCATATAGATATCGAAGAAATTATACACGGAATGACAAACCTAAATGTACCCTTTCACATTTTTGGAAGGGTATAAAAAAACATAAAGCACATTTTTCTGACATGTCTACATGTCAGAAAATAAGTATTAAAAATAATACTTACCGCAACGCAATCACCCTTACATATGTATGACGATAGCATTTCGTTAGGTGAGCAGGTAAGTAGAACGGTGTTTTGCATGGTTCTTGGAATTAAAAATTTTAATATAGTATTTTTCATTTACCTGTGATTTTGAAGGTTCAAGTATTTATTTCAGCAGTATATATGTAGAAGTTGATGGATAATAAGTGAGTCAGTTTTAATTTGAATAGTGTGCTGTTAAAATCGGCAGCAGTAAATAGATCTTATACTGTGTAAAGAAATAAAGCAATTAAAGAATCCACAAACGCTTTCTCCAAATTTATTTTGTTATGTATGTGGCGATCTAACTTTAAGTTCTCAACGGCAGACAATAACTTCCCAGATCAAAGATGCTTATCACCTTTGTTTTGGGTTTCCTATCGATGACAGGGATAAAAATTGCCTGCTGAGAAGATGTTGCAATACCTGCGCAAGGTCTTTAAGAGGTTGGTTAAAAAGAAGTCATAAGTCTTTCCCGTTTATGAAGCCAGCGATTTGGAGTGAACCACAAAAGCATGAAAATGATTGCTATTTTTGCCTAACTAAAATTCGTGGGTTTGCGAAAAGAACCAAAAATAAAGTTACCAGCTTACAAGCAAATATTTACCTCCATTGCCTCCTACAAACAACAAAGATGGTGGGATTTCTGCAACAACTGGATCCAGTTACGCCACCATGAGTATTTCTTCGCATTCATTTGGAAGTCCAACGAGTAAATTTATTTTCCGAATAACTTAGTTCGTGATTTAGGGCTCTCATAAAACAAGTCTGAGCTTCCTGCATCCAAATTAAAACAATGGAATTTGGTGCAAAAGGACGTGAAAGTCTCGTACTATTGAAATAGAGAACAAGCTTTTTTGAGTTATTTGAGCACAGAAGAAGATTTGGAATTTTGTGATAATGCTGATGGACTTTTGGGACAACTGTGTTTCAGTGATGAATCTGAGAATTGGCGAGTGATCGGTGATCGCGTATGCAAGAAATATGAAAGAAAGCTATTGTAGCATGAAGATGATAGTAATGGGTGATTTTATAAGAACTATCGGAAATTAAAAAAAAGAAAACACACAAAATTCAGAAAAATGCATGAAATATTTATTTGGATTGATAGTTGGGTCGATATAATTTAATGTTTGAAGATTATTTCATGCAAATGTTGGCCGCGGCTGCGCCTCAAATGGTCCATCCGCTTAGTCCAATTTTGGCATACTCTTTCCAACATTTCGGCCGGTATCTCACGAATAATGTTGGCAATGTTGGCTTCCAGTGCGTCAATCGAAGCGGGCTTGTCGCTATAGACATTAGCCTTAACATAGCCCCACAAAAAATAGTCTAGAGGCGTTAAATCGCACGATCTGGGCGGCCAATTGACTGGTCCCAAGCGTGAAATAAACTGTTCACCGAACTCGCCTCTCAATTGGTCCATTGTTTCGCGTGCTGTGTGGCATGTGGCACCGTCTTGTTGAAACCACATGTCATGATAACAAATTTTTTTTTGCCCATTTTGGGCAAAAAAAAGTTTGTTATCATCGCACGGTAGCGCTCATCATTCACAGTAACGTTGTGATTCGCATCATCTTTGAAGAAATACGGCCCAATGATGCCGCCAGCCCATAATCCGCACCAAACGGTTGTTTTTTGTGGATGCATTGGTAGCTCTTGCAATGCTTCTGGCTGCTCTTCACTCCAAATACGGCAGTTTTGCTTGTTCACGTATCCATTCAACCAGAAATGAGCCTCGTCGCTGAACACAATTCTTCGATAAAAAAGTGGATCTTCATTTAACTTTTCAAGAGCCCATTCACCAAATATTTGGCGTTGTGGTAGGTCGTTTGGCTTCAATTCTTGCACCAGCTGTATCTTATAAGGCTTCACACCCAAATCCTTCCGCAAAATTTTCCACGTAGTGGAGTAACAGAGGCCCAATTGCTGCGAACGGCGCCGAATCGATAATTCACGGTCATCACCAACACTGGCCGATACGGCTGCGATATTTTCTTCAGTTCGCACTCTACGTAAGCGTGTTGGTGGTTTAATGTCCAACAATGTAAATTTGGTGCGAAATTTTTTTACAATAGCCCGAATAGAAGCCTCAGTAGGTCGATTAAACTCACCATAAAATGAAAGAAGCGCGCGATGAACTTTCTTAACAGAGCACGCATTTTGGTAATAAAATTCAATAATTTGCAAGCGTTGTTCGTTTGTAAGACGATTCATGATTAAATTATAGACCAAAAAGAAGATGTTTGACAGTGACACAAGATACAAAACGTGCGCGAGCTGTCAAAACTAGTGTTGCCAAAAAGATAATAGCAAAAAAATCACTCGTTACAAAAAATTTAATATTCACATTACTCATGGAACGTATGTGGAGATTTGAAAGTCGTAGCAATGCTAAACAGATTGCAAAGTGGATATACAAAATTTTGTTACTTTTTATGTGAATGGGAAGCCGCGCGAAAGAAAAACACTACAATGTTAAAATTTGGCCGAAAAGAGTAATTTTTATTCCAGGAGAAAAAAATGTAGCAGAAGAACTTTTAATTCAAAAAGAAAAAATTCTTCTGCCTCCTCTTCATATAAAGTTCGGCTTAATGAACAATTTTGTCAAAGCAATGAACAAGGACGTTGAAGGGTTTCTACACATTAAGAGCAAATTTCCTAGAATCAGCTACGCAAAAGTAAAAGAAGGCATATATGTAGGTCCACAAATACGAAAGCTTATAAAGGACGAGGTCTTTAGAACGAAATTGAACCATGTGGAAGAAAGAGCATGCGCAGCTCTTGTGAATGTGTGCCACAATTTTTTGGGAAATAAAAAAGCTGAAAACTACCATGAAATCATCGAAGAACTACTTTCTGCTGCAAAGCTCTAAAGTGTAACATGTCCCTTAAAATACAATTTTTGGACTCGCATCTAGATTTTTTTTTCCAGATAATCTTGGTGCTGTATCAGACGAACATGGTGCAAGGTTCCATCAAGACATGTCGCATATAGAGAGACGTTATAATGGAAACCCATCGGAAGGAAGGCTGGCAGATTTTTTATGGTTTATTTCATATTTCAGACATGTAGATCTCAGAAAAATGTGGAAAATGTTGAATATTTGCTTTATATTTTTTTAAATACATTTTAATATCATTTCTAAAATAAAAGGAAAAAAGTAGGAATTTCGCAGGAAAAAAAATTTTTTTTCAATTAATTTCTGAATAATTTCAAAACGATAAATAGAGAAAAATTATATTCAACTAAAATAAAGGCAATTTTGTTACACATTTTCTGGCGTTTTACTTTTTAAAATCGGATGACCCGTTCTCGAGTTAAGGTAATTGCCAGATATATCTGATCTATATCTGGATACAACCTGATCTGTGTCTCTTTATAATCTCGTTTATATTCAACAGATCTTCCTTACATCTGTATAAATTCGTCAAAACCTTCTCTATATCTTCCTTTATTTTTAGGATCATCTTTGCTTACAACTACAAATCCATATTTATCTTTCCAACACTCCCCCCAAATCTTTGTAAACTGTAAACGATATATCAACAATAACATGATCATTATACATATATATATCCCTAAAGTTCATTTCATCTTGTTTAAATATTTTTTGCTTCAGTCGGACTTTTTCATTTTCCGAAAACGTGAACAGATTTATCTCCCTTATTGGATTAATTAATGTCTTTAGATAAATTTATTTTGGTTGATATAATGATTTAGAATAAATTAAATATTTTTAAAGGTAAGACCATTAGGACTCTATTAAACTAATCACCACATTAGTTTTTCCACAGTTTAAAGGTCCTACAATTAGTGCTCGTATTGAATTTGGTAACAATGTACTATGTACAATCTTTTGTTTATTTTTTTGCGTTTCATCTGCATTTCTGACAACAATTTGTTTTGCTTGTTTAATTAATCGCATATTGATTGATTGATAACTAAAATGTTAACGATATAAATTATCCTTTATATAAGAAAACTACATCGTTTTAAATTGATTGTTTAACTAAAAGCACTTGTAATAAAGATGGTTATAAAGCTATAAACGAGACTTTTTAACATTCAATCATATTTGGAGCATACAAACAACATGAAACTAACTGTCTGTTCGCCGATGTCGAAAGCTATCGTTCGTTCGAATAAATAACATTCAAAACAAAAACAAGTTTTGAAAATTGTTTTTGTTTTGAATGTTATTTATTCGAACGAACGATAGCTTTCGACATCGGCGAACAGGCAGTAAATAAAAATAAGTTTGGTGAACATTATGAGTATTGTGTTTGGTCTAAAGAAACTACTAGATGTGGACCTGATACCTTTCGCTTCTATAGTTTATCTAAATGTAAAAATTGTATCTTTTATAAAGTTTAATAATACATAATACACTTATTTTTATTTGATGTAATTGTATAATAAAATTGTATATATATATATATATATATATATATATATATATATATATATATATATATATATATATGTATATATATATATAAATATATTAATGTATATATATATATATATATATATATATATATATAAATAAATATATATATATATATATATATATATATATATATATGTATATATATATATATCTTACTAAAATATATAAACGTGTTTATTTCATTGACAAGGATAAATATTTTAATTACACTCATGCAACCATTACAAAAAAAAATTGATAAAAATATATTTAATGCTCTTTAAAAAAATGTGTTTTATCAGTTTAAAAGTTGTGCTCTTCAAACACATTTGCTGTTTCGTTTTCCCATAATTTTACTAAAAAATTCAAAGTAATCAATTGAGGGGTTTTAGCTAGTTCCTATACGCATTTCACTGGGGCTAATGCAAATCATCAGGGAACCTTTACCCAACATTTCTTAGAATATCTAAAGATACTTATTTCAAACTTCCACATTAATAAATGATAAGCTTAAAAACAAACATCAAAGTCACAGTATGTGTTCTTATCAGTTAACGTTTAAAATTTAGTATGAAATGATGATATTCGAAATGAAATAAGTTTACATTTCGATACATTTATATTGATATAAAGCGATAAAAATTAATTAAATATATATTCTTTGTTTCTTACAGATTAATAGGAAGGCGACTATCAAAATATACTTTCACAGCAAGGAAAAGTTAGAAATCCATAGACACGAGTGTAATAAAAAGGTAACTTATATGCTTAGTTTAGATGAATGTAAGTTAAGTTTTAAAAATTTTAAGAAGCAAATGAATGTACCTTTTGTAGTGCATGCCGACTTTGATTTCGTTTTAGAGTCGGTTAATATACAAAATTCAACAAAAGTTGAACGACACAAGTTTAGATTCATTTAGAATTTATAGTGGTGTTGATGCACCAAAACATTTCTTTAAAAATTTAGTTAGTGACGTCTTAAACATATATAATAATTATTAAGGTGTTGTAAAACCAATGAATTCCTTAACATCAGTTCAACAGATAAAGCAAGACAAAGACAGAGTTTGTCATATTTGAAAACAATGTTTATCTTTTGATGATAGAGTAGCAGATCATTGTCATTTAACAGGCGAGTATAGAGAACCTGCTCATAATAAATGTAATCTAGAATATCAAATTGCTAATTTCATCTTTATATTTTTCGTCAATCTTTCGGCATATGATTGTCATTTGTTTGCAAGAGAACTTTCGTCTATTGAAGGTGATATAAATATAATTCCTCTAAATAAAGAACTATACGTATCCCTATCAAGGAGAATTTTGGCAAATGATAAATATTCAATTGAATTACGTTTTCTAGACTCATTTCGAATTATGTCGTCTGGTTTAGAAAAACTAGTGTAAAATCCAATTATTTAGATCCTGTTAATCGCCTTCAAGAACCACAATTACCAACACGTTCAGTCTTCTTTCATAAGCTTACGAATGAGTCGTGTAGTGTGGATGATTATGAACATGCTGAAAAAGTTTGGATTACATTTCAGTGTAGAGCTCTTATGGACTACTTACTTTTATATTTAAAAGTACATGTTTTATTACTTTGTGATATATTTGAATGTTTTAGAAAAGTTTGTAAAAGAATTTATAATTTAGATCGCTGTCAGTATTATAATACTACCAGGTCTTTCATGGGAAACTATGCTAAAATATACAGAATTGTTAACCGATATTAATATGTATAATTTCGTTTTGCGGGGTATTAGGGGAGGTATTGTACAATGTAGTAAACGGCGATCAGTTGCTAATAATAAATACGTTAGTGATTATAATTCTACTAAAGAATCAAATTATCTTATTTATTTAGAAGTTAATAATTTGTATTGTTATGCAATGTCGCAATACCTTCCCTACAAACATTTTAAATGGATAGAAAATGTTGAAAATTTTAATGTAAATAATATAAAAGAAGATAGTCCTGTGATAGAGTATCCAACAACATTACACGATTATCATAATGATTTTCCATTTTGTGTCGAAAACAAAAAAATTGAAATCACGAAACAATCAAAATTAATTACAGACATAAATCACAAAACAAAATATATAATACACTATAGAAATCTTCAGCAATATCTCCAAAACGGTTTGATTTTAACCAAAATACATAGAATACTTCAATTTCATCAGTTGGATGAAACAAAACTTTTTCAAGCTTCTAAACAATCCTGTATATGGTAAAACTATGGAAAATGTAGACAAAAGAGAAGATGTAAAATTAGTTTGTGAATGGGAGAGTAGAGGTAAGAGGTTAGGGGCTAGAGCCCTCATATCTAAACCCAATTTCCATAGTTCCCTTAAAATTCATGAAAAAATTATTGCCATAGAAATGAGTAGAATTGAAACGTTCTACAACAAACCAATTTATATTGGGTTTTCAGTATTAGAGTTATCGAAATTGAAAATGTACAGCTTTCATTACGATTATATGAAACCTAAATATCGTGAGGATATTCACTTGAATTATATGGATACTGACTCCTTCATATACGATGTTAAAACAAATGATCTATACGATGATATTCGAAATGAATTAAGTTTACATTTCGATACATCTTCATATACTCAAGACAAAGTGTTTAAGAAGTTTCCCTTAGTAAACAAAAAGGTTTTAGGTATAATGAAAGACGAATGTAATGGTAAAATTATTAAGGAATTCATTGGTCTACGAGCTAAAATGTATTCACAATGTATGTCAGCTGATTTTAGAAAATTTTTACTAGAGAAAAAGCTATATTATGATTCTATGTATGTATTTAGATCTAAGGTTCATCAAATATATGCACAACATATAAGTAAACTAAAATTAAGTTATTTAGATACGAGATTTATATGTATAAATAATATTGACACTCATGGGGACATTACAGAATAAATTCTTTACGATAACCTAATTTAAATTTATATATATATAGAATTTATGGATGAAGATGATGATATTTTCCTTAATATAAATATAGATGTTTAATTAGTTTTAATCTGTTTAGATAATAAGAAAATATTGTAAAATTAAAGTTATATAAGAAAATATAAAAACTATGAAACAACATAAAAATTTTTGTTTTTAATAAATACTATATATATATATATATATATATATATATATATATATATATATAAATATATATATATATATACATATATATATATATGTTTGTTGTTAGGTTCAGATTAATAATGATATTAGAAGGGAGAGGACACAATATGCCTGTTAGTAAATTTGTTAATAGCTGAAGCGATATTATTAAGATCGAAAAATGAAAAAGAAAAATTCGTCAAGTCGTTGGAATTCTCTTGGATAAAAATAACAATATCGACGTGCAATTTAAAAGGATTACTAATATTTCGTTTCCTTCACAAAAAAAAGACGCTATTAATAAACATTTAGGAACGGAAATCAGACAATTACAACAAAATTTAATAATTTTTTAAATTTGACGACGTACTTGTAGTCAAATAACGGCTGCGCTTCCCTCTGAACGTACTACTATTGATCGACCGTTCATTAACACAGGAGTTGATTTCGTTGGACCTTTGGACGCAAAGAATTATAATAATAAATCTTCTAAAATCAGAAAAGGTAACGGGTGTATATTTGTGTGCTTTTTTATGAAAGCAATACATTTAGAAGCAGCGACGGATTTATCAACTGATACTTTTCTGGGTGCATTCAATAGATTTATTTCAAGAAGAGGTTGTCCCCATACCATGTTTTCGAACAATGGTAGTCATTTCGTGGGAGCATCTAATGAGCCTCCAAGGAATTCCAAGCGTTTTTAATGTCAAGCTAGAGTGTGTTCCAGCTATGATTATAAAGGTTTGACTTGGTGTTTTAATCCAGCGGGTGCCCCTCATATGAATGGCCTTTGGAAAGCTGGAGTTAAAAGTTTTAGAAAGGAGGTTCAAAATTTTTAGGTATACGTTTGAACACAGTATTAATATCTAATATCTACAGTATTAGCTAGAAAAGAGGCATGCTTGAATTCGCGCCCTTTATGACCTATGCCCGATAACCCTGTTGAACCCTTGACGTTAATTAAAGGACACTTTTTAATCAGTTCAGCTATTCTAGTTCCGCCGGAGCCAACTATCTATGATACTTCCATCAGTATGGTTAATCGATATCGAAAGGTGAAAGCGGTGATTCATCAATTTTGTAAAAGATGGAAGGAGGAATATCTGGTATAACTATAAAAGGTGTGTTAAAATTTTGTGGTAATAAAAAATTAACAATTGCCTGCTACTTCGTGGAGGTTGGGAATAGTCACTGGTACTCATACATGTACTGACAGCCGAATTCGTGTCGTGGACACAAAATGTAAAACTAAACTTGTTTTCTTAACAACAATCTCCTTTTACTAGCAATTTACCTTTACTGACCTAATTTTTTCGGTTTGATGGATTACGACAAAGCGATGGAGACAAATAACCCAATGGGTTTAGAAGCACCTGTTGCTTTGC
The DNA here is from genome assembly GCA_963675445.1 of Linnaemya vulpina. Classification (NCBI taxonomy): domain Eukaryota; kingdom Metazoa; phylum Arthropoda; class Insecta; order Diptera; family Tachinidae; genus Linnaemya; species Linnaemya vulpina. Next base: position 84,625,617 of record OY776277.1, on the reverse strand, counting down.
CCGTTGATAATCCAATCGGCAAGCAAGTGGAGGTGCCCAAGTTGGTAGCACTGTCAGCATGAGCAACCATTTTTAATACAAAAAACACAACTTTGCAACACTCAACTCAGCGTAGACAACAATTTTCCATAAAAACACAACTTGGCAGCACTCAACTTAGCATATTCATCAATTTTCCATACAAAACACAAGTTGGCAGCATGAACCAACATTTTCCATGCAAAATGTGGTCCAGAAACCCTACCAATATACTACTCACGGACCTGCATGGCTGGCTAAACCCGAGAACCATTGGCATCAGAGTAATTTTGAAAATTTGGATACAGATACCGAAAGTCGCAAAATAAAAGTTCATGCTTCACTTTTTTTTCTAAATTTTGAAATATTTTAGAAAGATTTTCTTCACATGATGATCGTTACTAGTTGTATCATATTTTTCTTTCACTCTACGCATCAATCGTATAAAGGAAAGTTCAATTATGAATCGGAACTTATTTCCAGCCATGAAATTAATAGAGTCACATTACACTTGGCTGTTGTTGCTGAAAAAGCCTTTTACCCAGAGGAATATAAAAGTCTCTTAAATAAGTAGCCCTTGCCAGTAAGAAACTCGGTAGTACCTTTGAATCCGTTTTTAAACGAACAATGAGGTGCCCCTCATATGGATGGCCTTTGGAAAGCTGGAGTTAAAAGTTTTAAACTTCATTTAAGAAAGGAGGTTCAAAATTTTAGGTATAAGTTTGAAGAGTTATTTACAGTATTAGCTAGAAAAGAGGCATGCTTGAATTCGCGCGCTTTATGTCCTATGTAGTTCGAGCTCATGACAATGCGGTGCTCAAATCACGCCATAGTAAAGAGATATAAATGACAAATTTGATGCAAAAATTACACATTGAGATTTTGTTATAAGTTTCGCGATATGAGCCTGAAACAAAAGCTCCGTATGGTGGCAGAACATAAACTTTGCTTCCGCTGCTTGGCGACCACGCATGTGGGTAAAGAATGTATGAGCAATCTCAATTGCAAAATTTGTAAGCAACCGCACCATTCTTTACTCCACGAACACAAAAACAGGCGTGTCGAAACCAAAGCCGAAAAAAACGCTAAAATGCACCTATTCTTGCCATTCGGAACTTCAAAAGCAGAAAATACCGATTCGGGCTGTATTGAATTCGTGCTGCCAAAATAGTTGTTTACCCTGACTTCGTCAAAAGGCTCAAGTTTCTCATTATGAATATTACTGGCGAAAATTATTTTTCAATGGAAATCGAATCCATTTATGGTTCGGCTCAACGCGTTTCTATCACGGCCAAGGTTCGAAAAATGCTAGGCATCAAAACTGCGTCTGCAAAAGTGGCGCTGGTGTTGTTAAATTATACAGTCCATCGAAATTAACTAGTGCGAGTGAGACAGAAAACTAAAATATATAAACACTAAATATATAATTGCCAACGAGGCTTGATGTTGACTCACCCATAGTTGCTTTGCGACACAGGTGTTTTCTGGGCTTTGCGACTGCCATTTCACCATAGAAAACTATATTTTATAACAAAGTAAAAGCCATTTTTAAATGTAACCTTGTCTCTGGCTGTTCTAAGTTGTGGGCAGCCAAATTATATACATATTAAAAACGTCTGTTGATGTTTGAAAAATGGACAGAAAATTTAAATTTTTCATGATATTTTTATATGAAGTAATAGGTGTGTTCATTTACTTTACTAGTAAAAATTAGCAACGAGAGAGTAACAACAAATTTTCCACAATTATAATTTATTACAATGTAAAAAAGTAAATGAACACTTTACTATCTAAAATTTCCAAGTTAAAGTAGTGTTGTAATGTGTAGGTATATATGAGTACTCAATAACTATAGGGTATTATACATATACATATGTATATTATCATAAAAATAATATGATTATGGTCATTTATATTCAGCATTATTATTGTGGCACCTTATTGCATTATTATTATAATAATTATATAATATTAAATATTTTTTAATGTGATTTTATGAAGAACTATTTAAGTAAACACTAATAAGAAACTGCATTAACGCGCAAGCAAACGTGAGTTGAAAAGGAAAAGTTGAAAAGTAATTTAATAAATTATGTGTTAATTTAAATTTACTTGCAAATATACATATATTTTAACTAATTGAATTATATGCCTGCCTAGTGTAAATTACCGAGTAGCTAGGTACTCATAATATTTACAACACTAAAAATAACACCTGGTCTGTTACATCCTTTGCTTAATTCAATTTCATTAGACATCTTATTTTGCTTCTGTAGTTCCTAAGTTATACAAAAATAAATTTTGTTATCTTTTTAATACTTTTTATTGTTTTAAACGTTTACATTTACTTACAATTTCTTAAATTTTCATACTTTTAATTTCAACTTAATTTAGAAATATTGTTTTATAAACACAAACGCAAAACAGCTGTTTGAATAATTATTGCAAGTAAAAATTTTACTTGTAAAAACTTGCAATAATTTTTCTGTATCTAAATTTTTTACATTTTTATCGTTGCAAATTTTTTGGGTTAATGAACGCTTTCTAGTAACAATTGTTACATATTTGTAAAAATTTTTAGTAAATGAACACAGCTAATGTAATTTCCAAGCATTTATTCACTTTTTATTTTTATAATTTTGAAATATTAATATGCAACATGAAACAGAATTTCTACTTTGGAGCGTACCATGGTACAATAAAAATGTAACACCACTAGTTATTTTGAAATTATAAAGTATTGGATTGTGTGTTATTAAAGAAATTGTTTCTATAAAATTATAATATAAATAAATTAAATGTAAATATATATATATATATATATATATATATATATATATATGTATACATACATATGTACACATACATATGTGTATAAATATATACAAAAATAGATCTTTATAATTGAATTTTTTTGAAATTTTTCCATAACTCCTTTTTGGCAAAAATTATAATGCGTGCACACACTTAGCAAATACACCTATTTACCAGGCAAAAACCGTTATAAAATAAAATAATATATATAGGAGTTAGCAGCACAATTGTACAAAGTTGTCTATAGGCAACAACGGGGCTGCAAGGGTTAATTTAATATTCAACACAAACAGAACTGTTTTTGACATTTTTTACTATTCTACCAACAAAATACGTGTGTTTTTGGTGTTATTTGTTGTAGTATTGGTTTTGCCTGAAATGGAGCGTACTGTAACACTATTTATTTTTATAGAAACCTACAGTAGTTTGTGAATCAAGCGTTGTAATGTGTAAAGTACAACAAATAAACTTTTTCTATGAGAAATTTTATTTATTGTGACAAAATTTATTAAAAAATATGTGTTGAAATCTGAATTTATAAAACTTGAAATGTGATCATCTTTTGATGTTTAAACCAGGTTTCAACTTTCTGTGAAATACTACCAAGAAAATTCAAAATAGTGAGCGTGGCGAAAATGCAGTTTTCGAATTATGGATGTCTAGAATTTTCATATAAAAATATGTTTTTCTAAATTACTGAATTTATTTAGAGAATATTTGTATAACATCAAAGCCTTTTATGATATTAAATTGTTATATATGTATGTTTGCATATTTTTGAGTTTAATTATACAAGATACTAAAATATTATTATGTATTAAACTTTTCTTTCCTTGCTGAATAAATCGACGAATTGTTCTCTTACTTTTTCCGCCTCCCTTGTAGCGTTTTCAGCGGTATGGGGTTGTAATGATGTCAATTCCGGATATTCTCTCCATAAGCCCTTTATCATCGTTCCATCTTCCGTATTCTGTCTATCAAATATTCCATCCCATAAGTGTGGTGCTGTTTTTCTTTTAAAATAATTGTACAAGTAACAACATGCAAGCACAATTGTCTTAACCTTTTCAGGTACTAAGCTTAGTGGTTTTTGAAGCACTCCAAATTGCCAAGCTAATGTGCCAAATGTATTTTCTATAACCTGGTTTACTTGACTGATATGATAGTTATATATTAGCTTATCTTCTGTAAGAAAATTTCCTGGAATGGTTTTCAATAATCTTTTAGATAACTGAAAGCCATCATCTCCTACGAAAACGTACGGTAGTTCTCTTCCACTACTGGAAAGCAAATTCGAGCTTGGTATATTCATCCCGCTCCCATATACCGCGTTACCAATTGAGGTGTGGCGAAAATCTTCATGACCTGATTTGCACCCGTTTATATCAACGTCTACCGCTATAAATTCATAATTGGCATTCACGACTCCGATAAGCACAACACTGAAGAATTTTTTATAATTGTAATATAATGCGTGTGTACCGGTTGGCTTTATGATTCCAATGTGCTTTCCATTAACTGCGCCTAAGCAGTTGGGAAAATCCCACTTTTCACTGAATCCGTTTGACACTGCTTTCCATTCATCCCGGTTTTGCGGAAGCTAGTTATGAAAGTGTTTTTACTTAAATGTTGTCTATAAAAGTTACATATATAGAAGTCAACCTTTATGTAATCCTTAAGACGAGATATTATTGCTTCGCATGTCTCCAACACAATCTTCGAAACAGAAGCAGTAGAAATCGTACTAGATCTCATATTTTCAAAATGATAACCAGTTGCAAGAAACCGAAGAGTTGTAAACAACCGAAGCCCAACTGGAATCGCTACTCGCATTAAAGTATCCTGTTTTTTAATTAATGGGCCAATCATATTCAGAAGTTCTTCATAAATGGAAGCATCGCTGATGAAGAAATGCCGAAAGTCATTTTGTGGAGCTGTTTTCAGTTCCTCTAATAAATGTTGGTAAGTATATTCATCCCTTTTTTCGTTGGAGTACTCTTTCACCCATAGCCTTTTTGTACGCTTTTTCTGTTCTTCAATCTCCTTTTTCTTTAAGCACACGGCTATAATCGCTAACAATGCATCGTCGTCTACAGGCATTTATAACTGATTACAGTATATACTTTGTTTAAATTATACTTTATGTATATGAATTCCACTGGTCAGTTAAATATCACAAATTGTCAGAGCGTTCGTCGTCAAATTTACAGGCGGCGGCTCAAAAGTAACTACAGTCGACGATTTTTAAAAAGATGCGGAGTAGATATAATTAGTCGCTTTGAAAGGGCTATTAGACACACAAGCCTGTCTGCTGACATGTACGATGCTTTTCTGTGTGTACAATGGCATACCAAAACCAAAGAATATACACTGTAAGACGCATGTGGAACAAAGCATGAAATAAAATTTTAGAATCTTTAAGGGTGCCGGGGGTAAGGGAAAAAACGAAGAAAAAAGCAGAAACCAACGTGTTGGATGGTTGTTATCGAACATGTTTAAAGTTGATTTCATCAAATTTAGCTTGTGTTACTGAAGGGAAGGTGGAAAAAACATAAGCAAAAAACACATGCAAACTTGTTTGAGCTTCTTTACAACAAATTCTGCTTTCATTTTAAAACATTGTTAATGGTTGTGCTACAATATTTATATATGTATGTGCGTGTGCAGTTTTCTTGCCTTACATGATGAATGCAAGTGAGAAAAAAAATTATTTAATATCGGGCAGGAAATGCTGCGTAAAGATGTGTAAGAGATCTAGAAGAAATTTTAAAGGTTTACAATTTTTTATTCGTTTTAGGGCAAATTTGGCGGGGAAATGTCAAATTCCTAAAGAATATTACACAAAAATCTTTATATATGCGACCGTAATTTTGGAAGCTCATTTGTTTGGATAACAAACTAAAGGCGGAAGCCTTTCCAGCTATAAATTCAGATGAAATCGTGGAAAGAAAGATACTGAATTTCATAATTTGTGGATAAACACACACTGTGAAAATGTCGTGGACCCCTGTTGATCAAATTGCGAAAAACAAACAAAACTGTCAAATCTATATCAAAAAACAACGATATTTTACGAAAATACAAGAAAGTTTTGAATTCCAGAAAACAACTGTCAGAAAAACGTTAGGAAATTCTGTTGAATAATCGATTGATGCTCTCCAAAATATTAGCATGGAAAGGCAAAGCATTTTGTAAGATTTTGCTTACTTCTTGACCAAGGGAATATTCTGAAGACGTAAAGTATCTCGTTAAAAATATATATTACAAGTCTCACTCCACATACAATTTTCTAGGAAAGAAATTTAATTTTACTTTGCGTGTGAGATTCGCAACCCAAATTTTTAGCAGAATTGTTGCAGTTGCTATTAAAACAATATGCAAAACAAAAAGGGGCAGAAGTGGCCCTTTCAACAGCTCAGTTTGTGGAAAAAATTTGTAAGATTTTCGATTGTCTTAATAGTGGTTCCCTTCATGGCGCTAACTGCTACAGATATGCAGTTCAACTTGACAATGAACCTCACAAATTTATACAAAACTTTATGGAATATCTGGATGACGTGGAATTCGTTGACCAGAAAAAGTGTGGTTTCTTTTTAAATGGTATGAAGCTCACTCTTAATTGAGTCCATTTACTGTTTAATGACATTTTAAGAGAAGCGGGTGATTTATATTATGACATAGCAAAATCTCTTAATCAGGACAAGCTAGAAAATATATTTTCTGTACTGCGGCAAAAGGGAGGCAACAATAGCAATCCTTTCGTACCCGAGTTAAATACTATTTTGGCAAGTTATGGTCGCTAAAATTATACAATCAAGTTTTTCCAGTAACTGTGAAGTTGAACAAGAACATTTTTAATAAATCTGAGAACATAAATTTTGAACTGATTTCCATGAGATGCTTCGTTGGGTATGTTGCATTTAAAATTATTCCAAAATTGCAATGCGAAAAATCATTCTGTAACAGCTTTGCTGCCTATACAGAATTTTCTACAGAAAATAGATTCAGACCATTTGAAGCGAAGGCGGCCAAAACTTATTTATTTTACAATCGCCAATTGAAAAATGTAAAAGTTCATTCGAGAGTAAACACAAAACCTCGGGAACCAAAATATTTAAATCGTATTATAACTATATCGCAGTGAACAGGGTGATTCAAAATTAGCATTCTCATTATTTTGCCAAAATTAGAAATTTTTTAATACGTTCTTAATTTTTAAAAATCTATAACTTTTTTGTTTTAAAAGTTTTCTAAACGAAATAGATTTTGTATAATTGCCCAACTTTTTAGCTATACTAGTAGCAAAAAAAATGTTTTCTGAAATTAATTCTCTTAAATATATTTTTACGGGCCCAAATTTTTCTAAGTCGTCCCACTTAATAGTTCTAAAGTTCGTAAAGAGACTAGTAATATCTTATAGTCCAAACTATCCTCTACACTTTTATACCCTGGCACGATCCGATCGTGAGCACTAGAGCAATTTTTATGATACAAGGTCAAATATTTTTTGTGTAAAATATGTGTTTTCTGCTCATTTCTGAAGTATTTTTCTACCAAATTGCTTTTATGAAAGACGGATTTCAGATGGAAAAATACTTTAGATTTTAAAGTAATTTGCGCTAATTATAAAGGTATAAAATAGTTTTTTTCTGAATTGCTTGGGCATAATTTATATGTTGATATTCACAACTGCGGTGAATAAGGAACATATTTCAACTAATTGTTGTAAAGAACATTGATATATAACAAGGGCAGTTACAGGTAGAAGTAAAAGATTAAAACCTGTTGAAAATGAAAAGGGAAATTCCTGAAAAAACGATACTTCCAGGTCGTATGGGTACAGGCGTATGTTTTTGCTGTGGTTTTCTCGTCCTTCGTATGTGCGCTTTTACGTGTTCGTTTCTTTATTGTGATATTACCTGTCTACCTAGATTTTTTCCTCTCTTCTTTGTTCAATGCCCCACACAAACTAACCAATTTTTTTAATTTTAATTTTGTGCTAGTTCTTGTTTCCCAAAATCTTACTAAAAAATTCAAAGTGATCAATTGAGGGGTTTTAACTAGTTCCTATGCGTATTTCACTGGGGCTAATGCAGATCATCAGGGAACTCCTACCCTACCCCTTCTTAGAATAACTAAAGACATTTATTTCAAACTTCCACTTTACTAAGTTTGAAGCTTTAAAACAATTATCAAAGTCACAAAAAGAACTCACTGATCACTTTTCCTTTTTAATTTTCTTACGTTTTATTATACAACTGGTGGGTTTTTGCCGACTCAAATTGTTGGTGCAAGAGAAATAAAGAACAACAACTAATAATTGTTTTAATATAAAAACAATTTATTTAGATTGTTGACAGCATAAGTTGTTTTATTTTGCACAAGCACTTGCATGTTTAAGTTAGAATATATATTGGAAGTTTTTTAACTCTTTCATTTTAATTATGTGCTAGTTCTTTTTTCCCAAAATCTTACTAAAAAATTCAAAGTGATCAATTGTGTATAAATGTAAAATAAGTAAACAAAGATGAAGTGTGAATAGAGAATTTTGAAGGGGATTGTTGTAATGAGAAGACGGGTAAAGGCTTTGCTTATTCATGCGACCATTAAATGTTATTTAAGTAATTTGAGTAAAATATTGCTCAAATTTTCTGTAACCAAAAATTTTTACTTTTACTAAAAATTATTGCAAAAACTTTTATGAGTTTCTTTCATTAGTTCTACTGTTTGTTGCCGCGATCAACCCCTTTTGTTTTCATATTCATGTTGACGCACCGAACGACAACTGAAGATTGAAAACCTCACTGTAAAATAAAAAAACACAGAACCTGTGTGGAATTACGTGGTTGTGTAGGAAAGCATTTGTCTGGTTAACGCTCTATACAAGTAATGAGCAAAGACACGCCACATAAAATTAGGAATAGAAAGCGCAGAATGCAACAAAATAATTTCCTTTGTGCCTAGGAATATTTATCATCATGTCTTTCTGAGATTTTAACTAAGTTAGAGCAATTAGCCTATATAAATATTAATATAGCAAAATAAAAATGTTCAATAAAAATAAAATCACAAAAATAATTAAATTTTTGCGACAGAAAAAGATCCAAGGCCAAGAGGATATAACGCGCATCTGTCCAATATGGCGACTGGAACAAATAATTTTATAGATTTGTCAGTGTCAATAAATAGAAATCACACCCAGCCATTGACTAGTGCTACGGGTGCTGTTAAAAAAGCAACAAATGTAAATAATGGTCAGTCTACAAGCGGAATTAATCCGGAAGTAAGAGAATTAGTAGCAGAAGAAACTGTAGTAATGCAAAGGGCGTTAGAGGAAAAGCTGATTCAAAGCGAAGTAAACGACATTAGGTCTATAGGAGAGTTGACTGTTCTGGACCGAGATATATCAAGGGCAGGATCTGCAACGCTGGCATCAACTGGAGTGACACATTCAAGAGATTTAGGCGTTTTAGGAAACTGGAGTAGGCCTAGAGTTGGTCACCAAGAAAACCAATACACCTTACCTAGCGCAAATATACAAAGTCACAATAACGTACGTTAGCCATCTGGTGTTTCTAAAAGATTACTGCTAGCACAGAATGGTGAGTATACAGATGACAATGGGGCTGCATCTAGTATTCCATCGATTCCTGGCACTGATTTATTAGGCATAAAACTCCAACATGTAAATATGCCATTGATAAACACCACTTTACTCTTCTTGCTAATTCTGTAAATAACATTTGAGCTGTTTGAAATAATTGTGCTTATTGTGTTACGTCTCTATTGACGATATAATATAAATCTTGTATTGAAGGCTCAATATTTTGGAATATATTACGAAAAAGTTCGCCGTTTACCTGGAAATCGCACGATGCTAATTATATTGAATTCGCCGTGGCTGAGTTTTTTTCGTATCTCGTAATTCTGGCAACACCAATCGGTACTTGAGTATTATACCAAAGACTACAACTGTGTACATATATCTTTATAAAAGAAAAATGGCGATTTTTCACTATTTTCTTTTCGCGAAAGAAGTGTAGACAAAGGTGCGTGAGAAAAGCCTTCTGGAAATAACAACGCAAAAGAGCAAAAGTATTAAAATTTGGAAAATTTAATACAGCACTTTATTAAACTTCCTCAATAATAAATAAAATGGGATCACGTACAGAATCACGCATTTATGTCGGAAATTTGCCACCCGATATACGTACCAAAGACATTCAGGATTTATTCCATAAATTTGGCAAAGTTACTTTTGTGGATTTAAAGAACCGGCGTGGTCCGCCATTTGCTTTTGTTGAGTTTGATGATGCAAGGTAAGGAAGTTATCCCTGCTGTTCCTTATTTAATGCGACGGTGTTCAAATTTTAAATTAAATATGTTTTATTAAATTAGAGATGCGGATGATGCTGTTAAGGCTAGAGATGGTTACGACTATGATGGGTACAGGTTAAGGGTAGAATTTCCTCGTGGTGGCGGACCTGGTAGTTACCGTGGTAACCGTAATGACGGAGGTGGTGGTGGAAGCAGTGGCCGTGGTGGAAGAGATGGTGGTGGAGGGGGTCGTGGAGGGCGTGGGCCACCAACTAAGCGTTCTCAGTATCGTGTAATGGTAACGGGATTACCTCCATCTGGTTCTTGGCAAGATCTGAAGGATCATATGCGCGAAGCTGGTGACGTATGTTTTGCCGATACATATAAAGACGGAACAGGTGTTGTTGAATTTCTACGCCATGAAGATATGAAATATGCCATTAAGAAATTAGATGACTCACGCTTTCGGTCTCACGAGGTAAGCAGTATATTATGTTATTAAATTAAAATGTAAGATTTTTTATATGTTGGTAGAGGCTATATCCTTTGAATATACTTAAAAGCTTTGTTCCGTTGTGCTTGAGTGACAAATAGATCAATTATAGAAATCAGTTATGAATATGCTTTTGCGCTTTCTTACCTTAGTTGTGAAACATTTGTTATCAGAGGCATAAGCAATCCTTAGTTTTCTCAGATCGGAAATATAATATTCATGTTATAGATGAACAATCCTGTGAGTCGGAAAGAATATCGTGTTGCGTGGATGCGATATTAAAGCCGCCGTTCCTCAAAACTATGATTGTGGTCACGATTCTCTGCTTTTCAGTCATTTTCATTAGGAGTACGCATATAAATGTGTAAATTTGTTAAGTACGTAACTTAACAATGAAAACCTTGTGGCTTTCTTAATCATATATAACCCTACAAGAACAGTGCCGGTCATATTACCGGTAAAATGACTGGCACTGATGACCGAATTTCGGTCATCACGTAGAACAAAGTTTCTATCATTTTATTAAGGCCAAACGGAAAAAAATGACTAAAACTCTTGTGTACGTGTGATCTTGCATCCCTTTCTAACTTGTGGTATATCATTGCCTGTTAAACATATATTCAAACTACTTACTCTAATGTTTTTGTTCTATATAAATTTTTCTCTAGTGACTTTTATGGTTTCACTGGTGACCGGTCACCCTTTACGGGTATGGTTTCACTGGTGACCGGTCACCCTTGACGGGTATGGTGTCACTGATGACGGGTATGGTGTCACTGATGACGGGGTTGCTAACAATCCTAACCTAACCAAATTCGATGAAATAAAACGCATTTAATATCATTTCAATTATATTATAGCAAATTTATTATTTATATATATATATATATATATATATATATATATATATATATATATATACAAATATGCTTGTATTATATTTTAACATACACAAAACTTACTGATATTAGTCCATCGACCAAAATAATTAGATAACCCCGTGGTAGACAACAAACCCTAAGAACAAGCCACCAAAAACGCTAGGGTCGTCGTGATTACTATGTATGGAGTATACCCGTACGGAGATATTCAGGTCACGATCACCAAGAGTATACATTGTCAATAGTTTCATTCATCTAAAGATGGATATAAATTTAGTTTTATATCTTGTTTTTTCTTTAAAACTAAACTTACTTGCGCAATGCATTTTGGCTTGGCACATCATTGTGAAATAAATCACCGCCCAACAATATGAAATCAACAATCTTCCGTACAGCTAATTCCAACATTTACTAGAAAGCGAGGAAACTGTCATCAGTTGCAATATAAGAATAATATATAACCGCAAGTTTTTAAAAAAATATATTTACCTCTTGTAGTGTCCTTTTCTCCGTATCCCAAATGATCATAGTGGACATCATAATACGCAAGGAAATTCACTTAATTTATATTATATTTTAAATTTTATTTTATTTTGCTTCAATTTACAAATTTTCTATACAAAAGGTTGACAAATTTATTGTCTTACTCTTGCACACAGTATTCTAGCCTGTAAATACCAGCGTTGTCGCTCATACTTCTTTTCTTAATTCCTATATAATGTATTTTTCATACTCCAAAAATCCCTGAATCTCGTGGAACATTTAAAACAACAATTAGAGCAAAATTTAAGTAAGTTTTGTTAATTGGTTTATTATATAACTATTTTTGCAACTTCATTGAACTCGTACATACACAAACATACTGAAAAAGTATATATTTGATCAACTAAAAACAAACCGTAAGAATTTGGGTATGAAAAGTCCAAAAATGGTAACGCTGTTAGGCTAAAACATTTTTAATTGTGTTAGTGAAAATGTTTTTGTGTGAATTAGTTTCAGTCATTCATTTCTTGTAGGGTAAGTAGTGTATATACGTATATGGAGTTTTACAACTTTTACTCGTTATGTAAGGAGATGTAAACAAAACAAATAAGCCTTGCATTTAAAAAGAAATGTTAATGCTCATAAAGAAGACGAGACACCAATGAAATGTCGCAATTCTGTATATGTAACAAAAACAGCAAAGAATTTAGCAAATAGTTACTTCACGAGTTGGTCACAACTTCCATTCGTCATTTTTCAGTAGCAGTGATTAAATCGCAGGTATATAAAGCTGGATTCACCCATGGTTTCAGAACGATATTGACATTGGACAACATTTCTAGTTTTTTTTGAAAGTATGCTCTGAAGTGATTCACCCACTTCGCGCATTTGTTCTGCAACATCATGGCTACCATGTGAAATAATTTTGTAAACTATGTGTGTGAGTTTTACAATTGGGCAATATCACTATTTATTTAATTTTATTTATAACAATTCTTCTAGTTTTTTGACCTCTTTTTGATTAATAATGTCTAATATTTATTAAGGAAATTTATTTTTTAATTAAAAAAATAAATTTCCTGAAGAAGTCACACAAAGGAGTGACGAAATATTGAAAAACAATTTTGTAATATAATAAAAATAAAGAGACCTTAAGCTTAATAAATATTAGACCACATTATTATTTATAACAATATTCACCAGTTATATATTTTTTAATACAAAACAAATGCTCCGTATTTTATTATATACACAAACAATACGAAACAAGTGTGTTGTTATACATACAAAAGTATAAAACAACTTCTGTATTTTACTGTACATATGTACATATAATATGCTGTCGCACCTCAGTTCTACTTCACTTAAGAAATTAAACTTTCTGGCAGCGCAGTTGCAATGTTTCGGAACGTGAATTAAAATTAAACCAATCCAGGTTGCGAAACACGTTACTCTCTTTCGCTCTCTCTCTCTCTCTCTCACTCTCACTCTCTAAAACAGAAACGTCAAACTACATATAAAAAAACATGTTTCCGAACGTGAAATTCGTTCTGAAACCATGGGTGAATCCAGCTTAAATATCGCTCATCTCTATTCGTGGCTGGGGGCCAAACCAAACCAAACTACCTACTATGATCTGTGATTGAAAAATATAAGTATATATACTGATTATTGTTAATTACTCAGAGTTTTTTCTACGTAATACGTTATATATATGGCCTTGAAGGCTTTGTATTAAATTAATGAAATAAACAAACACTGTGGTACTGCTTGTTTACGACCTAACTGTAGCTATTTATTTACTATCATATAATGTATAAACTTGAAACAGATTACATTTTATAACAATAAAACAGATCCAGTGGATAAAAATGTAGTAATTTAAAGGGCAAAATGGGTTAAAAGAATCTTCTTAGTTTTAATAAGGTAAGTTTTAATGTGATGTTATCTTCAAAACCAAATAAGTTGCACTTTTTCTCTACAATAAACTCGTATATAAAAAAATAAAGTATAACAATCAAAAGAGATTTTGTGAAAAAGTGATGCTATTAAAAACAAAACATGGAAATTGTGGCAAAGTGTTTTTTAACAAACGTACTTGAATATTTTTGAAATTTTCAATAAGTTCGGTTTTTAAGAAATTATATATATAGTTATTTCGTTTTGCTAACGTTTAAACAATAGGTTTGAAGTCATGGACTTTTGTGGAACGTATTTAGGTTAGGTAATTAGAACTATTGCCGAGACAATACACTTGGATCTGTTGATTCGGTCGCATTGTGATACCCTGAAGCAGAGGAATTCTTATGAGCTGTCCTCCACCACGTTAAACCAAAAGGTGGTCGCTAGAAAGGATGATATAAGCTCTATGTTCGCCAGGCTCTCGCAACGATTTAATGTCAAAATCTTAATTTAAAATTTATAGTATATATTCCATATATTTCTCTAGAAACTTTCAGTCAGCTTAAATAGATCAATTTTAGTATATAGAAACAAGATAGATCTTTTATTGAATTCTATATTGAGAAAGCGAAGTTTTAACTTTTTTTCTCTTGTCTAATAAAATAATTGTTATCTTCTGAAATGTAATATTTTCTTTGTTGATATATATCCACATTCATTTTATAACCACTTGTATGTTGCTTTTAACCTAGAATCTTTTGTGACCATATAATGGATCAATTAAATAAACATAAATCAAATGATTTACTTAAAAACTGGGTTTCGCTGTATCCTTCCAATCGTGTAGAAAAGCTAACAGTGGAGCCAATTGGCCTTTAACATAACATCAATATCTGGACCTCTAAAAACTAAAACTTTCGGTTCCAGGGGGTTACTGTATTATGCGATGCCAAAGAAAGTCCACGCATTTGTATGCTATTTACATTGAGAAAAATTATGGGGTTAATTGCTTGTGTATAGTTCGTGTTTAGTTAAAAGAATAATTGAACAAACAGCACTCATAATTTTTATTCTAATTTTATTTTAGGGTGAAGTATCTTATATTCGTGTACGTGAAGATTCCGGTGATGGAGACCGTGGTATGGGTGGACGTGGAGATTTCGGGCGTGGAGGCATGGGTATGAGGTAATGCAACCTTTTGAATATGTATACAATTTGATTTCTATCGTTAATTATATTATTTTATAATCCTAGATCACGTTCACGTTCTTTCTCTCCACGACCACGAAGACGTGGATCGCCAACATATTCTCCAGTACGGCGGCAAACATTTTCAAGGTCAAGATCTCGTTCAAATTTTTAAATAACATAAAAATATATAATCTGCAAAAAGATACTAACGCAAGCAAAAAAAGTAAATCTAAAAACTCTAAATAATTGGAAAAGAATTAAAAAAAAAGATTAAGAAAACTTCAATTAAAAAAAATTTAAATCAAACTCTCAAAATTTATTCTTTAAAACGTATAAAGTTTTGTTTTGAACGGCAATGAACAAATATTATTTTTTTAAGTAATTACTACATGTATTAAGAATTTTTATTTATTAATCTTTCATTCAAAAGCGAGTCAATCTTTTTGCAAATCAAACTCAAGTACAATTAATATATTTTGTCTAAGAAAATGTATTTTCATATGCAAAAAATTTTCGTGTAAAAATCCAATCTAATAATACTTTACCTACTACACGAATCCCTAATAAACAAACTAACCAGATAACGCCGACATTATTGCTCGCGGAACATATTTCTTCTATTCGTAAATGTAACATTCCTTAATTTGTTTAAAAATTTTATGAATATTTGATTTGGTATATATATAAAGAGCACCTGTAAATGCATTCTGTTCGTTATAACCGGGCAGTTTACCTTTCCAGAAGTAAACAATATTGTAAAAAGACATAATATAATGTTTCTGATTTCATTGCCAAATAACGGAAATTAATTACATAAAAGATGTAAAATCCCAACATTTGTTCATTCTTTTGCACTTATTTTAATATTGTCTGGTTCAAAAATTGAGGTTATTATATAACAAAAGTAATTATTTCCGAGGTATAACTATTCAATACATATTTTATGGGAGATGTTTGTTCTCTATAAACATCGTACTACTAAGACCAAATTAAGAATCTATAGGCTTTTAGAAAATTTTATTATTGGCCAGACAAGAACATAACGGAAACAGAACCCTTTTCAACACTAAATCACTTTTAATTAGCTTTAGCATGTGAAATTTAAAAAACCATGAAAGGAAACCATTTTAACATATTAAATTTAAAAAAGAAACAAAAAACTTAAATATTCATTCACTTCAATTATATACGAAATCTATTAATAATATATTTTTGTTCTTAAATTCTTTTCTCTTTCCTCTTCAAATGGACGGAAATGTTATTTGGAATTGGAGAGAAGGACTAAAAATGGATTAATAGAAATTTTAAATGGATATAGCATTTGATTTAAAATGAAAATGGATATGACGAAAGTAATAATCAATTATTGGATATATTCACTTGATACGATTTTTATAAAAATATGGATTGATCTAAAATAATTACTGACCGACAAAAAGAAAAGTAATGTGGAATTCAGTATTTTATAATTATAACTTCAAGGATTTCATAACGAGGAGTATCAGCAGGATTTTTAGGATTTACCGCAATGTTTGTAAGTTTTTTTTTTTTTGTTTAAAAAGGATTTTTTGTGGACATTCTTTATTGAGTATTAGGACAGCGTGGGAGGATTTTTCATCTGGATTTATTCTCATATTATTAAATATGGATCTTAAATCTTGTATTTTAAATATATAAAGTTTCTGAATTTGGATTTATCTAACCCAACCTTTGAATAATATCTAAAGAAACTCAAAGGATTACACTTCAACTCTCTCTTCAATAAGAAAAAGTTAACCATTTCGGATTTCAGTTCCACTTCATAGTCCGCTGCAATCAATTCAGGAGTTTTCATAATTAGGATTTTTTCATTGCCAAAACGGATTCCCCTGCTTCTACTTGATTGCTTGTGTGTAGCAAGCAGCCACGTATGCCAGGATTTTCATCAAAAACCGTAAGAAATTTCGTAAAATCCTGTCTCGCCTTTAGGACAGCGTTATCAAATCTTCAAACTGACCTTTATAAAACTCGATAACTTTTCTGGATTTTGTCGGTATGTGTTTCATTATCTTTATATCTATTGTGTTTGTTTGATTTTTCTCGATAAGAAAAGCATTGGAGTAAGCATTGCGTTAATTATTGAATACATACATGATGCTTTAATTATATTTACTATTTTATTTAATACTAACTCGTTTTTATATATTTCATTTAAAAATTTAATAAAGTTCAAGCTAAATTAAAAGCAAAGTTTAAAAATAAAATTTTTTTTGATCTACTGAAGATGACTAAAAGGTCTAGGATGATTACAATGCGTTATACTGATCTTTACAATTAAAGTGTATTTTTCGTATTCGTGTATGGTACGAACATTTTACGGAAGTTCAGTACTCTGTTTTTGCAGAACAAATTAATACATCGATTTCTGATTATTCGCCTACTTATTTTACAAGAATTAAATTTCAGACGACAAAAAATTTGTTATTTTTACGCGGATGGATGGATTTAATACGGCAACAAATGCAACTTTGCAACAACCAATGCAATTGCTGTTTTTGTCTAGTCAAGGTCCACGCTCAAAATTATAGAATTGAAAAAATTATAGAAAAAGTTTTGAAGGATACTTCGGACTGACCATAAGATGATAAGATAAGATGAAAATCTAAAGGTCGAATTATATGGGCAAGATATGGGTAGCAACCGCAAAAAACAAATTCTTTTAAAAAATAATTTTCTGCGGCCGTACTTAAAGTTAAGGCCCCAGTTTTGTAAATCACAGTTAATAAAATTTACGAGAAAGTGAAAAGAAATGTCTAAAAGATATACATTTTTATACCCTTCACAAAAATGTGAAAGGGTATATTTAGGTTTGTCATTCCGTGTGTAATTTCTTCGATATCGATATGCGACCCCATAAAGTATATATATTTCGGATCCTTATGAATAGCGATGACGATTGAGCGATATCCGTCTGTCCGTCTGTCCGTCTGTCTGTACGTGAAATCGGTTTTCCAAAGCCCCCAGAAGAGCTAGAGACTTCGTTCTTGGACTGATCGATTGGAAGTGAGCTAACTTAGAGGTATTGAAATTCAGAAAAATCGAAAGGACGGTTCCAGAGCTGGGAAGCTTACACCTATTTCTCGACGCAAAATTAACACCAAAAACCGATTATTTTTTTTGCTTGTTTGAAAATTGAACCTATTTCAGGCCTTGGAACTCTTCAATTGTCCATTTAAAACTTAAAAAAAAAAAATCCAGGGATGGGAAATTAAAAATTTTTTTTTATTGGTATATTCGGTATTTTGTGGTACATATAATAACTAAAATGCTTAAAGATTTTAAGTTTTTCTTAAATAAAACCGTTTTTGGTGTAATGAAGATTTGCATCGATGAAAAAAAAAATTAAAAATTTAAAGTTCCCATCCAGGGTTAGGAAATTCAAATTTTTTTATACAATAAACTAACCAAAATTAACTGACATCGTTTTTCCTGGTTAAAATTACTTTTTATTTCAGCAAAGCAAAATTGGTATCAAAAATTAAAAAAAATCAAAATTTCGACTCCAGGGTTCGGTACTGCAGTATTTTGTAGTACATGAAAGTAACGAAAGTGGTAACAAATTTGTAATTTTTCTCAAATAAAACCGCTTTATACATCATGCAGACATATAACAATTAAAATGCTTAAGAATTTTAAGTTTTTCTTAAATAAAACCGTTTTATACATCAGGAAGATTTGCATAGATGGAAAAAGAAATTTAAAAAATTAAAAATTCTTATCCAGGTTTAGGAAATTTTAATATTTTTTGTACATTAAAATAGCTAAAAATTAACTAACGTCATTTTATCCTGGTTAAAGTTATTTTTTGTCCTGGTAAAACAGAGTTGGTATCAAAAATTAAAAAAAAACAAATTTCGATTCCAGGGCTCGAAAACTGATATATATATTGTAGTACATGAAAGTGACAGAAATGGTTACAAATTTGTAGTTTTTCTTAAATAAAACCACTTTATACATTATGAAGACTTGTATTGGTAAAAAATAATTTTAAAAAGTTTTAATTTTCTCCTCCAGGGATCGGAAATTGAAATATTTTTGGGCACATTCGGTATCTTGTGGTACATATAATGACTAAAATATGTTAAGCTTTTCTGAAATAAAACCGTTTTTGGTAACATGAAGATTTGCATGGATGAAAAAATATTTTTAAATTTAAAGTTCCCATCCAGGGTTAGGAAATTTGAATTTTTTAATACAATAACATAACCAAAAATCAATTAACGTCGTTTTTTCTTGGTTAAAATTATTTTTTATTCTGGCAAAACAAATTTGGTATCAACAATTTTAAAAAATAAAATTTTCGTTTTCAGTGTTGGATACTGCAATGTTTTATAGTACATGAAAGTGACAAAAATTTTTAAAAATTTTAGTTCTTATAAAAACCGCTTTATACAGCATAAAGACTTGCATTGGTAAAACATTATTTTTGAAAATTTAGTTTTCGTCTCCAGGGGTGGGAATTTTTTTCTTTTTGGCACATTCGGTATTTTGTGGTAAATATAGTAACTAAAATGTTTTCTTAAATGAAACCATTTTTGGTATCATGAAGATTTGCATCGATTAAAAATAAATTTAAAAATTTGAAGTTCCCATCCAGGGTTCCGAAATTTAAAATTTTTTTATACAATACATAACCAAAAATCAATTAATGTCGTTTTTTTCAAGTTAAAATTATTCTTTATTTCGGCAAAACAAAATTGGTATTAAAAATTAAAAAAAAATAAAATTTCGATTCCAGGGTTGAATACTGCAATATTTTGTATAACATGAAAAACGCAACTGAAGTTGTTTCTATTTTTTGCTAACTGAAACTATTTTATAAGTTAGAAAGTAGACGTACGTTAGTGAAGGGTATATAAGATTCGGCACAGCCGAATATAGCACTTTTACTTGTCTTGTTTTCAACTAACGTGAAGAAATTCATGCCAAATGTTTTAGTTTTGAACACAATTCGTTCACTGACCAAACGTAAAGGAATTCATCAAAAATTTTAAAAAGTATGTAATTATATGAACTACATAAATTAAATTCAGTAAAAGAGAGTAAACATATTGGAAATGGTGTTTTTGGGTACATGTATGTAGATTTCACTAACCCAAAGTGATTACAAATTTAGGGGCTATATTTTTATTATGTTAACGCTACAAATAGAACTTTTAACGTTGATTTTTTGGTGCACGCTAGAATCTGCACAAATCTATTTGTATATGTAAAGTACTCGGGTGGTGCCAAATTTGGCATTTGTATGTACCATCAACGATCGTATGTGTACTTGTCATAAATATTTAGGTACTCGTCTTACATAAAACGATGAAAAAACTTTTATTAGGATCGGATATATCGATATATGTTATATGTTTGATCCCGTTCCCAACATTGTGAATTCGCTGGATTCCGATTTTACGAAAACTGTTCCAGTGCCATTGATGACAATGTTGATGTAATTGTCATAACTCAAAAAAGAAAAAAAATTACTAACACCTTAATGGAAATCTAAAAACTAATTTTTTCGATGGAATTTTTACACGATAATAACGATACGTAGAAAAATTAATATTTTGAGTTGTGAAATTTCACAAGTAAGGAGCCATATGAAGATGGCTTAATATAACGTTGCAATAACACGTAAAATTTCATTTTGTATATTTGTTACGTCTATATACGTTACATATATATATATATATATATATATATATATATATATATATATGTATTAAAATGTGGTACCGCCATGACATAAAAAGTACATTTTGTTTTTGAAACTGGTACTTGTTAATCAAAGTGTTTTCCATCCATATCCCGTACAAGTCTGGGGGAGAGAGAGTTTGGGAAAAATACTGCTCTTGCTGCCCGAAAAAAGTTGGAGATTATATTTAGGATGGTTGTTGAAATTATAAAGTGATGACCTGTTAAAAAACATGTACAAGATCTTCCTCGGAAACAAAAGGTCTATTTTTCCTAGATCTTGTAACTGTTCGGTATTGAAAGAAATTCCCTGAAAAATTCGAAAAAATTTATTTGTTTTGAAAAACTCGGAAATTATATGTCCGATCAGTTAGTGGCATCGATTCTTTATAGTCACTACACCAATCGTAGATTTGTAAATTGAAATAATAGTGTTTTAGTTCGAAGAACTGAAAAGCGGTTCAACCGGTTTCCATATATTCAATTTTGTCGTCAGGTATTATCATTACATTTTCAAACATTTTTGTTTAGATTTTGCAAATGGATTAACCGATTTCGATGCAGTTTGTGGTGCTGGTTTTTCAATGTTAGTTTGTAGAATCGATCGATGAAGTCTTTGAAAAGTTAGTAAAAAAAACTACTTTTTAAAATGAGACATAGTGACAATCTCTCAGAAGTAGTTACAAGAAACTCCCTGGGAACTCAAAACGCGAATATGGGATGGGAAAAACCAACAACCTCCCAATTTTTTTTTTAATTTAAATTTTCCTAGCGGGAAGTTAAAAATACTAAAATACGTTGCTTTTACTTTTGATTATTTTATCGTAAAGTTTTGCAAGAGATGCAAATCCTTACTTCTATGATTTTATCAGTTTGAAAGTCTAAAGCCACTACAACAGATTTTTATTAATATGTATTTCAAAATGTGCCGCTATACAGGAATTTGGGGAACTTTGGAAGAGACCTCTTAATGTACGCATTAATAAAGTATTTTTGTCTTACTATCGTTTTTTATTACACTGTTTTGTTACTTGTTGTAAAAAGTTAAGAAATAAATATATATTAAATAAAATAAGTTATATTGTTTTATTTTAAAATTCACCAACAACAGAAACTGGTTTTGTTTGTTTCTAATAGTCTAATTAAGAATGTATGTTAGCCTTATATAATTTGAAAGTGTTGGTTGAACAAATAACTTTTAGCCCCCAAATTTTAATTTCTATCTTTTATATATCATACCATTCTGCTTGTATTAATTATACTATTATAAACTAAAAAAAATTAATGTTCTAGTTTTTGGTAAATTTTAAAATAAAACAATATATCTTAATATATTTTGAATTATAATATATTTTGAATTATACATATATTTTCTTTGAAAAATCAAGAATAATTTTTTTTTTCGGAATTCTTACACAGGATTCAAACGATGAAATTTATGACGTCCATTTTTCTTGATTCCCTTTTGAATTCTCTACCAAAAATTCTTTGCGTTCATACCATGATTATTTTTACATGTCTAATTTTTTTTATTGATTTTGATTTTTATTTTTCAATCGGTATATCTGTAAAACAAGTAAAAGTGCTATATTCGGCTGTACCGAATCTTATATTCCCTTCACCAGCGTACGTCTGGCATTATATACGTATATATATTTAAGTACCAATTGTGTGCTTTCTAATTCATAAAATAGTTTCAGTAAGCAAAAAAAAAAAAACAACTTCAGTTGCATTTTTTGGTTACTTTTATACGTAACAAATATTCATAATGTGTAAAGCGGTTTTATTTATGCAAAACTGCAAATTTGGTAACTTTTATGTGATACAAGATATTGCAAATATCCAAACCTGGAATAGAAATTTTGATATATTTTAAATATTTGATACGAATTTTGTTTTTCCTATATGGAAAAATTGTTTAGTTAGTAAAAATAAACGACGTTAGTTGCGTTTTTGTTACTTTTATGTATGAAAAATTTCAATTTCCCATACCTGGAAGCTAAAATTTATTATTATTATTATTTTTTTGTTTTTTACCAACGTAACTCTTAATGAGGCATAAAATAGTTTTATTTAAGTTCTATTTAGGTTCAAGAATGAAGTCTCTAGCTCTTATGGGGGCTTGGGAAAACCGATTTCACGTACAGACAGACGGACAGCGCTCAATCGTCATCGCTATTCATAAGGATCCAGAATATATATACTTTATATGGTCGCATATTAATACCGAAGAAATTACAAACGGAATGACAAACCTAAATATACCCTTTAACTTTTTTGTGAAGCGTATAAAAAAACCATAGAAAACAGAAATCGAGTAATTTTTTCGACCCCTCTTTCTTCTCTACCCCGTTCGCTACCAAACCAAAAATGACGTCGAAAAATAGGCTTCATAAAGGTCTTCGTGTAAATTAGGTGTTATTGTACATGTACATATGTATTGACATACATACATTTGTATATCAACTATTATAATAAAATCTTAAAAAATAAATTGTATGGACGAGATTTCAATCCCCAAAATTAAAATATTCACGAAAACCTTCAATGAAACTTATTTTTATTTCGAAAATTCTGGCAGAAGCAAAAATATACAGATACATACATTCATAGTATGTATGTAAGTCAAAACAATCTATCTAGTATGTAATAACTAAATGAAAATTAAATCTTAAGCCGTTTCTTTTTTTTAAATTTCAAAGCTTTTAAAATCCCATTTGCAAATCTAAATAACTAGCAAAATTACAAAAACAAATCCTAAACTCATTGTATTTGTAAAGGATAAACTAACAGAAGAAGCAGCACGTACAGTTGATCGCCAGATTTGTGTACCTCATATGTTATTTACAGCAATTTTTCTATTTACAACATCCTTTATACCAGATTGTATGTATTAGAGATAAAAATTTCCTCGTAGAGCCGTATCATTTGGCTAGAAACTCGGTAACTTGTTCCGGCTTGCTGACTGAATTCGGCTGTATGTTCGGTGAGTTATGAAATAGAATAAATGAGCAAAATAAATTAAGCTGATTTCGAATTGAAATTTTTTGCTAATCAATTGTTATCAGGTTGCTAAATCATTAAAATAAAGATAGAATCATCAAACTGCCAGCGCTGGTTTAAGTCTGCACATGCATTTAAAGCGACAAAGAGTAACAGATTATTCACAACATGTGAGTTGCAAAGAGCAGGTCTATGTTTGCAGTCGATCTTCATTCCAAATGCTTTTGCATGTGCATAGACGTGCATGTGTGTATGTACGCACGTACAAAAAATGAAATGAAAATAAACGAGAAACAACGCCTCAGTGTGAATTTGATAAGAATTGTGAGGATTGCATTGAAAACTTTGGACTCTAAAGTAATAACCAGTTGTTTATTGAAAGTGTAGGAGCAAAGTAGTGTGAATAAGAAGAATTCCTATAAAATAACTTTTGAAAATGTCGTTTAATGAAGATTTAGTAAAAGAGCGACAAAATGCCACAATAAATTGTGCTGATTTTAGTGTCTGGTGGTCGGGTGGAGAAAATGAACTTTACAAACGCAGAGCTTTAGAAAAGCTATTCTTTGACGATCCACAATTTGAAGATGAAAAAAGTATTACAAATTTGTCTCATAAAGAACTTTACGAGCACACAATAACAAAGTCCATTAAAGTAGTTAAGAAACTAAGGGAATGGTACAGAGAGGAGAAACAAAAGCAGTGTACCAAGTCAGTATCCATGGACGACATGTACATATTTCGTTCAATATTAAGTGGTTCACTGGGTACTGGCTTGTTTCAGCAAAATTTTCCTCTACGTTTGCATTTTTCCATGTTTTTAACGACCTTATTGAGCCAATCTAACGAGCAACAACGTGAAGAGTGGTTAGAAAGGGCTTGGAATATGGAGGGTATTATAGGAACTTATGCTCAAACTGAATTAGGCCACGGTACGTATTTACGTGGTCTAGAGACACGAGCTGATTATGATATTACAAAGCAGGAATTCATTTTAAATACACCCACCTTAACGTCCTACAAATGGTGGCCGGGAGGTTTGGGCCAAACAGCTAATATGGTCATATTAATGGCTCAACTGTACATTAACGATAAGCATTATGGACTACAACCGTTTTTAGTACGTTTACGTAACGAAGGAACTCATCTGCCAGAGCCCGGTGTAGATGTGGGGGATATTGGTCCTAAACTTGGCGTTAATGGAGTCAATAATGGCTTTTTAGGTTTGAAAAATGTTCGCATACCACTGAATCAAATGCTATCAAAATATAATAAAGTCTTAATGGATGGTACCTTTGTTAAGGGACCGGAGCCCGTTATGCTGTACAGCACCATGTCGTATGTTCGCATTATGATTGTTAAAGACGTTTCGTTTAATCTTTTGCAAGCCGCCACCATTGCTACCAGGTAAACTAATCCGTTAATATCTAGATTCACCACATTTTGCAAGTGAAGTATTTTTTTGCTGTTAATTTCTTTTAAATATATAGTACATACATAGTATATATGTTCATGTATATATGTACATGTATTGTGGTAAAGTATTCTCTTGGCAACATAATATATC
Organism: Linnaemya vulpina; assembly: GCA_963675445.1. NCBI lineage: Eukaryota > Metazoa > Arthropoda > Insecta > Diptera > Tachinidae > Linnaemya > Linnaemya vulpina. Next base: position 84,600,227 of record OY776277.1, on the reverse strand, counting down.
TCTTTCTTTACATTTGGGGCAAAGTCCATTCAATAAGATAAAAAAATGCGAAAAAGAACGGAAACGCCAAAACCCAAATATTTTACCGTAAAAACAACATCTGTCGATTGAGGGCTCATTGCGTATCTTTTGGTTTCTTGGGTCCTTTTCTTTCTTGAAAATTTTTTGTAATAAATTATACATGTATAAATTTGTTTAAAATGCATACATACTCAGAAAAATACACAATCGCGCTTTTAAATATATTTTCATACAATTTCCGATTTCTATTAGTTGTTGCAAGAAATAAATATATATATATATATATATATATATATATATATATTTGTTTCTGTTTAAAATATCTTAAACATTTAACTGCGCGTTAGTTCGTGCAAGAAGAGGAAGCATACTGTGATCTCGAAATGGCTCCCATTTACCTATTTTTCGAGGGCGGGAACGCTGTACACAAGATCTTGACATCTGAATATAGCCAAATAATGATTGAGCAAGAGAATTGCATCTGGTAAATCGATGCCAGCATAGATATAATTTGACCTTCGTATATATCGGAAATAATATATACTCCTATACTATGTACCACAGTCCCAAAAGAGCTTCAGGCCTCGTTGGCAGTTGTCGTTTACTCTGTTTCCAGAGTTTAGCTCGTCAATCGCACTAGTTAGCTTCTACTCCTCAAATAACCGTAGAGGAATTTTCCTTGTTTGAATACGTTGCCACTTCTTATGTGAAGACAAAAGTCGTAGACAGTCAGTCATTAAAGCCATTCACCACAGCAAGCTACCGACTACAATCATTGCAAATGCCGGTAGCTACAAATGTCGCCGTGTAGTTAGCTACTAAATTATTTTTATTTACTTATCACTTCACTTGTTTTCAAATATGGTTTATTAATCTCTTTGTTAAATCAAACAATAATATATTTTGGATTTAACAATAATATAATATATAATATGAAATTTATTTGTTGGGTGGTTAAGCAATGTCTATATGCATTTCATTGGCGCTTCTTACCAAATCGTCAGTAGACTTCAACCACAGTTTTGCAAAGTTTCAAACTTCTCAACTTATTAAAAGACTTCCAAAAACCATCTGAGAATTATGTTAAATAAATTAACTATAAAAATTCACAAACAATTTCAAAAAATCACATTATAATAAGTGTAGCAGGCTATGAAAGTTATACAAACTAAACCCAACAAACAACTTTTATTCGATATGACTCTATTTTATTTTTCTATACCTTTATACAATTAGAAATCCCTTGGATAACAATGAAAGTATTTATAAGGCAAAATGAAAAATAAAATCTCAATTGAATTGTTAATAACTAATTTTCTTTTTTTGACATATTGTCATTGCACTATTATAATATGAAATTTATTTGTTGGGTGGTTAAGCAATGTCTATATGCATTTCATTGGCGCTTCTTACCAAAAAAAAACGATTTGGTAAGAAGCGCCAATGAAATGCATATAGACATTGCTTAACCACCCAACAAATAAATTTCATATTATAATAGTGCAATGATAATATGTCAAAAAAAGAAAATTAGTTTATTAATAATATAATATATTTAACATACCATCCGCAGCGTGTACAACAATCAGTAGCCGTTTTGCCCATTGTCGTGAAAATTAAAATTGTCATGTAGACACTAAAGGTGAGCACAAGACGTTCAAAAGTGTGCAATATTGCATATTTTTGATGGGCAAATATTGATTGTATGTGTATGAGAGTATGACTAAACAGTAAATGCTAAGAACAAGAGAGCAAGCAACCAAAAAATCATAGCACCTGATTTGAGTGGTCAGTTATATCAAGTGTGCAATAAATATGTTGTACACTCAATACTGTTCAATAGTTCATTTTACTTACTCTTTTATGAGTGTAAAATTTTTTTTTAAATTGAAAAATGTAAATTAGATATTTTTATTCATGAATAAACGTAAAAAAATTCAAGCTACTACTATTTCTAGAATGAGAACAAATGAAATAAAAACTGATGAATAATAAAAAAAGTATTGATCAAAATTAAAAATGTTATTAATAAAAAAAAGATTTCCAATTACAACTCATTTTCTAAAACCTGATTAAATATAAAATAAATTAAATACAAAGTACAAACAGTTGTTTTTAATATCACACATTTACATACATGTTGTCTCCTGTAACAGTAGTTCATTTCAAGAGACTATCGAAACACACAATTCAGTACTGAAATTTTATTTTCAACAACAATAAATATCGCATTCGTTCGAAGAAGAATAAATGCTATTGTATGTTTTTTATTTAAGAGAACAGCAATATTTGTGTGCTCATGAAATCAAGTGCAAAAAAAAACAGAAAAATTCATTAGTGAACATTATGAACTTGGTGCAACAAGACGTTTTATGCTCACGTTTAGTAGACACATGTAATATATTTTTGGCAGGTTGTAGTCGGTAGCCTGCTGTAGTGAATATGTTTAAAGCATACCCAGTCGGCATCTGTGCACCGATGCTTTTATAAAGAAGAAACTAACGTCCACAAATTTGTTATGTACATAAACGTTCCCGTTTTCCAACCTTTTTTGATTTATTTATGTTGATTGAAAAATTTACGATGTATTATGTGCTTTCTAGATACTCAGTGATTCGACGTCAGGGTACGAATTCATTACAGCAAAAGGAAGTGCAAGTCTTAGATTTTCTAACGCAACAGAATAAAGTCTTTCCTCAGATTGCAAAAGGAATATTTTATCGCCTGGGAGCTGATTATGTATGGAATCTTTATCGCACAGTACATGAGGAACTCGAAAAGGGCAACAAACGTGACCTGCCTGAATTGCATGCATTATCTTGTTGCTTGAAAGCAGTGTGCTCTCATGAGGCAGCCAAGGGAGTAGAGATATTACGAAAAGCATGTGGCGGCCATGGATATCTAAATTCCTCAAATTTTTCAACAATATATGGCGCAGCTACAGCTGCTTGCACCTACGAGGGAGAAAATACTGTGTTGTTGTTACAAACTGCGAAGTTTTTGGTAAAATATCTTGAAGAAGCCATCAAACGGAAATATTTACCCAAATCGGTGGTCTATTTGCGTTCCAGTGGTCAAGTAAAATGGGGTTTAGATTTGGAAACAATTGTCAAAATCTTAGAACTCACATCTTTAGAACGTATTAGATACACGTTTCTAATACAACGATCTTTTGTTAAAGAGCAAAAATCGAATAATCAGGCTGGTTTGATATTAACCCAAACTGCAATAATGCATGGCAAAGCGTTTTTGGCACGAATGGCATATGAAGAGATAAAATCTCAAAGCAACCGAGGAGCATTGAAAAGTTCTTTAAATGCTGTTATTAGTCCTCTTCTACACATATTCGTTTTGAATTTGTTCTTAACAAGTTTAGATGATGTTCTGCGTTTTAACCGCTTCTTGACGAGTGCAGATATCAAAGCAGCTGAAAGACTGTACGAGGAAATGCTAATGGCCTTAAGGCCAAATGCGCTGGTCTTAGTTGATGGTTTTGAATTTCATGATCGTGTGCTTGGTTCAACACTTGGCTGTTATGATGGTCGTGTCTACGAACGTCTCATGGAGGAGGCACGCAACAGTGCTTTAAATCAAGAGCCAGTGAATAGAACTTTTGAAACACATCTAAAGCACTTATTTCAATCTAATTTATAAAATCTAAAAGCATTAATATTACGACTGATATACTTGCTCTTTTGTCTTGAAATAAATATTTGTTTAAAATTATTTTGAAATAATTCCGTTCCAACGATGGCAGAAAGTTCTAGATACCAGTGCATTCACTCTACAAGGTAAAATTTGTAAGTAACTAAATGCTCAAACACGTACGCATTAGGCAAAGATCATGCAGTCAGCTTTTCGTATGATTAATATTGAGGATAATATTAGTAAATATCTATTTTAACGACTCCTGTACTATATAATTTATATTTCAATATTTAACACACTCGAGACAGCAGGCTACCTATTGCACTATGTGAATCATCCGGCGAAAATATGGTCATAAATAACAAAATCTATTCACACATAAAACGCCTGCATGGCCTGTTTTCGATCGAGCAATTAAGTCTTCTGAATAGGTAAAATATGATCATAAATAACGGATAAAATAATTAAATATTAAACAGTTGGTTGACTAGTTCGTGATTGATATTTATTTTATTACTTTAAATCAAACACTTTTAACCCGTTTTTAATCATTTTTGATCACCGCGATTACTCGAAGAAGACTCTTCAAGATGATTCTTAAAAAATATGTTATTTGAAAATTAACAATTATATATATCTTAAAATATATAATTATTTAAACTGCTACATTCATTACATCCAATGAACAAAACGCTTCCAACGCATCGAAAGTCAACAAAGTTTAAAGGAATAGTTTTAAAAACTCAGGCCGAACAAAACACCAGATAATCATCTGCTCTAAAGCTCTAAACACATAGACGACAGCAGACAGCAAGCAGCAATATGTCAAAAATAAAATGCATGTGTTTATATGAAAACGATTATTTTGACGGCAGCACAGCAGCAGGACTGCACAACAGCATTTGCTGCTTCTGCCAACTTAGGCTATTTTCTATTTTGACGGGCAGCAATAAGCAAATATAGAGTTGCCATTATATATATATATATATAAATTGGAGAAATTAGAACAAAAACTTTATTTCTTAATATTAAACAAAAAAGAACATTACAAAAATACAATAAAGAAATAAATGGATATGTTTTTATAGTTTTTTGTGATATTATTACAGTTTTTATCAATAACTTTAATATTATTCATTATAAAATATAAATGCGGCATTCCTTCAACTTGAAATTGATTTACACACCAGCTGATTATTATTTTGTTGCTGTCTTCAAAATAATTATGAAGATGACTTCAGAGCAGCATTTGAAGTTGGCAGCATTTGAAGCCGTGAAGTTGTGAAGTCTGCTGTCGTCTAAGTGTTTAGAGCTTAACAAAGCCAACTTGCATAGATTCGCCTTGGTGTTTTATTGTACTTTTACAATATGTAACTTAAAACATCATATATACCTTGTGTTTAGTAGTAGGAATATTCGTGTGAATTAAGAAGTAAATAAAGTGGCCGAGGAATATTTTCAAAATTAATAGACACATACACACACATATATATATATATATATATATATATATATATATATATATCCATCTAATATATCTACAAAAGACTAAATTCCAAAATTGTAGCACTCTCCATTAATTTCATTTCTACAAAACCTTTGAAATTTCATATTATTCTACTGGAGAAAAATGTGTTTATTATGAAACGGTTAAATTGAATATACAAAATTTCAAACTATAATCAGCTGCTCTAGCAGAAACGCTATTATCAAACACTGCCCTAACCTAAACTAACAGAATCGCTTTGCTGTGGCTATTTTAACACACACTTTCACACACAATTAACAGCATTCACTTGAAAGTAATAGCACCCCAACATTTGTGTCTGCTTGCTGTTTCAAACAAAATGTTAATTTAGTTTTTAGGAGTTCTTCGTGAGAGGTGGTCGATTGTGGCAGCGTGTCACACATAGTGTACTACTAAATTTTGTTAAACGTATTGCAAAAACAAAATAAAAAATCTTGGTTGACAAACAATAATTTTTGGCATACAAAAGAAATATGAAATACTAGTAATTATAAAAACAGTGTTTATTAAAATACAAGTAATGAAGATAAGCCATGGTTGCAATAAGTTTTTTATTGTCTGTGGCAAAAAAGTGAGTGCAACGAATAAAAAAAAAACAGCTATAAAATAAGTAACGTGGTGAAAAATTTGGCGAAAATGTAATAAAAACAACATTTTTTGGAGCAGTTGTTGTTGTAGAAGACAATAGCATAAACGCAAAGTAAGAAACAGGCAACAAAATAGTTTGCAAAAACACGTTGTATTATTTTGGTTAGTTATTGTTTATGTTTCACTTCTGCTTTGACCTTTCTTCTGTTTTTGTTTAAATATGTACAAGTGAATGTATGTGATCACCAGAGAGTTGGACAGCCAGCATACATATATGTATGTAAGTATGTACAAATGTTTATGTAGATGGCCGGTCCGTCTGTCTGTCTCAATTGAACAATTATTGTTTGTTTATTTATTTGTTCGTTGTTTATTTTAAACCGGTCTAGATATGAAAAACTAAAATTTGTTGGTTTGTGTATCTCTTACATGCTTTTTAATTCGTCGTATGTCGTTCAATTTAATATTTTTGCACCTTTCATATAATTTTCGTTGTTGTTAATCATAATGCTTGTGTTAATAATAATAAAAGTCTGTAAGTGTGTGTCTAAGTATGAATTTTAAGTGTTTTTAAAACGAATTGTTTTTATTTTTCTGTTTGCTGAATACAAATAGTGCAAAATAGGGTAATACATGTATTGAAAATTGAACTCGGTTGTTATGTTCATGACGGGTCGGTTATTATATTGCGATCACTCATTTTCATGATTTGTTTTTGTTTAGCTTATTATATGTGCATTTCCTTTGATACTGTTATCTTGCGTTAAGTGTTATGTCACATCAAAATTGGTATTTTGTGAAGTATTTTGTTAAAGTTAAAATTGGCTGAAGTTTAGTAATTAGTCGGAAGTGCTGCCAACATCTTTGAGATGTTTTGCACTTCAACTGAGACATTTATTATTGGTTTTGATATATATATATATATATATATATATATATAATGTCTGTGCCTAAATTAGCTTTTTCTGTTATCTTTGCTACTGAGGAGTAAGTAAAACTGGCTTTAGAGAGCGAATATGAGAAAATTTGAAAATGCCACAAAATTGTTTCTTATATGTAATTCTTGCTTATAAAAAACTTATAAAAGTTTATTTGGGCATAGGGAACTTTTACATTATAAATGTTTACTCAATGAAGCATAAATATGTACATTTAAATGAAATGTTGATGGTTTAATTGTTTATAATTTAGAGAGATATCGTGGACAATCAACATCTTGAATCTTTTTTTATTAAACAAAGCCCAAGGAAAAGTCTATATCAGTATTAATTATTCAACTTAGCGGCAGAGTAGAACAGCTGTTTACGAAACCCGCTAAATCAGTTCCTACGTGCATTTTTGTTTTTTACCACTTTTTAAGTGATTTAGTTGAATGTGGTAACTTAAGCCATTTGCTATTTATTTGCACCAATGTTATTATGAGAAACCAACTTTCCTGATTTGAATTAAGTACATATGAAGGGTTTTGACCTTGCTTGGGTTAGCACAAGCCATAGGATTTTATATAATTAGAAACAATTCGTATCGAACTATTTATTGCTATAAAGAATTAGGAACTGGCTCTAGCTCCTTGGAATACATATCTGAATAGCGTTTTGAACTAAATGCATTTCAGCCTAATCTGAAAACCGCCCGATTCTGTGTATCATATGACTAAAATACATGTTTTAATCATAAGAAAACATAATTAAATTTTATATTTAATTAAAATGTCCGCAGCGTTGTTCGCTAAGTTAACTTCAGAAAAGCTACAAGCAAACGAAGCTCACAAATAAACCATTGGAACAGCCAAATGACAAACTTCATGTCCCCGTCCACTTTGCAAAATATTTGCTCCATCGGTTTTTATTGTGTTGGAAATGAGTGATGTAAATCTTATATAAAATGCTTAATATAATAATGTTCTATGTGCAATCACTCAGGCAATGGTATGCAACTTTTTAATACTAAACCAGCGATATGATCAAAATACGTTTCACAACCGATCTCTAATACTAAGTGTTATATAAAAATTTAGAATTTTATATATGTATATGTATATTAAGTGTCTATTTTAATGAATATTCAAAAACGGCAACGTCATTGTATAAAAGTACATTTTGATTCGAAATCCGTAGCACTTAATCAAAGCTACATGCCAGTTCTGTTCGACATATACGCTTACTATATATCTCTCTCGCTCATTCTCACTAGAATGTAAAAATTGCTGCAGCAAGTTTCACAGTGCGAACGGGTTAAAAGAAAATCTTAAAATTTTAAAGAAATTTCGAAAGTTACATTTTATATAATGCATAACCTTATCACTTTATAGTGCAGTTGAAATAAACTAGACGATAATGTTTCAGTAAACACTAGTGGTTCCAAAACGCTGGTCAAACTTGGGTCGAAAGCATGAACTCATTTTACCCAACAACATATAGTAAATTAAATTTAATATAAATGACTTCGATCCTAGATTTTTGTCTAAAACGAGAGAATCAAGTGTAGTCATACATAATGTGGTTACACGGTATTTATAACGGAAGTTAATGTTGCAACCATTTAATGTTGCTTCATTAAATGGTGAATGCGAATATCTAAAATTTACCAAATATTCGGAAATAGGAATAGGAATATAAATAAATATGTAAATACTGTACGCACTTTATTGTGGAACACTTTTAAGTAATTTTCTTTGTAGATGTGTACAGTTTAAATTATTTCTAAATTCTTAGCATCAAGACGTTAAAAAATAAATCCCTTTATTTCTACGTTAAATTGAATTAATATTCATAGGCTAATTGTTCGAAATTAATTTGAAATCTCAGAAAGACATGATGATAAATATTCCAAGGCACAAAGGAAAGTCAACATCAGTTTTATTCAACTTACACAGCAGAGCAGAACAGCTGTTTTCGAAACTCGCAACACTTTCATCTTCAGTGCTCATTTGTATATTGTGTTTATCACCACTGTTTAGGTGGCTTGGTTGAATGTGATAACAGTTCCTATTTACACAAATTTTATTGTGAAAAAGAATCCGAGTACTGTATCAACCTGATACAGTACTTTTTGTTTTAATACCCGTGTTACCGTTTGATTATTTTCTTCATGTCCCATTTTATTTCTTTTTGTTATGTACTTGCAAACAGACACAGACATAAACGTTCAAAGGACTACCGGCCGATCCCAGTTAGATTAATTAACTGTACTTCACTGCAAAACTCACGGTTTCCATACTGGGTAAAAAAATATTTAAATATATTTTTCTTTTACAAATGAAATTAATTTACTGGTGGCTAAGAAATTTCTAAATATGCTTCGATTGGGGCTTTGCCCAATCGTCAGTAGACTTCATCACAGTTTCGAAAAGCTTCTAACCTCTTATCTTTTGCACAGACTTTCCTCAACCATTTGAGAATTTACAAATGATCTTCAAAAATCATATAAAAATTGTACATAATCCAAAAAGTATTTGTAGTTCTTGTGAAACCAATTTCTTGAGTTATGCCCGTCTTGAAATAAATATATATAATATATGCATATAATGTCCCAAGTAATTACTTAAGTTAAATATTTGGTTTTAATGAATGTAAATTAATTGCTGTACTAACAATTCCGTTTTGTATTTTTAGGTCTTAATGAAACAAATAAACGGTCGCTTCTATAGCTAAAATGATAATACGAAATAAATCTATAACAGATAATTAATAAAACATAATCAATAAAAATTTTAAATATAAAAAAATAGAATATAATTCACAGATGTTTGCTTTAAGTTAAAAGCAAAATTTTTATATTAATATGTATGTACGTAAAGTATGTGCACATGCGAATGCAAATAATACAAAATTTATATAAGAAAATGATAATCAGAAATATTATTGATTGATGTCCATCCTTTTATTTGCATTGGAAAAAATAAAAAAAACAAAACGAAGCAATTTAAACAAATATTGTAGATTTTGTAAAAAAAAACAAGTGCAACGGTTGAATTAATAAAATTAAATTAATAAAAAATAAAACTGCAAATGTGCGAATAATAAATAACTGCTGTACAATAATTTTAATAATTCCATTAAGTAATTGAAGTGTTGAAATCGTAATACAAAAAAGTGAATTTTATCAATTAAAACTGCAACTATCAAGGAAATTCATTCAATTATTTCATCATTTGGTAAGTTAATAAGTATATAACTTTTTAAATATTTGCTTTCGCAATATCAAAAAGGGCTGAAAGAAACAGTTTGTAATATATTAGAATATGAGGCTTAAAACTCTTAACGAACAATTTTGACCACCTGCAGACAGACAAATTTTAGATATCAAATAAAGTTGGGCCAAATAAATGATTAATATAATTTTATTTTTACCAAGAGTTTAGTTTTGATCGAAGTTATTAACGTCTATTTTAAATACCAGTAAATTCTTTTAAAAAATAGAGTATTTGGTTTACTTTTCCCAATATTAGCTAAAATTCCATATGCATTTCGATAACGTTATCGCCGATATTTTTTTTAGAGTATCATATCGGTTTATTGTTATTTTCTATAAATTGAAAGCGTGTTCAAAATTTTTACCGAAAAGCCTTTTTATGAAAACCTTAAGAAGAGGTCGATTAATTTATTTTCAACAAAAGCTAAACACTATTTTAAATAATGTTTTCACACTGAAAGCTAAGATCTGGTTTTAGTGTTAAAACGATAAACAGGTGGTCCAATAAATGTTTGTGCAAGAACTTAAATCTCTCATAGAGATTGTTGTATTTTCCTCTACGTTTTATAATACTTAATACACAAACTGCAGCTGTTTTTGTTTGCATAAAAAAATAAAAAAATTCACATTTTAATTTAAAATAGAAATTGTTTTATATATTGAAAATTTTATATTTTAAAAGTGTGGAAATACCCATAACGAGAGAATAAATACTTCAAAAACACATTATATCATATGTAGTCATGCAAATTCAGATGTCGATTTTTCTATGCCTTCTTCACACATTATCAGTTGTTTCCAATACATAACTTGGCAGCACTCAACTTAGCACCGACAAAAGTAAGGCTGCATTTCATAAAACCCACTGGAAACCAATTTAAAAAAGTTTTAACAAAATCATTTTGCATCTCTAACGTTAAAACCAGAATTTATTAAAAACACGTTCGTCTGAACATGTCTGTTTACTTCTACTGTGGTGGATTTTCGGATGATTTCGTACTGTCGTAGAAAAGCGCACTGCGTTTTTAGTTTTCTTTTGGTTATGTGCCACAGCAATTTTCAGTTAGTGTCGTACAACGATAATTAATTACCTACTGAGTGCGGTGGCGCCTAAAGTGTTAAAGTAGCGCTAAAAAATTTGGCAAATATTTTTTAACATTAAAATATACAAACTTACAAAAAATATGAAGTGAAAATTGAAGGGAAATTTCAAATGGCTCTTGCCATTTTAAAGATGGCCAGCCCTCGTGTATTGAAAAATAAATCAAATATCTTATAAATTAAAATGCAAACATATAAAAATTAATGTAAAAAACTTGTTGCAATTACAACTTAAATTATTTGATCAACTCGTTCAGATTTGATTGAATAGTTAAATTCACAGAAGAACACATTTTTTATATGAATAAAAAGTTCTCAACTGTTTTCCCCCTTCAAAGAATTTATTTTAAGGGAGGGTAGTGGTCATGGTTGGGAATAAAAATTTAACACTCGTTTAACTTTAAAACGCAATCAAGAATAAATCATACCAAATGAAATCTTTTTTAATTGTAACCCTCAATTCAATAGAAGGCGTCTAAGAACTGCAGTGGATTTGGGAGATTTCAAGCGACATAATGGGAAATAGGGGTTAATATTTATAGTTTGTTAGAGAAATTTTGAATCGATTTCAAAAATGTTCACTTCATGTCTTAATACTTTTTTAGGCTTATTCATAAAAACTCTAAACTGGCTAACAAATCTTTGTTAATTAATAAAACTTTTATTCAGAAATGATTATACTGCCATTGATGATTTATACATAATTTTTATTTATACTTTCCTATCTGGATTAACGCCTGCACGAAATCTAGTAGGTTTTGATTGAAATCACTTCATTAACAAAAAGATTATATACATATTCTATTCGACATGTTAAACTTAGTACAAAAAAATTTTAAATTGATGCAGGTAGTGTCGACAGTGATTAACACAATCGTGTACTAAAAAATAGCACATTGCAGCACCCTCCTTCGTTGATATTGTGACATACAAAAATGGCCAATGCTGCTGTTATTTTTCTCAGCTTTATGCCCAAACTTGTTTCTTCTTTATATGTTACAGTGAAATGCATTGCAGGAGTAGGGGTGATTGTTCCGAATTTCAGAGCAAACCTGAATAACGTGGTAGTATTGCCAGGCCGAACTAATCACAAATCTCCCAAAATTAGCGCATTATGTCAGCTTAAATTATCGGGCTTCAAAAGCACTTTTTCTTCTTTCCTTCTATTGTTACTTCTAAAAATCATTGTGGCTCATAAATTGTAGTCAAAAGCTGTACAAAGCATAAGTAATAAAAAACGTTTATAGGAACGTGTTTCCTCCCCTTTCTCTACTAAATGAAAACTGCAGGAAGTACATCTGAATGTTGTCTAAATATATTTCCACAGTTGGGCATGAAACTTTTTAGTCGGTTGTTACTTTAGATGTTTACACACAAGAAACTCAAGGAAGTATTTGTTGACAACGATGATACTATTAATCATGTTAACTTAGAAATGTGATGTCTAGTGAAAGAGACTCCGTTTTCAATAGCTCAACCTGAAGTGTGGCAAAGTTTCCTGTGTCACTACTTGTAGTGATGAAAATTTGTTATATTGATATTGTACTCATAAGGAATAGATAACTTGTCTTTCCGGAGTCTCTTATTTCGAATTGTGGGAGCTTAAGAAATATTAAAAAAAAATATTGATAGTTTTTGTCATAAATCAAATATGTTTTTCGTATTAGTGCAAGCTTAGGAACATGCTATTTATATAAAGAATTTTCCAATAGAGGTCTGACGAAGTTTGGCGACTGACAAGTTTCATATTCAGTCATCGTAGTGTTCAATAGGGCCATTCAACAATGGAGACCTTTTCCAGATAAATGGTTACTTATTTCGACAAACAAATTATTAGAATTTTGGACAGTACTAGTCCACAAGGGATCCAAAAGCAGCTAATGCTCATCGAGAAAGCTCTTATTTGATGTGGACTTTAAGCTGGCGCCTAAATTAGATGGTAGCATCAACAGTAAGACGCTATTTTGCAAGAGCGTCGCTCTGTGGGTACGAATTTGTACACTTTGTTTTAATGAACACTGGGGTGATGTTTACTTAGTTTTCCCAGACATGACTTTTGCTGGCAGTCTATAAAAGTTAAATGTTCTTGTCCAACCTCTGAAGTAATACAGAAAGGTGGTGCTTGAAGGAAATTTAAAAGGAACAGGTTCACCTACTCAAGTCTGGCACAAGAACTTTAGGGTGAAAGTCACTTAGATTCGGCCAAAGGACCGAAGTCAATGGAAAGTTAAGAACCTATATTGGTTTAGCTTTCGAGGTTTGACCAGTAACCTGACACCACTGACGCCACAGGATCCTTTATGCCTTGCAGATGAAATGCTCTTCCGGAAGGTAAATTTGTGATGTGATCATTTGTGATGATTTGGGATTGTGCCCGTGCGGGCTTATGGTATCATGGGTCGAACTTCGTTGCTTCTTCAATGACTGTTGGACGAATCTGTGGCCGGATAGTAGTTGTGGACTCCTTAGAGAGTCCTTGTGGTGGGCGTAATTTGCTATCGGGAAGGGATGAATGCTTGTCATGTTGTAACGAAATAGTGTGAAATTATAATAATTGAATTATTTCTACTTTTTGCACAAATAAATTGCCATGAAATGTTGAATATAATTGACAGCCGTATTGTCGAAGATTGCATAGAGTTGATTAAAATACTGTTTCGTAGAGCATCGCCACGTAAATTCGGAACACAAATTTCAACACGAGCTACTTCACACATGGAACTAATTTCGTTACCATGCGATTTAACGCCCTTAAAATTTTTCTTGAGTCGTAGCTCTACGCGGGGAAGCTACTGAATGCGCCTGAGTAATACAAATCGGGCAATGTCTTATAGAGAACATTATTAGAACACGGTGTCAATATTATATATTGACTAAACTCAAAATTACACGGTGATACAAATTAAAAAACATCGCATATACTTTTAAAATAACCTTAGAAAGATCATACAGTGGCTTCTGTATATCATTTTGTCGTTTTTACTATTGCGGTTACACCGCTATCGTTATTTTTAAGCTTTAAAAAAGTTGAAATAATCTGGGGAAAGGTTACAAAGTTCATGAAAATAGGCAAAGCAAATGTAGAGTCCCTCTACGACTTAAATTACAACGTTGCGAAGGTATTTTTTAACTGTCACAAAGTCAGGTTGAAGTTGAAATCTGTGAATTTATAAATATCTTTTATTTCAAGAATATGTTCTGAATTAAAATTTTTTATTGAGTGTAGACTAGGCATCAATACTTACATGCATCCTAAGGGCCTGGGAAAAGCAAGAAGAGAAAAATGGAATATTTGGAACATTATTTATCAGAGTTGGGAAATTGAAATAATATTCCTACCAATTATTAGCACCATGAAAATAGGAAAACTCTAATGAGGTGGGGAGCGGCCTTGAAATCTGACTTCATTTTTCAAGCCTGTTCGCGGGCGAAGTAAATAATAACAAATCTGCACTAAGTTCTCATCCTTGGTCACACGTCCTCTCAAGCACTATCCTCTCTTGTCATAGTTCCCCCTCAAAGCATTACATGAGTAGGGTTCACACGCTAAGTATCGGCCGAAGTTAAAAAAAAAAATATATATATATAGAAAACCCTAAAGGCCATCAATGTTATTCCCGCTAATATTAAGCGCAAAGCTTTCGTAAGCTGGATTTTGTACTGTTTTAGGCTTTTGAGCTCTTCGAGCTCACGAAAAGATTAACCGATTTTTACCCGGTTTGTGGAGTCGATCTAAGAAACCACTTTGAAAAATGTATTTTAAGCGCACTAGTTTCTCAAATGCAAAGCTAAAGCTTTTTTCATCGTATTATTTGCTAACGAATTCCCTCTTTTGGAAATATTTTCACAACTGCAATAAAATTGTGCAATTTTCTGCAGCTTCTTGGACTGTGTGGCCGGAAAGAACACTTATTCGTATAAAAGTTAGTTATAAATTTAGAAAGAAACACACTTTTTTCTTCAACTTTTTGTATTTTTTTCATATATCCTTTTTTGAGGAAACGGACCTCCCAGTATGATTTGTTATAATCGTATAGATTATTTGCTGTTTCAATTGGATTATAGCAGTACTGCCACCACCACCACCATCAGCTTTTGTGGATGTAGTCTGCACAAAAGTGCAAACACTCTGGTTAAACGTAAAAGTGTGTGTGTATGTGTTTGCATCTTTTGTTATTCGGTTATGAGAAACAATTTGTTTTTTAAGTTAGAATCTCTATAAACCGAAAATTGTGCCACACAGTAATTTGATACATTGTAAAATATGATGCTACCCAGTATGAATGGGTTCGTAAAGTAATTTTATTTATTGTTGTTGTGCTTGAATATAAATGGGCGTTGCACAATATTTTAGTCACTTTTTATAGATGTCTACAATACCAATCAGTTACATCGAACTCCCTTATGACGAACTCTTCGCTGTATCGAAGTAAAGAATTCAATGTGATGCATTCGTGAGACAGCTGGAGAAATCGATTGCAATAACAAGGAAGATTCACATTTGAGTTCTTCATTGAACAATCGACTCTAGTCGCTTGGAAGTGACCTTCTTCTTCATCAAAACTGCTCACTATAACATACATATACAAGAAGAAGAGTTTTGTTAATTATCTGCCTGGCCCACGATGTCACTAGATATCGTTCTGTCGCACAATTACACATTAAACCAAAACAAATTCTAATATACTGCTTTTGTTTCCTATATAATTATTCGACAGAACGATATCGACTGACGTCGTGGGCCAGGCAGTATTTTCTTATTTTATCTTCAGCAAGTTATTGGTAATTATTTCCTTTAACTATGAAAAGAAAAATATTGTGCATGTGAAAACCTTTAAGATTTTTTATGAATGTCATCAATACTGCTGATTTGGATCTAGTAACCCTACATATTTCACATGACAGACTAAAAGCAAAGTTCTCTCTCATCTTTCCGAACGGACATGGCGAATCCAATTGTTAGGCGATTTAGTTATTCAGCAGATTTAGAAAAAGGATTAGAATGTTTGATTTATTTAAAATTGGTTGTTTTCAGCAATAAATCGACAAGCTTTAGTCGACTAAACGATCAAATAAAATTAATTATATATTTAAAAAAACCTGTTTAAGTATGTATTGTGAAATGAATTAAAACCGTTTTGCATGCTTTTATGGTGAAAACTAAAGAGTATTTTCAAAGTATTTTGAAAATCTTGCAGTCTACTGCACACTAACTTCACTGTAAACGTAAATAGCAAAACAAATGTAACAAAACATGACTCACTAAAACAAATGAATCATTTTCCTCCGCAGTTTTGTAATATCTTGTGTTTGCAAAACAAATAAAATATCAACACAAAACCCTACAATGAAGTAAAGAAACGGCAAAAAAAACGGCACAACAAAAGCAGTGAGTTCACTAAAACATATTGATAATAATCAAAACATGCAAACATATTTAAATGTTTTAAAACAGTTTTGATGTTGTGCTTGATTTTTATTCTGGGGACAAATTACAGCACTCGTTATCGAACGAAGTTACGAAATATTTTAATAAAGTTTATATGGAAGTATTTAAAATTTCGAATCGTATCGAATGCCGTAATTTGACCCCTGGTTCACCTTCATGTTACTTCAATATTGTCTCAGAGAAGCTTTGTAGTAGGAGAGTACCCTGCAGAAATTATTGGAGATCATGTGCCGTTTTAAGTAAAAAGGAGTAGTTACAACATGGTCCGATTTAATGCAAACATGGACCATGATGTGTAAAAAAAAGATATTTGGTGATACTACGGAATATTCATATCAGAGTAATTTGAAAACTAGTCCTTTGCTTATATTCCGCGGGATAATAGTATAAATTGGTTTCCAAACTAATTTTCTGTGGTAATCCATGGAGTAGTGATATGAAGTAATTTCAAGGCTAACTCTGTGTTAATAATGTGCGGAGTAGTTATTTCGACTAGTTTTTGGATTACTCCCTACAAGAACAGTGCCGGTCATATGACCGGTCATATGACTGGCACTGCTGACCAAGTTTCGGTCAGCACGTAAAACAAAGTTTCTATCATTTTATTAAGGCCAATATGAAAAAAATGACTGAAACTTTTGTGTACGTGTGATCTTGCCTCCCTCTTTAACTTGTGTATATAATCGCCTGCAGAACATATATTCAAACTACTTTCTCTAATGTTACTGTTGTATATAAAATTTTCACTAATGACTGGTATGGTTTCAGTGCTGACCGGTCACCCTTGACGGGTATGGTGTCACCGATGATGGGGTTGCTAACAATTCTGACCTAACCAAATTCGATGAAATGAAACGAATTTAATATCACTTCAATTAATTTATAATAAATTTATTATTTCTATATACATACAAGTATACTTGTTTTATATTTTAACATACACAAAACTTACTGATATCAGTCCATCACCAACAAACCCAAAGACCAATCCACCAGGTAGAAATCCTTTTAACTAACCGTTTCATATATGGCTTGAAAACTCAACGATCATCAAGGGTATATATTGTCAATAGTTTCATACATCTAAAGATGCAAATAATTTTAGTTTTACACCTTGTTTTTTTCTTTAAAACTAAACTTATTTGTGCAATGCATTTTGGCTTGGCACATCATTGTGAAATAAATCACCGTCCAACAAAATGAAATCAACATCTCCCGTACAGCTAATTCCAACATTTCCTAGAAAGCGAGAAAACTGTCATCAGCTGCAATATAAGAATAAAGTATCACCGCAAGAGTTTTTCAAAAGATAGATTTACCTCTTGTAGTGTCCTTTTCTCCGTATCCCAAATGATCATCAGTGGACATCATAATACGCAAGGATGTCATTAGTATTCGAAGTTCACTTTATTTAATTTTATATTATATTGTAATTTTTATTTTATTTTTCTTTAATTTAGAAGCTTTTCTGTATAAAAGGTTTACAAATTTATTGTCTTACTCTTGCACACAGTATTCTAGCCTCTAAAAACCAGCGTTGTCGCTCATACTTCTTTTCTTAATTCCTATATATATATATTTCATGCTCCCGAAAATCCCTAAATCTCGTGGAACATTTAGAACAACAATTAGAGCAAAATTTAAGTAAGTTTTGTTAATTGGTTTATTATATAACTATTTTTGCAACTTCATTGAACTCGTACATACACAAAAATACTGAAAAAGTATATATTTGATCAACTAAAAACAAATCGTAAGAATTTGGTATGAAAAGTCCAAAAATGGTAACGCTGTTAGGCTAAAATATTTTTAATTGTGTTAGTGAAAATGTTTTTGTGTGAATTAGTTTCAGTCATTCATTTCTTGTAGGGATGGCCTTCTGCTAGAATATTGCAAAGTAAAATTGAGCAAGTTTTTCCCCATATATTTGGATTACTTTGGGAGTACTCTTGGTCTCATATGGAGTACCCTTTACACGCATGTAAGGAGTAGTCTCGATTTCTGCAGGGTAATACACACACACAAACACTCTATTTGATATTTGGGTTTGTGACCCATGTTGCTTGGTTTTAGTAAAACCTCTACTACTCCATTTGACTTATAGGGAATGGTTAATATTATTACTAATAGTTCCATCTAATAATAACTATTTGAAATAAACTGATGCAAAATCTAAAGATTGGATATAACAAGAACCGGATTCCAGCTTTTAGTACATTCACGTTTTTCCTAACTTGAGAATATTTCTATCCAAAAGTAACACAAATGCTCAGTGCTGAACTTTACAAGGCTGAATTTGATGGGGTTGTCAGATGGGCACAATATTTCTTAAACGAATTTTTAATGTTCGTAAAGTAATAAGAAAATGTATGTTTTGGCATGATTTTTTTGTTTAACAAAAAAAAATCTCGTTATTATTATGGAACATTTCAAACAGTTTATCTTATATGAAAGAGTGCAAAAGCCAAAAGAATATCTCATTGCATTTTCTCTTCATTATTTTCTTTTCCATGAATATTTATGACTTCGTTTAAAGTTTCCATAAAAGATGTGACAGTGTAAATATAAAAAAAAAAAATTAATTAAAATTTATCATCAAGAACTCCTTTCAAAGTCAAGATAATATTTTGCAAGTGCCAAGGAAACTAGTGGAAGAGAATCTGAACTAATCAATGTAAAATCTTTTTTTTTGTGTGTTTGTTTATTAAGCCGAAATTTGAATAATTATAAAACTCTAATAAACAATAGTTGATAAGATAATGTATAATATTCACAAAGTCCCGAATTCGGGAGCTCTAGTAATTTGTATATAAATGTAAGTCTAGTTTGTTTTTGCAAAGATATATTCTTACAATGAATCACATATAAATGAACATTTATTTTTGTTGCAATGAAAATTAATTGGAAAAACATTGCTTTTTATTTTAGTTAATTGTCAAGGGTTAAAAAGAAGAAAGGCAAGCTAAATAGTATTAACTAATTATTTTGTATCCACGAGTATATTTTGTTTGTATATGTTTTCTTAGACAGCTGTAAATCTTTATGTGATACAATAGAAAATCCTACAGGCCTAATTAAAACTTTTATATGTTTAGACAAAACCAGTTAAAATATTGTGAAAGTGTATATGCTGCTACTTCTCTATCATCTGCGATAAGTTAAGTTTTTTTAAAACTATAAAAATATATAAGGAAATCCCTTGAAACTATTTTATTTATTTGACTTTATTTTCCTTGCATTTTTGCTTAGTTTAATTCTAGAATTCCTAATTTTGCTGTTATTTTAAAAATTAAAATAATGAAACAATAAAAATGAAACATATAATGAAACAATAAAGATGAAAGTGTAGCGACTTTCGAAAACAGCTGTTCTGCTCTGCTGTGTGAGTTGAATAAAACTGATGTTGACTTCCTTTGTGCCTAGGAATATTTATCATCATGTCTTTGTGAGATTTGAACTAAGTTAGAACAATTAAAAAGTTTGACTTAATGTATAATGGAACAAAAAATTCAGAAAAATGGGACATGAAGAAAATAATCAAATGGTAACACAGGTATCATAACACACAAGAGTTAACATCAGGTTGATACAGTTCTCGGATTGTTTTTCACAATAAAATTTGTGTAAATAGAAAACTGTTATCACATTCAACTAAGCCACCTAAACAGTGGTGATAAACACAATATACATATGAGCACTGAAGATGAAAGTGTAGCGACTTTCGAAAACAGCTGTTCTGCTCTGCTGTGTGAGTTGAATAAAACTGATGTTGACTTCCTTTGTGCCTAGGAACATTTATCATCATGTCTTTCTGAGATTTCAACTAAGTTAGAACAATTAGCCTATAAAAATATTAATATAATAAAAATTTTTATTAATCAGTCTATCTTCGGAATCAGAATCAATATAAACATACCAATTAAAGAACCTTGAACTTCATAACAATTGAACTGAAGAATTTGCAAAACTAATTTCGAAATTTCCGTGACTGAGTATGTCCGTTGTATTGTCTTTTTATATACAAGAACTACCGACAATAGTTTATAAAGTTACTATAAGATAAGAAAAATATGGGCGTGATTACTCATGCATCTTCTGTATTTTATAGACTTTAATAATCGCAACTATAATTATGTGCTGGAATCATGCTGCAGCGAAACTTCATTTAATGCTTCGCCTTTGACTTCTCAAATACATATATTTTAGATCCTGACGCAGTTTATATAAACTGTACAATTCTCTGTGTGCAAATGAGTTATGCTGTATTAAGCTGATTATAATAGAACGTTGTTATATAAAATTACGAGTGTATGTGTGGCCTTTGGTGGATTTTATGTCCGATTTTAAATTCAAACATAAATTGTGTTGCATAAAATACATATTTATTCCATAACGTTTATTAAATAATGTCAGCAACACTGAACTAGATAAAATTGTGAGTTATGCCACTGCAGCATTCAAATTAGATATGGGCATACATATAAACGAGGGAAGTTTAATAAGGGAAACAATAATGAACAAGTGGAAATTGTACCAACGTACTTTTGGTGCATCAATAAAAACTAAGTTCATCTAGATGTTTTATTCAGAAAGGACATATACATCAATTATATTTTATATTTAAATTAACAATATGGAGCTTGAGGCTTGTTTTTTTATAAAAAGTAATTATATATTTGGTTTTTTCAATATTTCGATATCCTCTGGATATCTTCTTCAGGATAACAAACAAGATTAAAAATTAATTATAATTGATTAATAATAAAAATGTTTAATAATATAAATTTTAATATTTTTGTTGTTTTGCTTTTTTATATAAAAAATTAAAAACTAAAACAATATATTCAATTATATTTTTAAATTTTCAAAGGAGAACAGGGCAACCCTGTTTTCGGGAATTGCTACAATCTCAATATCAGTCCTCATGTCTATTTCTGTTTATAAGATCTTATTTGACCCTTATGAAATATAATATTATTAGAAAATTATATCAGACTGTGTGAATGTTAAATCGATTTGTTTGATCCAGAACGACTTATTGCTAATATTAAATTCAATTTCGATGGGCTAATTGTTCGGAAAGTGTTTTGATTCAGAAGGAAATGGTACATATTCCAAAGCGAATCAATCGTACTATCTAGTCAAATAAACATTTCAGATACTTCTCTAAATACAAATATATTTGAATCAAATTCGAAAACTCTTAAAAATGTATTTGCGCCAAAATATAAAACTATAATGTTGAAAATTTCAAGTAAACTATAGAGTGTTCAAGTGTCCATTTTTATTAGATCCGAGCTTTTGATGAAATAAATAAAAGGGTAAAGCAAACTGAACTGGTTACAACTGAACTGGTTACAACTGGACGGTGGGAGTAACCGAACTTTTTTTATGAAGGGAACTTCAATTCCTGTTTACTCCTACTGGTACATTGAAATTTATCTTGGTCAGAATAAACTCAGAATCTTGAAATCCACATCTAACATACGTCACGGCGACTTACGTAAGATGACAATATCGCATACGGGTGTTATCCCAGACCGCGAAGAACTCAACTTGAACTAATTACAAATTTTGTTAGAATGGATGTGCTATTGCGGATTCCATACGGCCGATCCATACTCAAGTATGGGCTAAACCAAAGTAGCTGTTTCGTTGTATCTGGACCGGAAAACTCTTTAGCCCATGTTTTGATCAATACGAGAGCTCCGGCTGCTTTAGTAGTCGCTAGGAAAATATGTTTTCTGAAAATAAACTTTGAAGCTTAGAGTACTACCACATCGTTAATAAAATCAATCATGTCAAGAAAAATATAATTTTATTACTTCAAAGCCACAACAGGCCACGTTGAGAAGTTGTTAATTAAAGTGTTGGAGTAACCAATTCGAATGGACATATTCATTTACCCATGACTAAAATTTTTTGCTTAATTGCATATGATTTAATAACTTATAAACCTAAAGAAAAATTAAACATTCAACTGCATTTAATAACTAATTGAATAACACGTTATTGAATATCTAAAAGAAAACTAAGAACTGTCTCATTTCTCGTACTTATACATATATACATATATGCATATGAAATATATACATATGTACTAAAAGGTATTTTTATCTAGACATAAATTATTATATAAATATTGAAAAAAATACTGATTAAATACTTCCAACAAACAAGAAATGCTGGAAGTTCAAGAAAAGTACTATTTTCTCTTTGAAAAAATTGTACAATTCTAACAGCCTTATCATCCCTGCTGCATGCATATTTCCACAGCCGAAACTTTCCCTTTTCTATGCATTGTTTTCTCTCTCGACACTTCGTTGCTGCAAGCTGCATTTGCACAATTGAGGGATGCATGTTGGCTTATTGTTAAATGGCCTTGAGAAATCTAGAGTGGTTTGTTTATTTTTGAGTAAAATGAATTTTTAATGTGGCCAATTAACTACTTGAGGTGCTTTAATGTGGCACAATTTGAGCTGCGACAAAATAATAAGATTTGTTTGCATTAGATCTAGTACTTTTAAAACAGTGGGTCCAGCGCATATCGTTAATAATTTTTTTTGCTGTTATATTTATTTCAATAAGTCAATGCGGCTGGTTGTTTGTTTTATTCAACTTGTAACGTGGCTCAATTATACAAGATGCTCGTATCTAATAAATTAATTACAAAATAAATCTCTAGAAGATTATATTAAATATGTCTATATGCCTGAATTTGTGCTCTCTTCCAAACATGACTTGTAAATTGCTTAAGAGGAAGAATAGTATTGAAACTTTTTCAAAAATGAAATAAGTAGTTTTTCTATACAGGGAATTCACTAGTATTCTTGGCAAACCTGTGATCAAACAAAATAATATCTAATACAATTGTTTTATTTATTGAAAACAAATTTTATTACATTAGTTGAAGTTTTCACATTCAACTAAGCCACCTAAACAGTGGTGATAAACACAGTATACACATGAGCACTGAACATGAAAGTGTTGCGACTTTCGAAAACAGCTGCTGTGCTGTGTAAGTTGAATAAAAACTGATGATGACTTTCCTGTGTGCCTTGGAATATTTATCATCATGTCTTTCTGAGATTTTAACTAAGTTAGAACAATTAGCCTATATAAATATTAATATAGCAAAAATAAAATGTTCATTAAAATAAAAATCACTGAAAAAGATTTTATTTAAAAATTTCTTGCAATAATTTCTTCTAAGAAATCCAAAACGGGCACTTATATATGAAAACTTAACATCAATAAAGACAAAGAATGGTTGAGCACAAAAGTGTCATCTGGCGTAGCACTGCCAAATGTTAAGCGAATCACGGGTCAGTGCAGCTCCTACTAGTAGGGTTGTTTTTCGACCGCTAATTATCGTTATATAACTATCGTCGGTGTGGGTATGTGTGTGTGTGTCAAACTATAACTAAGTAGTATGAGGAAATATAACTTTTATATGGCAGCAAAATTTCACGTTTGTGTTAAAGGAAATAATAAAATTTTTACATAAACAAAAAATAATTGGGGTATTCACACTGTGTGCTATTATTCATATTGTCATAATGTCATAATATTTTAGGCCAGTTTAAAAAAGTTGTTGTGCTGTATATAATTGAACTTCAGATATGTTTTTGTTTTGTCATAAAATAGCTCTAGAGATCTGAGTCGAACGGCTGAAAATCATTAAGCGAGATGGCGATAGTATATGTTTGCCGCCGTTACTTATATATAATTCACAACTAAAAAATTGTTCCCATGTCTATACAATAAATCACATTTTTACAAAATAAAAATATGTGAAAGAGAATTAAATCGCAAAATAGAAACATAAACTAGACTGTTTTAGTTTATACATACAAATTTATTTAGCAGACTATTTATTTAGCATTAGCTATATGTTTCGAGCTATTATTTTGTGACTACAGTGTGAATCCCCCGAATATTCTTCTTTAGTTTTTATTTTCGTGCTAATTCTTTTTTCCCAAAATATCCCAAAAGCTTATTAAAAAATTCAAAGTGATCAACTAAGGGGATTTTAGTTACTTCTTATGCCCATTTCACTGGGGCTATTGCAGATATTCGGTAAAGCCTTTACCCAACAGTTCTTAGAACAACTAAGCGAATTATGTCAAAATTCCAATTAATCGAACAAGAATTTTAAATAAATAATAAAGCAAGAAAATAAAAAGAAAACGTTTATCATTGAGAACTTTTTGACGCACTTTGGGATAAAAGAATCATCGCGATTAAAATTATATTATGGAGAAATTATATTATACTTTTCATTATTATTAAAATGAACAGATTATCGAAAATTACGGTACTCAAAGAAGTTTTTGTAGGTTTTAACATCTTTTCCCTCTTGGCTATCAACAAGTGAAGTTCCAAGTTGATTCCTATAAGTAAATTGTGCTTCAAAAAAGAGGGTATAAATAGTTCAATGTAATACTTTGTCTCTGGTCCTACGCCCATATATATTTTTATTTTAATCAAAAATTTTTTCTTAAAAATTTTTGTGTAAATAAAAATTCATTTGAGTGTCATTTCGTTTGTCCTGCCAAATTTTCTACGCTCTTGACATTGATAAAAATTTTACTGACGAAAAAATGTTGCTACCATTTCACACACGGACGAGTACATCCTCTGTCGAAAATTGTTCACAGTTTTGGTCGCCTTTTTTTTGTATATGTCTTACGGGAAATGTCGGTTGTTTATATTATTGCATCGTATCGATGTAAGTTACGCAGTTGTTGGCGGCTGACACGTTGAAGTTAACTTTGACGCAAAATGATTGTCAATGGCGTAGCGCCACTTAATGGTAAACAAAATGGAAATTTGGAATTTTAATGAAATATTTTTTATTACATGTAACGTTCTGATTCATTTCCATATTGATGTGCATACCCCGCAAGTAATTTCAATGGTAAAAGTTTAATGACAGACTAATGACTCCCTGGGCAAAGTTCTGTTCATATCGCCATCATATTCATTAAATTCTTCCCACACAGTAGTGCCTTTGGAACTACTGACTAGCTGATGCTTATGGGACCATATTACCCACAAATATTGATTAACAGTGACTTTGACACACTTAAACCCAGGCTTCTATTAGGGTGAACGAGTATGTGTATTCAGACTAAAAACAAAAACATGGTTATATTCGAAAATCTTTACTTTTAAAAAACCAAATTTTTGAAATTTCGCTTGACTGTTTTTATCAGTTTTCAGCCATTGTCTGGTTGGTTGAATTCCATCTCCTTCAAGCGTCGCTCGTGCGCAATATGAAATTCTGAAACTGCATATTCAATTTCAATGGAAAAGACAATTAAGAGGTGGTTGCATTCACAAATAGTACCAACGGCAAATTAAGAATAATTTCTTTAAACAAACAAAACATTTATGGCGTCAGGCGCCAAATGTTAAACAGTTTTGTTTGTTATACATTCTGTTCATTATATTTCTGTGAGAATACATTTCTTTAGATATTGCCATTCAACCAAAAAGCAGGTTGCAACTTGCAACGCAAATCGTTCAAACGAGGTTGCAAGGTAGATCAACCAAAACGTGTTTGCTTTAGAAAAAGCCAATATTTTTGAAAGCTTGCTAAATAAATTTTATATTATTTGAGAGGGACTTTTTTCAAATTCAGAAACTAAAAATTGAATAATATATTCCAAAGCTGTTGAGTAGTGGTAGTGTCTGGGTGAATGTTTAAAAGCCGTTTTTACCCTCAACTAAAGATTTTGGAGGAGTTTCGAAAACAGATTCTTGTTGCACTCGATAATAACTGAGGAGTGATTTTTGGAAGTTGAGCTATTTTTGTGTACCACGTCACTGTCAAACATGTTCAGTCTGGACTTACAAACGAGCGACGCTTGCAGATTATAAAATTTTATTATAAAAATTCAGGCTCGGGTAAGAGCCTTTACCATTTTGTGGTCAGATTGGGTGACCTTTTGAAGGGACTTTGCGGCAAAAATGCCAGAAGCATTGCAAGAACAATGTGGCAGGAGCGTTTTTATAAGTGATAACAAATCTTTTTTTTTCCAAAACGGAAGAGCTGGAGTTAGCTAACATGTGGTTTCCACAAGACGGTGCTACATGCCATACAGGCCGTTTAATTTACCGCCACATCGCGCGATTTAACGCATTTAGAAATTTTTGTGTGGGCTTAAGTAGAAGTAACAGTTGATGTGTTGGAGAGAATATGCCGAAATTGGTCCCAGCGTATGAACTATTCGATTCGTTCAATCGAATCTTTAAATTTTACGTGTATAGTTTCAAATCAGAACCGAAAGCGCTCAAAAAACACCCATTACAAGTAATTTTTTTAAACATTATTTATCAAAACGATGGCAGGATGAAAACATAATGAGGGCTGTTTTATCTTCTTCTATGTTAAAGCAGGCAAACACTTCTTCTAGATTTTCATCTCTGTCAGATGATATTGAAAGCTTTTTGTTGTTTCTGCTTCTGTCTTAGTCTCTTGAGTATCCCCGTTATCTGCATCAATTCCGACTTCTCTGAGTCTTACCACCGCTGCACTATTATGCCAAACATGATTGTTCATTTTCTATTAAAAAACGTTCCTACCCTAATATCCTCTTTATGTGCTCACCGTAGTCGCTTTAGATCCTTTATTTATAGCGCCTTAAACACCCATGAGTGACTACGATTTGTTCATTAGAAGTTAAGATCCGTTAGTCTACACCAACTGTCACTTATCAATATTGTCAAGATTTGTTATACATTGTGGCCATACCGTTTTGTTACAGTCGGGAGCGCCATGCAGCGCTTTTCTTCGTTTATACTTCATCTTTTTTCTCCATTTGTCCTCTGAACACTATCCCCTGATGAGTAGGGTTCATCCCCTGGTTAAAGAAAATATAACAGCAATAAAGTAGATCGTTTATTCCAAGAAAACTGAAATCATGAACCAATTTTTAATTAATTTCATTTTCATTTTTGGTGTTACTAAATTTGGATAAACATTCAAATACTCGTACTCAAAATAGTTTTCATGTTCATGTTCAAAAGTATAGCGTACAGAAGATTTGTATAGCGTATCTCGCGGAATCAATTGTGTTTTTGGATCTGTGCAATTTTGTAATTAATTTAGAGTTCAAATACTAGAAAATATGCCTCGAACCATTTGCATTTCGTTCAGCTGAGTATTTTTCTTGTGTGTATTTCATTTCATCATTATCATGTTATTTTGCGTGCCATTGTTTTCAAATGTCAGTTATTTTTTGTTTTGTCTGTCTGGTTGTCTACGAATTGAACATAGAAGAAGTACCACGATGAACATTGATGTTCACACGAAGACGAGTATAAAGAACTTCAAATGTCTGACATTTACACAACAGGATTTTTGTATTTCGTTCATGAGTGACATTGATTTAGTAGCAGTATTTTTAGTTATAATAAAATAATAAAAAATAGAAAAAATCATTTGTTATATATTCCCATACAAACTGTTTTTAAAGCTTAATTAATAGGAAAGTATGATAGCGTTTCTTCTTAAGACTCAATTAATTTGAATAAAAGTGGTTTTACCCAATGGCTTTTGTTTTGTTTGCTTAAAGTTTGAATCGAAATCTTGATTATAAAACCTACTGAAATATAAACGAAAATGTCATGGTATTTGTGTTTTATTTAAGCAAAATGATGCGCTATAAATAACAATTAAAAGAATATAAAAACTCTATAAAAATTTTATGGGAATTACAAAGCGGCCACCGCATTGTGCCACATGTGCTCAGGTAAAAGCGGTTGATTTTGTACAACGATTGGGCGTAAATATAAGAGTTTCGTTTGGATATTGCTGGCAAAATCTCTTGCTGAAGAAGAATTTGAAATCTTAAAACGTACTTATATCCGAATGCGATAAAAATGTCCATTATTTGTATATCGTTAGCATGTTGTTATTATTCTTTTTGATATCCTTATGGTCAACCTATACAACATAATCAAGTTAGCAGTGCCAAAGACGAAGAGACTGACCATCTTTCTTATAAAGAGTATTCCGAACTTTGACAGTTAATAACGGCCACCTTGCTGAGGCTTCAACTGTCAAATTAGTTATCATTTATTCGGTCTGGTTCGCTAAATCACTATGAATCAATATGGTGTTTAACAACAACTACAAATAATAAAATTGTTTTGTCTAAACGGATGGTCTGTTCGAGCAAAGTGGGTCGTGCCTCGCGCATTTTGTGGTCACCATAATCGTTCTACCAGACGACTATTCGCAAAGTGGTGGATGAATTTGAGTCCACTGGTTGAGTAAATGATTAATCAACACCTGAACGACGACGAAACGCAAGATCTTCCGAAAACATCGCATTCAACGACTTTTTTTACAATGAAGTTCGGACATATTTAATCATTGTATTTTGCTTTTGTTGTAATTTTTCATAATATTATTTTTCTATAAATTTCACACACAAGTACTTAATATTAAATACTTAATTTAATTAAAAACTGTCGTTGCCGAAATTTGGCCGAACATCACATACGCTGCATTACAAAATCAAGCCCGAAAATTTTTGTCGGTCACTGGAAGGCGAAAAAGTCGTTATACAGCGAAGTTTTTGTTTTGATGAATAATATAATTAATTTTAGTTTATTTATGAAAGAAATACATTCCAGGGCTTATGTCACAAGCTATCAAAACAGCTAAGCAATTCTGTTTATGTTGCTGTCATTCTAATTATTTTAAAAATGATTTGAACTTAAATTGTTCATAATTAAACAAAATGCTCTTTAGTTATTTATGCTTCTACAGTGTTTCCTTTCGCATAAGTCATGTTAATAAGCCACGTTTTTATATGGCCAATCGCTACGAAAACGCAAGAGTCTGAGATAAACTACTTTGGAGATTTGCAACTCGTATGCCTGTAAACTTCCAGTTAATTATTTTGTTATATTAAACAATCATATGGCAGCTCTATGAATTTAAACGAAAAATAGAAAAGGGAATAGAAAAAATACAAGATTTTTAATGGAGAAAATAAATCAAATAATTGTGAATAAGTGTCAGGCTTGTGTTAAATTATCTTTGCAGCTTTATTTTAGAAAGCTGCCGTCAAGGTCAACTTAACTTGCCACGGATGAGTGTTCCAGCTGTTTTTATGTTCGCTTCGGAAGAGACAAATCTTTAAAATTAACAACATAAAAATTATTGCCGTGAGTAAAACGTCAACTGATATCGATTATCGTTAAATATGTTACAGAATAGGAAGATCGATAAATTTTCGTTATATACGTATAGTTTAGCGACACGATTATCGCAACGAAGTTTACTGAATCGCAGTCCTTCCGATTCGCCGCTACAACTTTACAAACCTGAAAAAAAATTCAAAAATACTAGTTTATAAATTATTTAATTTTTCTTTTGATTTATGAAGTATGTAAATAAATTTTACATACATACATTTTATTTAATAAAAACAATAAAAAGAGTTCATTGAACCAAATCCAATTTGTGCAATTTGACAAGGACCTGGTCGTAAGAGAAGATGGACATTTTGAACATGCAAAAAAGTCTGTATTATTATCCTTCAATTAAAATTATTGTATTTTAAAATTTCAAAAGCCTAAATATAAAGTTCTAAGCACTTAGACGACAGCTGGATACTTGGCTGCAAGACTACAAATAACGCTGGCTACAATTGCTGCTGCGTAGTCAACTACATCTACATAATATAAACATCTGAAATATTGTAATAATTTACTGGTTCAAATTTACAAAAAGTTTAATTTGGGTAACATCCTTTAGAACGAGACCAGTTTAGTTTAATTCCGATCAGTCGTTCAAAAGTTATAAGCGGGTCACACACGCATACAAGCATATGCATACAGCCATGGTAAAAGTAGTCAGAAAAACTTTTTATATTTTTGCAAAACGACGCAAAGCCAATAACTTGCAGATATTTTAAATAATCAATTTTCCAAGCGGAAGTTAAAACTTGCAGTTTTATTGCCGTTCATGTCTAGTTTGTCTTAGGCAGGCCTGCCAAGTTCAGTATATAATTTTATATCTTCTAAAGCAGAATGTGTGCAAAAAACGTATTAAATTAATGCAGATAAAAAGAGTTTTATAAGGATACATCAATAACCCCTTCGAAGTGAGGACTATAAATACATCAACTGTGGGGAAAAGGAATATTATTTTCGAGCAGGTGTAAGAACATACTTTGGGCATGTATAATAAAAGTAAAGCTTTCATTTGATGTA
This sequence comes from Linnaemya vulpina, assembly GCA_963675445.1. Taxonomy (NCBI): domain Eukaryota; kingdom Metazoa; phylum Arthropoda; class Insecta; order Diptera; family Tachinidae; genus Linnaemya; species Linnaemya vulpina. The sequence goes on along the minus strand of OY776277.1, from coordinate 84,569,463 downwards.
TAACGCTGAACGTTGGCGGCCGTTCGAAGGCATGGCTGACAAACACTAATTTTTTTAAATCACAAAGTGATTTTTAGAGCGGATGCCTTGGATATGATCGTGGGGGTTCACACATACGGGACTAAAATCCTTGTAAATATTGTTATAAAATACTTTTTGAATTACTTAGGCTAATAAGCCGACCTGGCATCAATTCGTCTTGGGCGAAGTCATACAATTTCCACTCTAAAATTTCGCTTATTATTCATACAAAATTGTGAGCTGCATTTTCTTAATTTTGGTATAGAAAACCTTATTCTGAATCCTTCTATGCATACGATTAAGAGTGTCATCGTCAAAAATTTCGATTAATATTATTTGATAAGGAATAAGAGAGTCCCGAAAGTGAGCAAATTCCCACATGCGATTTAAAACTCAAAGTTGTTGAAATTTCTCACAAATTCCCTTAAAATTTTCGTTGACATTGTTTCCGGTAATTATCGTACCTTCTAAGTAAATCAATAATAAAAATAATTTAAAAAAAGAGCTAAAAATGTGCTCTTTAAGAAAATCAAACTGAAATATTAAAAACAAATATTAAAATAAGATTCGAGCAATAATGATTCAAAATACAAGTACTATTATGGAAACAAAAACGTCGGGCGATCCATATATATAAAAATAGGTTACACAAAGCCTACGTTTTTTCACAATGACACAAGCATTTTGGGTCATTATCGCTTTAAGCTTTTTTTATTTTTAACTTTTTAGTTCGAGTTTCTTGAAAATTCTTAAATATTTTATAATATAATATGATTCGAAAGCGTGTAAAAATATATGCACTTTATGGGAAGATAAGAACATGAACCACAGCAACAATCTTGCACGAGTTCAATGTGACGTATGAGTAACATTATCAATAATATTAAGTACACGCTTGGAAGCACAATACAAAAGAGAGTTTTAGACCCATACAACCAAACAAACATGCAACTGAAGCTAAAAAAAGCCTATAAAATTAACCATCAGACAAATACACTCGGCACATGTTGACTGAATTCACTTGTTAACTGAGTCTACACGTGTCATCAAGTATTTATTATTTATCGTGTCGCTTGTAAAATTTGTTATTTCAATTAAATTACTTGTGGTTAGAAGTTTTTTTATACTTCTCAGAAAATGACTTAAACAACTTGTGTCTGGATGCTTTTGGCTGTTACAAAATTGTAATTCAATAACAAATTCAGTTTTGAAATATATTCAATAAAATTTTGTTCATTTTGATGTGCTGCTAAATTTAATGTCATTTGGTTTTAGTTTACTCGTACACACATACATATTAGCACATTTACATATGAAATTAGATGTGAACCCAGCAAACAAATTTGTTCCAAGTCTAATTAGTTATTAAACATATTGTGATTATCATTTGCAAGCAACTGGCACGTGGAATTTCAAATTAATAAAGTTAAAGAACTCTTTAAGATTTTGCTCGCCTAGTGAGTGGAAATAAGAAATATGTTATTAATTTTTTTTTTTGCTTTCAACTACAATTGCATGTAGTTTTATATCAGTTTTATTTATTATCAAAAGAACTCACATTATATGTATCAATAATTTAAGAAATTTCATTATATAGTTATATATTACATTGTACTTATTTATCTCAACTGACTCAAATTCAAATGAAGCATTTGAAAAAAGTATTTAAAAGGACTTTACAGAACATTTTAAAGCAGAACACATGAACTGAAGTCAATTCATGTGGTTAATTTGGTATAGATTTGATTGAACACCTACATATGTGTATACTATAGTGTATATTCATATGTATATGCACATATGTGTATAGTAGAGCCACACATCACAACACCAAGATCTATGACATTTTTTTAGTCAAAGATATCGAAATTGGCTGGAGAATCCAAATCATGATAACCGATAATGCGACGTTGATGTTCTATGGGCAATTCTCTGCGTCCTGGACCTCCAAAACCGCGTCCACCTCGTCCCGGCATCATGAGAGGTGGTGCATAAGCTGCATATGGAGGTGCATAAGCGGGTGGATATACAGGTGCCCTGTAACCTCCGCCCGACTCGGATGCTGTGCGTTTATTATTACCAGGATGTTCTGGCAATTGTGGTCTCTTGGGATCTTTCAAATAATTATTAAAGAATTCAACTTCTTTACGTACTTCATCGACTTTTTCGCCATGCTTATTGAATATGTGTTTGCGTATAAATTCAGGACCTTTAAATTTCTTACCCGACAAGGGACACAACCATTTATCTTTGGCCAGCTCTTGAGTATTCGCTTGTACAAATTTTTCAACCTCAGCTTCGGCATCTTTGTTGCCAAGATTTTTCAATTCTTCTTCATCGATGGGTGTACTTTTGGCCAAAAAGGTTTGCATTTTATTTTCGAAATTTTTTATATAATCTTGTATGTCATTTTGTGAAACCTTGGTTGGCGGGGGACCGCGGGCATGTATAATGCCGCAACGATTAGGCATTTCATCTTCGTAAGGATATTCGCAGTGATTGTAAAAGTCTACAGAGTGTACGATACGTAGATACAAGATCAGATTGTCTAAAACCGTCAACAATTGGGGATCCCTTTCGATAGCTTCGCCCTCTGTATCTTTGTTGTCACCGGAAATACCCAACAGTTCCTCCTCTTCGGCAGAAGCTTCTTCGATAAGGAAATCGGTTATATTTTGCAAGACCGGATTATTAGTTTTGAAACCATACGACGAAGAATTTTTGCCATCATTCTCGCCTGATAAATTACTTGTAGTTCCGTTTTTTTCTTTATTCTCCCCCTTGTTGGTTTGCCACAATTTGAACTTTTCATCTAAATTTATGGCAATCTTGGCACATAACTTAATATCTGCCCTGACGATCGTTTTGTGAGCTGTCATGCCATTAACAGGCCTTACTCGGCGACTTAAGTCACGATTGACAATTGCTCCCATTTCACAATCCCGCAAACGGGTGTTATTTAAGTTCCAACATATTTCTTTGATATTAACATCACGCTTAAATGTTACCCAACCACGGCGGTACCAACGACGTTCCACCAAAGGATCAGCTATCGCCACTCTCAAGTAACCATCGAATTTTTGACACACGGCTTCTATTTCGGATTTTGTAATGGAGGGTGCTAAGTTGCGTAAAAATATAGAAGATGTGCGATGCAATGCCCTCGGTTGTGGCCCATCTTTTACCTTATCCAAATCTATAGTTTCTGGTTGCTCTTCTTCTTTGGGCTTCTCTTCAGCTTTAGCCTCTACTTGCACATCTTCTAATGTATCAATTTTCGCCTCCTCCTTGCTTTCAGCTTTAGCGCTATCTTCTCTTACCACTCCTGGTTTTTCTTCATCTCCTAACTTTTCTATTTTTTGTTCTTCACCATTTTGTACTTCGCTTTCCGAAGACACACCACCATTCTCTTTAAGAACGTCTGATTCCTTAGATTCTCCCAGTTGTATTTCGGTATCTTCTTTAGTTAGACTTTCTTCACTTTTATCTTTATCAGCATCTTCTAGTGATTCGTCTGCTTTTTCAATATTCTTTACTGCTATTTCTTCATCTTCATTTTTCACCGCTTCCAGATCATATTTACTTTTGACTTTATCATCATCCTCATCTTCACTACTAGACGAAGAACTACTTGAATCTGAATCAGAAGATGAGGACGATGATGATTCGGAGCTGGTTCTCTTCCTCTTGAGAGATTTTTTCTTTTTTTCGTCGGGATTTTCTTTTGCTGGCTTAGTAATTTCGGGTTGCTCGTCGTCATCCCAATTTTCTTCATCAGAACTACTTTTACGGCGATTAATAACTGGCCTGGGTGACACACATTTTGGTTCTTCATCACGTTTCTTTTCGACTGACGTTATAATTACATCATCGTCATTATCCGTTTTCTTTTCAAAAACGCGTTCAGGATACGATATTTCCTTTGGCTTTTCATCCAAGATTTTAAGATCATCATCAGTACCACCTTCTAATTTTATGACTACAGTGTCTAAAACACGTAACAGCGGTTCCGTTTGTGTTGTATCAACGGAAACATTCTTAATCATACCATTCTGCAGAAGTTCATCGAACACTTCAACACGTTTCTTTAGAAAGCTTAACTGCTCCTCCTTGCGTTTTACGCTATCCGTAGGATGATATTTATTTTTGAACCACTCCTCGTCTTTGTGAGCCACAAAGAACTCATTAAGTTGCTGTCGTTTAAATTCTAGCTTATATTCATTGTATTTGCGCAAAACCTCAGTATCTGAGATGCCATCATCTTGAGTATCTAAAAATTGTTTTAATTTTAGCAGCGCAAATGTCATGCACTCCCTTTGTCTACTTGAAGGGATTCAGCTTTTCACAATATTAAAATTTCATTTCGAGGTAGTGAAATTCGAAGCGGCAACTAAAGATGCTTTACAAAAGATTTCGAATAATCAGAAAGCACATTGAAAATTTATAATATATTTTTAATCCTTAACAATTTGGTGTGCTGGGCATTGATAATAAATATTTGCATTAATTTAATGGCGCCAAACATGTTTTACATTTAACATCGGCGTTTCTATAAATATTCAAGAAAAAAAAAAGTCGTGATTGTTATTAGACATTACAAATTAAAATAGAAACAATTTAATGAATGAATTAATTTTTGTTTTTTGTTTTTCATTGTCGTGAGCATTTATTTTTATAACTTTTTTATTGCTCTGAATTGAATTTATCTCTTTGTGTTTTGGCGGGTGTTTATGTTCGAAATATGTATTGGGCGCTTAGTGATTAGTGGGGGTTCAATATGATCAATCCCATAACTAAATATAAAACTAAAAGGGGAAAATGAAATATATTTGATTATAATGATAAACATTTTTGTCAAGTATTCAACTAATTGTGAAGTTGTTAAACCGTCAATATTAATTATTGCTAATCATTTATTTATTTGATATATCAAAGCTGTCATGTAATAACTACTTGATAACACGACGCAGCAAGAAAAATTCGAATGAGTTCTACTAAACTTTTGTTATGGTTATGGTCTCCTCATCATAATCTCAGTGCAAATTGAAAATTGTGCGGTTTGTTCGTTTTATATATATCAAAAATTTATCATTTTGAAAGAGGTTGTTGTAAAGAAATTATCCAATATTTTTACGGAAAGCTACTAAACAATTTAAAAAGAACACAGTCTTTCATTTTAAATTCTCTGCTTGTTGAAATGTATAAAAATGGCAGGAAGCTACTCTGTCTCTCTCTTTCATTTGCTTTTTCGGTTAAGAGCTATTTGTGGTATCGAGCGATAGCTTGAGACATTGGCGAATAGGCTGTAACTCGTTTTTATTACTCGATCTTTGAACATAAATTCTTATGTAAATTCTGAACAACAACAGCATTGATTTTATAAGTAAAAAAAGAATACACTTGATTTTTGCTACCATTACGTTGTGAAGAGACTGCCCGCTAATATTTTTATAAGTTTCGTAGATGCTAGACGTGCACCAAATTTTTAAAGTCAGTGTCGCTCTGCCACTAAATAACAAATCAGTTTGGCAAACTAACTTTTTCTCGTTTGCACTCAGTCCACTTAAAAATCAGACCTACGAGCATAGATTTCTCAAAGAGGCCAGCGGCACATTCAACAAGGCGCCCAAAATATCTAAACTATTTGGCTTTTTCCGATCTGCTGATCACACACGACAATACTGCCATCTGCTACGCAAAAGGCTTGTGCGAACGTGAAATATGCGTTTGTTGGTCAAACCCCTAAAAAAAGCTGAAAAATATTTTATTCACTAATTTTTAACAAAATGCTTTCATTCCCAACAGACGTGAATTCGGTGCAATAATTCTTGAACTAGTGTAAAATTTTTATTTTCACTAAAACAAAAACTCAATTATTCTTCGCTAAGCTTTGAAAAATTTACAAACAAATTCATCAAAATAATGTCTTATAAGCCGTACTCACTCGACTGCCACTGAGAAGTAAATCACTTCAACCCAAACTCCAGAAGTTGGTTAGTAAATAAAAATATTGTTTAAATAAATAAATGTTTAATACATTTGATGCAATTATAATAATTTAACATTTTAATTGTTTCTAAAAAACACACTTTTACTTTTACTTTTAAACTGCATCTTTACGTGTTCATACCACAAATCAAGATGGCAAATAAATTGTAAACAAATCAAGAAATGTTTGTATTCTATTTCTAAACAATTTTACGACTGCACAGGCCTTATGTAACACATTCTATCTTCTCTAAATAATAATGACATGTACCTACCAAAAATATTTTTAGTCATGAAAGGAAATGGAAAAAAGCGAAGCCCGATTGAAATGATAAAAACAAGAACATAAGAAACGTTACATAATATTGAGGGTGATATTATTTTTATTGAACCATTTATAGAAAACTTTTAACTTCATGTCCATTCTGATATAATTGCTACTCTAAATTCCTTTAAGGTTTTCTTTTATATATTCTATCTGCCATTTACGTTCCACCAAATTTTTATTTACAAAATATTATATGCAATTTGATTTGATTGTTGTTATTGTAAATAGCAAACCTCCGGCAAAGGAAAGGAAAAAACAGCAGCGTTGTCAAGTTTTAAATTTCAAAAAGCGCTAGAACAGAGAAAAAAGCACGTAAGTTTAGCAAAAGGAAATGAGTTTCAAATTATTAATATATTTTAAAAGCAATTTATAAGAATAGCAAATATGTTTGAGTCTTTTAAAAATAACACATAAATCTCGAGATATTGAAGAAAAAGAAATATAATCGCCCGTATTATGAATGACGATGTCGACGCGTCACATCAACACGACAGCTAAAAGTTTAAACTTTTCTAGTACTTGTCGACAGAAATTGTCTTCTAGTCACATGATCTATTAATATTATATGACTTAGAGAATACTAAAAGGCTGTTAATAATAATTAATTATTGTCGACAATTGAATGACAAGTGACAATTTTTTGCTGTTGTGTTGATGTGACGTCGACGTCGTCATTCATCATATGGGCGAATAACAGCAGATATGACAAAGAAACATAATAAAAATACATTGAATGCAAATATTTACCGCCTTTAAATCCAAAGTGGTTATGAGCTTAAGGTTTGTCACGTAACATTTAAAAATAGTTTGAAAGGATCGAAAATTAACACCAGTTTGATAGGCCAAGGCCACAGAAAAACTAAGTTCTTGGAAGTCACCATCAGCAGTGCTCCTTAGGCCGCTTCCGCACTGGGGGAGAAAAAAGGGTATTATTACTAGAGCTGTACCGAACTGAATCAAACGCTATCAAACACTCTCAAACGCTCGTTTTTGACAAGAACCTCTAATCAAACCCATGTAATTTAAAAGGGTTTGATTAGAGGTTCTTGTCAAAAACGAGCGTTTTAGAGCGTTTGATTCAGTTCGGTACAGCTCTAATTATTACCTGGATGTCCTTCTTTCATCGCAAAATTGTACTTGACTGCCTGTTTATAAATAGGAAAAAAAATTATAGATGACAATGGAAATGACTATTAAACTAAACATTCCCTTCGAAAATGATGTTTTAGGTGACTTGGTTCTATGAGATAACTGGTCTTTTTTATACAAATTCAGCAAAAAAAACAATTATTTTGAATTTTTTAATTTTAATTATGTGCTAGTTCTTTTTTCCCAAAATCTTATTAAAAAATTCAAATTGATCAGTTGAGGGGTCTTAGCTAGTTCCTATACGCATTTCACTGGGGCTAATGCAGATCATCAGGGAGCCTTTACCCAACATTTATTAGAATAACTAAAGACATTTATTTCAAGCTTCCACATTAATAAATGGGAAGCCTTAAAAGATATCAAAGTCACAACAAGAACTCACTGATCAATTTTCCTTTTTTATTTTCTTACGTTTAATTCCACAACTGGTTGGTTGGTTTTGAATTTTGATTTCATTGAAATTATCACATTCAAAAGAGTACCAAAATTAAATTTAAAAAGCACCAACTTCAAAATTGTTCGTGTCGTTGAATCACAAAATCACTGAGTTGACAACGCTGAACAACAGAGTATGTGAGAGAGAGAGAGAGCGAGGGACTGACTGAAGGTTTATGTAGAAGGAAAGATGAAATGAAATTGGTGCTGTCAGATAAAAGGATTGTGTTGTAGTTGCATACAGATATTAATTCAAACCTGTCTATGGTCGTATAAGGCAAAACAGACGTAGTGGTTGGTTAATTAGATAAAATAATATCGTGAAAATCAGTAAAATTGAAGCGAAAATATAATGTTGGGGTCAAGTACATTTTTAGATACATAATATTATATCCTTCATAATTAAATATTTTAAAAAAATTGCTTAAGAACACTTAATTATACTGAAATTCGTTTTTTCTATAATGGCTCACAAAATTTAAAAAAAAGTATGAAAAATTGCACGTTTCTTTTTTGAACTTATTCGAAATTAATAAAATACGTCATGCATCTCCAAGAATATTAATTTGCAAAAACATCTGCCACAGCGAGTCTCTAAACGCCGTTTCCTCTTCCACATTTTAAGCGTTTATTATTATGTGCATTAAAAGTAACTTTACGTGAAATATAACAATACAAACATAAAGTATGAAAACCAACATGTAACAACTAAATGATGCAGTTGTGCATAATGCAACAACTGCCAATAAAAAATAAAAAGCAAGAGAAAATACGATATTTTACTCTACATTCCCCTGGGGAACGAGCAATTTTCTTACCCATATTTGCATTTAAGGCAGACAACTGACATCAATGTTGAAATAAACGTACTCCACGGATGGATGCACAGTTGGCTATATATGAGACTAAGCTCGCGTTCAATAATAGGAAAAGGAATCAGAGATGGGAAGTTGTTTCTTCAGTTTAAGTATTTTGAAGTGAAATTTATTTAGTATTGCCAGACTTCGCAATTGTCCTCTACGCATTAACTATCCCACCAGGGATATCTTGTCTGCTCCTAAGTTGTATTATATGGCGTGTTTGGGTTATTTTTCAACAGTTTTCGTCAGAAGAAAAGTTTTGTATCAAGAAAGAAAGCAAGTGGAAAAACGTTGTTCTAGCTTAACAGCATTGTTCCAGGGCATACACTCAATCGAGTCTATGTTTTATGCGGTTAATTGCTCGCTTAGTTACTCGAAGTTTCGCTATATTCTATTAATAATCTATTAGTTTTCAACTATTCGGTTAACCGATTGATTGAAATTTTTGATAAATAAACTGGTTTCGTTAAATGAAAATTTTTAAACGTAGATGTTGCGATTCATAAATATTTATCAGGAATTATTTAGCCAAAGTATAAATACCGAATTTCTTAAGAATTTGAACCGATTCGAGCCAGTAGATTGCAATAAACCTGAAAAGAAGAATAATAATTTTTAAATGCCCGCACCGATTTCACAAACTAATCAGCCTGGTCAAAATCGGTTAAGCCCTTCGTGAAAGATATCGTGAACGAAATAATTTGGAAAAATTATTTTTTCTTGTCTTGGACTAGCACTCAGGGAATGACCACTACATATGCATTTTAATTTCGCCAGAACTATAAAGCAGGGGATAGTTTAAGAGGACAGATGAATACAGATTAGAAGATAGAAAATTTTTTGCTGGAGGTGCCGACAATAGAGCATGCTTTTTAGCTCGACAAGCATGGAATATAACAAAACCCAAGCTGCGGTAAAAATTAGTGGGGAGTTAAAATTACTCCTTTAGGGTCAACCGTTTTCCATATGTTTTTTCCTTATAGTCAATGAAAGAGGACTCTGAAAATTTTTATTTTTATTGATCGCGAATATTGAAATTGAATAAATAATTTTTCATTCCTTTTATTTTTCATTTCTAAATATATTAAATTTAATTTATATTTACACTAGACCACTACACCTTCATCGCACTCATGTGTATTAACTTTTATCAGCAATTATTAGATGGATGAGTTGAATGTAAAACTTTTTATTCATACAATTTTATGAAGAATTTTTGTTTCGTTTGATTCGGGGAAATATTTTTGGTTTTGCATTTTATGCTGACATTTGTCTGTAGCGGTTGTGTTTTGAACCCCAACGCATTTTCGAACAAGCTAATCCTTTGCGATCAGACTCGTTTTAAATTAGGCGGTTATAAAATTGTCGCATATGAGACGAAAAACATGACATTAAAAAAAATAAAAGTATGGTGCGGTTTGTTTTCAGGAGGCATCATCGATCACTCCACTCTCCCTTCTCTGACAGATATTTTGAAAAGCCTTATCAATGTAATCTATTCATAAACTATGGGATTAACCACATAAATAATGATAAATGAACAAGCGAACGTCATCATTATAAATTCATTGTCCTACCAAACCACGATAACCGATTTGTTATGGTCAGAAGTGACTTTTGGTTTCAGCTAGATCATGCCACAACCCACACAGCTGTCATAACATAAACAATAGTTATGATTTCTCGATTTAAACTGGCCGCCTTCTCTCTGTGATATAACACCGCTGGACTATTTTCTCTGGGGCGCTGCATTCATGAGATAAGAGACGCTTTTTAGAAAAATATGATTCAAAATTTTGGGAAAAGAGCGGACTTTGCCGACGCGCTACAGGTGAACATTTCCGAGACATTATGTTTTATTATTAATTCCCATGTTTCTACTTTATATTGGAATCAATAAAACTGAGTTTGTTGAAAATTGTTCCTTTAAGCCAATATAATTCTTAATTTTAAATTTGCACACTCTTTATTAGGCGCTACACTGTTGTCATCATTACTCGTGCGTAATTTTGCGTATTGTCACTTATTAGGTGGTTTGGTTGAATGTGATTTTTATCAATTTTAGTATGAAAAAGGATACGAGAACTGTATTAAGCAAATGGTAAATCACTTTTGTTAACTTCCTGTGCTGCCGTTAGATTATTTTCTTCCTTATTATTATTATTATTATTATTATTATTATTATTATTATTATTATTATTATTATTATTATTATTATTATTATTATTATTATTCCTTGTTGCTATATTCCGAATTCAGTTAAGATTTCTTCTGCTGTTGTGCTGTATTTTAAAATAGTGTTACCAGGAGAAAATATTCCAAAGCTACGAATAATATAAGTGAACTTAGCACCTAAACACTAGCGGATGTGAGGTTTCATATCACGTACCCTTTTCTACACGTTTTTTTTTTATCATCACTCTTATGTTTGTATCCAACTCTCCTTTCGTATTCGGCTTCCACTCGAATACTTAATATTTTTAATAATATTACTCATACGTCACATTGTATTCGTACAGAGTTGTTGGTGTGGTTCATGTTTTTATATTCTCTTAATGTGGATACATAAGTAAAAGTAAAAAGTACATAAAGGTAAAAGTAACAAATTTGAGAATAAAACAGGTTATATTTAAGAAAATCTAATTGAAAGCTTAAAAATAAATTTTAAAATAATCTTAAAACAATAATTAACCAAAACACCAGTATTGTTATAAAAAAATTGTTGGAGCCCTATTTTTCGTATATCGACTAGAGCTGTACCGAACTGAATCAAACGCTCTCAAACGCTCGTTTTTAACAAGAACCTCTAATCAAACCCATGTAATTTAAATGGGTTTGATTAGAGGTTCTTGTCAAAAACGAGCGTTTGAGAGCGTTTGATTCAGTTCGGTACAGCTCTAATATCGACCGGCCGACGTTTTTTTTTGTCAATAATACTTGTCTTTGGTTCATTATTATTTTAAACTTATTTTTAAATTTATTTTTAACTTTTTAATTAAATTTTTTAAAAAAGTGTGTTGTCTAGTTTTTTAAAATAAAATGTGTTATGTGAAAAGAACAAGTAATTAAAGACTTAAGGATTCAGACTTGCATTAAAAACGTGCTTCGAATTGTAGAGCTTTTGCGGTTGTTGGAATACCCTACTGTTAAACAAGTTTGCCTTTAAGTATCAAAATTATCCATTCCTGCATGAAATAAATATATTTTAGGATATAATCTTATATTGTTGCAGTATTTCGCTTGTATATTTTATACGTTATTGTATCCGTATGCAATTTAAACTCTCTCTCTCTCTCTCTCTTCCTGCTGCTTGTGTTGCATCGCTATGGCATTGCATTTGTTATTGTTGTTATTATTTTCTACAATTTCGATTTTTTAGTTGTTTTTTTTTTCATTTGAAATGCTGTCAGACCAGATTTTTCTCATTTTAATGTAATTCGTTTTTGCCTTTTTGGAATTTTACATTAAGAAAATATAATTTAAGTGTAAGTTGTGTTTCATTGTTTTTGATTGCAGTACGGAGTACAAGAAAATGCGACAATAATAGTAGTGCCGCTGCTGCTGTTGTTGCTTGCAATCGATAATATTGTTGAAAGAAAAACATATTAAGAGATTTGTAAAAAAATTAGGAAGTGAATTGCACTATTGTGTGCAGTTTGAAGTGTGTGAAAATAAATATGTTTCGACGTAAAGAGTAACGCGAAGCTAACTATGGATTGACGTAAAGATATGGAAATCGGAAAAGTTTTTGTATTGAAGAAAAACCCCCGAGTAGCTGGGGTTGGTCAAAGCTAATGGTGTTCATAGTTGATTCATCAGTTCTGCCGAAAGCCATTTCAATATAAAATAACTCTTGAGAGGAGAAGATTTTCAAGACCAACTGCCTTCTTCCATATTTTAGTCCGGCTTATCTTTAATTGATAAAAGTGTACTCATATCATGGAATTAATATTTATAATTATGTATTTGATGGCGGCCAACACAATATCGGAATGGTACGCGTGCGCAGACTTTACGCTTGCTTTGTCTGTCTCGTTCTCACGCGTATTGTATGTGTGTATATTATCTGTTTCTGGCAACCCTTACGAGGACAAAGAGTTCTGTCATATGACTGACACGACTGACTCGGACGTAGTCTAATCTAGAGGTCCGACTTTCCATGGCTTTTTCCAACATATCCGTATATGCAATGACGCGGCGAATGTTGTTCCATAAGTGGTGAATCGTTTCGCACTTATCGGTGTAAAGTAGCAACTGCACATATCCCCACAGAAAATAGTCTAACGCCGGTAAATCGTGCGATTTTTGCGGCCAATTCACGTGTCGGAAACGTGAAACCATGCATTTATAAAACGTTCTCTTTAATAAATAAAGCCAAGGACTGTGTGGCACGTTGCGCCATCTTCTTGAAACCATAGTCCCTGCATATCATGGTCACACGATTGGTGAACCAAAAATTCAGTAGTTCTGGCTCTATAGTGGTCACCATTGACTATAACTTTCATACCAGCATTTTTTTCAGAACTACGGCCCAGTGATTCCACTAGCGCATAGAGCACACCCAGCAGGCAGTAACGGTGTACCAACTTACAGTCAAGGACCATCGTCACAAATATAACAGTTTTGTTTATTGACGTTTCTATTCAAACAAAAGCGAGTTTCATCGCTAAGTAAAATTCGCGCGATTCGTATTTCTAACAAAACCATGATTTTCAAAATAAATTTTAACAATTTGAAAGTGTTGCTCAGGCGTCGGCCAATTATTTGACAGCTGACAAAAGTGTTGCCAACTTAAAGTTTTATACTATTTCTAAGAGAAGTTTAATTGATTGTGATACAACTTATTAGACAATCTGTGATTCTGTAACTGATGTGAGCAGTTCTCACATCGAAAAACTAAACAATTATGGTTGTCATGCTTTTTATGGTAGGGTTATCCATAGAATAATATATTTATTATTATAAAAAACCAACAAAATTTTAAAATTAAGAAATATATTCTGACTCATCCTGTGTTTCACAGAGAGACGACAATTTTTTCGATTCGAGAAGTTCTCACTTCAGTTACATGAACGAGTGACAGAATTTATCAAATATGCAGTGTGAACGGAAAATCATATTTTTATGATTGTTGTATTAAAAGAAAGTTTTAACTTTTGTTGTGAAAATAATATAAGACTTTGCATCACTGCAATATGTTAATTATAACGGACGGAGTTTTTGATACAGTCCATCTGTTAATAGCAAAAATTTGCTGTAAAAATATTAATAAAATAAATTTCGTTTTTAGGAATTAAAATCTGTAATAAAATTTTCTTTTATTTCAGAGTCGATGCCACAAATTGCTGGAATTTAAGGTGAGGTCAGTTAAAATGTTTAAAGTAAAACTATTTAAATTGTAGTTATAAAGAAATGTGGATAAAAATATTCATGGTCTTTAAATATTTTTGTCAGTTGTGACTAAAAATTTATCAAAATGAGCACATATATATTTTTCAAGGGCAGCTTAAAACTTGTGTTTAGAGCCAGATCGGGCATTAATTAGCGTATCCTAACATTTAACGTTTCCTTAGTACTTGCTAAGGCTTTAACGGGAGGAAAGACAGGCTTGACCGGAAAGCCGTTTTTAGAAGATCTTGCTCCGACGTTCTAAGATCACAGAATGATATACACCGTATTCAGAATCGTGCTTGAATTGGTGTTCTATAGCCGTGGGGTTCCGCTTGTCGGGTAACCCATTCTGTGCTATAGTCTTTCGAGATGCCAGTCCATGAGAGCGCTTGCTTTCAATCAGTGCATTAGCAATATCATATACGATCCGTCGGACTACATATTGATCACCTCCAAGTGTTTTATTTCCCTGATACCCGTTACACCTTGATAAACACATTATCTCCGTAGGTGGTCTAGCCAACCCAACTTGCGAAGATAAGTTTACTTGAAAATAGTCAAAGTAAAATTATATAAATTCCATGCATGTCTGTCTTAAGATATGGTCACACTTGGCAAATATTTGCCCAAATAAGCGTAACCACGAAACACCAGAGAAAACTATTTTGATTTAAAGGCGTGGTTCTTAAGTAAAGTAGTAAAATCGAACTAATACTTATTGCTGTAGATATTGAAAAATCGCTTTTTAGAATTTTTATTCTAATTATTTTATAGTGGTTATGCTCGTAGATAGACAGATCAGCATACCTCTAATGCATAATGAAATAAATATAAGCTGGATCTTAGAATATATTTAACTATTGGCTTTTTTTTCCTATTCACGCCAATTTGTGGGGAATTGAAGATAAAATGTTCTATATAATATTTAGTTTTTTTATATTAATATTTATATAGTCTAATTGTTCTAACTTAGTTAAAATCTCAGAAAGACATGATGATAAATATTTCTAGGCACAAAGGAAGTCAACATCAGTTTTATTCAACTTACAAGCAGAGCAGAACAGCTGTTTTCGAAAGCCGCTACACTTTCATCTTCAGTGTCATGTGTATATTGTGTTTATCACCACTGTTTAGGTGGCTTAGTTGAATGTGATAACAGTTTTCTATTTACACAAATTTTATTGTGAAAAACAATCCGAGAACTGTATCAACCTGATGTTAACACTTGTGTGTTATAATACCTGTGTTACCATTTGATTATTTTCTTCATGTCCCATTTTTCTGAATTTTTTGTTCCATTATACATTAAGTCAAACTTTTAAGGTTTGAATTTAGTTTTTTTATTCTAGTTTATAAAAAAGAGGAAGAGGGCAAATAGGATGTCGTGTATAGTGTCTCTTTGAAATGATTTTCTTGGACAGCAGAAGGTCTCGGAACACTAAAACTACTGCTAATTCCTTTTGTCTCCCACAAATAACAAAAAAAAAAGCGAAATGGCTGAAACATACATAACAAGTCTAACAAAAAATATTAAAAATTTGTTGTGAGCAGACCTCGTATGTCAATTAATTGGAGTTGCATGCTGTACAGATGTTGTTGGTGATTCATGTCTATATTTTTTGCAAATAATTTTGGAATTTGTTTATTTGGAAAGTACAAACAATATAAATACAACCCATACAAGAGTTTGTGAGTGGCCCAAATATGGCTGTGACCACTGTGTACAGTTACTGATCAATATTGCCAAGAGTATCTTTGACTTTTTGTATATTCTTTTTTTTAGAATTACCATATTGAATGGCAGGTATTTGTTTTCCTCTTTCTAAAACAATTAAACTTTGTTTGACTTCTAACAGGTATTAATATGACTTAATTATGTAATAAATATTCAGGTCGTGTTTCCTCAGCAGTGTCAGCTTCTTTTACAAATTGTGAATAAAATATTTTCTTTTATGTTGAACAACTCTATTGTATGAACAATTGCTTAAGGGGTTATTTTTTTGCATTAGTGTCATAAATTTTAATACCAATCGAATAGTTAAATAAATAGAAAAATATTCAGAATTATATGCTTGTGCATACGAGTGTAGATACATAAATTACGAACAGTAAATAATAGTAATTGCGATGAATTAATTAATTTTTAACTGTTAGCAATTGCATACCTGAAAGAATTTCCCGCAAGTGGGAATATCAGATTAATAACCATCTAAAGTAGCGTTAAGTTTGTGAAGCATAATTCTTCGCTTCGACATGTACTGGGGTTATGAACTCTACTAGAGCTGTGCAGAGCTGTGCCGAACTTCATCAAACGCTCTCAAACGCTCGTTTTTGACAACAACCTCTAATCAAACCCATGTAATTTAAATTAGTTTCATTGTTATACATTTTCTAGAGGATAAAATGCCATTAGTTTTTTGGTACTTTTTCTTTGTGGCGGTGGCATATAATCCAATAAATATATAAAAATAAAAAGAAGTGGAATTCGCCCATGACAATGTCGCTAAAATTTTCGTTTGAAAGTTCTTCCACTTCATACCAAACATGCAGCCATAAGATACATAAGGCAGATAAGATCTGGTACAGGGACTGGCGCTGCTACGTCATATGGATCTTAGACCACTTCGTAAACGGTGTATTCCATGGCACTCTCTGTGAATGTAAGCTTGGACTCTGCTCCTAAAATCCTACTCCATGAAAAAACGACAAAGAGATGAGAGTTCAGCAGTTTACATTTCTGCAAACAATAATTCAGCCCAAAACTTCTAGTAAGAAAGCCAGGGACTAGTCACAGGTTTCTATTGCTAAATTCAAGGACACCGTTAATGGAAAAAGGGATCATTCCACGAAGAAACACCCAACTCTCCTTTGCTGCCAAGGTCTTAATATCTCTCATTAAGTAAGTGACATACTTAGTCAAGAAAAAAAACCTCAACTATATGAGGTGTAGGAATTAACTAGTCGGAGTGAAACGCAAAACGATCAGTGATCTGGCTGCACATAAAAAAATAACTGCCAAAGAAGCTTTTTATGCTTTACTTTCTGTTGCCGCTTTGTTCTGTACTGTCCCGCTGGTAAATTTCAGCAGTTAGTTTTTCTGCAGTATCTAATTAGCACTTTCAAATGACAAAATGATTGTAGGAAAATCCCATTTCGCTCTGCACTGTTTATAACTTGCTAAGCTTCTAACATTTGTGGTTTGTGTCTTCGCTAACTAAATTAATATATATCACCTGCAATACAATTACTTGAAATTTTCTTGTACCTCACGGTTTTCTTAACCGAACAGGAACTCTAATGACATTAACACATTCAACTAAGCCACCTAAACAGTGGTGATAAACACAATATACACATGAGCACTGAAGATGAACGTGTTGCGACTTTCGAAAACAGCTGTTCTGCTCTGCTGTGTAAGTAGAATAAAACTGATGTTGACTTTGCTTTGTGCCTTGGAATATTTATCATCATGTCCTTCTGAGATTTTAATTAATTTCCAACAATTAGCCTATGAATATTAATTCAATTTAACATAGTAATATAAAATGTTCGTAAAAATAATTACCTAACAGATATTGTTTTTCGTAAGAGATCAAAAAGCAACTATTAATTTTGACTTACAGGGTTTCCAAACCAAAAGTTATAACTCGGTTTTAACATTTGTACCGTGAACATGTGTGTGATATTGCCTTCAGGATAAACTTTGTTAAATTTACGTTTTAGGACGCAGGTGGTCTAATAAATTCATTAAAAGTGCTAAGCTTTCTAAAACAATTAATTGCCAAATTGTATAGCAGCTATTTTTGTTTGTATGAAATATGAAAACGCACTAAATAGAACTGCTTAAATGTTATATATGAATGAAGCCCAAAAATGCTTGTACAAATGCGTGCGAATCGCATTATTTCACATTAAAATTGTGCTGATTCTCAAAGAAAATAACTTCCATTCTTTTGCCATTATCACCCAAGTTAGTATAGATAAAAACTGAGCTGCACTTATTTTTATCAATATCTCTCAAATTTAAATACATCCATAAAAAGTTATGGGATACATGAAATGCATATGAACTCTTATAATGAGGTGCTGCGGTCACCGAACACAGCGATTTCAATTGTACACGTTGTTTTAATTTAACACTCGTCTACAAAATGATCAATCTGCTTTCAATCTAATTAATTTCTTCACCACAAACATGTTGCAGAATTCATTCTCTTACTCGTAATTCTGTTTTTGCTAACCATAATCTTTGTAATTACAAGTCCATTTATTTAAAACATTTGATATGTCTGATCAATCGTAAAGCGCATTTATATATAGAAATTCCTTGAGTCTTTAAATAGTATCAGCAAATCTTGTTGGGTTTTAAGTTACTCTCCTCATGTACATTAAGGTGGTTCGTAAAAATGTATGCAGTGGAGATTCTAGGCAGCACGACTTTGCAGTCGATTGTAATGAAAAAGCTTTTGTTACAACTTATGATTACAGAGTTTTTGGTAATTACTTGTAAATTACAACATACCTGTTCAATCAAGTAACTTCTCCAAAGAACTGTTTTGAAATAAGCATCACTCTTTAAAAGTACCTTTTTGGAAAAACATGTGCCAAGAAAGTACCTTTTTCAATTAAGTACACATAGTTTAAGAAGAAAGTACCGAAGAGCTGTACACTTATAATTGGAAAGTCTATTTAGAAGTGCCAGAACATATTGAGACTTTTGTCAGAAGAATCAAACTAGTATAGTTTGGAAGATGTATAAAGCGCAAAAAAAGTACCAAATTGTATTTTTACACTCGAACTGTGCATTAATATATCTCAAAAGAATTCCAAACAGGTGTCGAATTATTTGTATGCTTTTGAGGTTTTTACTCTATGTATTCTGGGATATGAACATAAATATTTTACCCTATTTTGCCCCTTTTACCTTCTTTACAATTGAAATTCCGAAAATTCCTTCTTAGTGTTGCTGAGCGGTAGAAAGTCAAAAGATTTTTTTAAATGTATGTGCACAAAAGCGGTACGAACTCATCCCTTATAACTGCTGATTTTTAAAAAGTATCAAAACTTTCGCAATATTTTATAGAAGATAAAAAAGTACCAAATATAATTTGGTGCCGAATTTCACATGAGCTTTATTTGTATGCTTTCAAAATTTTAAGTCTATCCATTTTAATTTCCGAGATATAAAACTACCGATTTTGCCCTATGTTCTTATCCCTTTTTACACCGTTCGCAATCGAATTTCCTGAAATCATTTCTTAGTGAATCTATACATCGCGAAAGGGATTCATATACATAATTTTAGGAGTCTAGATGTAGTGGTTTGGTCTGGGCAATGATGAATTAACCAGACAATCAATTAACGATTTGCGAGATATAAAACAATTTCTGTTTGAGATCGTTTTGTAAAAAATTCTGAGTTTTTCGTCTTGCTATTGTTAATTTCTTGGGTCACATCAGTTTCTTTGCTAAAATGAGCCACGCAAATAACTTGTGTTTTCAATTACCAAACTTCCAATTATTAGGAAACACTTGAATGAATGGAATTATGTCTCGAAAATATTATATTTTTTTCGCATTGTCCATTTCAAGTTGAAGCAGATTGAGTCCACAACTCCAGGCAGGAACGCTATCCGATAAATGAAGCCCATAACTAATTCGGCAGGAACTTTAAAAGTTCTTTCATATTTTTTTGTTCTTATAGTTCTCTCTACAAAATATCTGACGTTAACTTTTTTTGTCGGAATGGGTACAGAAAATTGAGAGCATAAGAAGAAGAGCGCCAAAAGAATATATGTACATGCTATTTCTCTTGCGAAATTTGATGTCAAATTGTATGGAAGACATCGTTCAGTACCAGTTATATTTCATCTATTTAATCAACAAATTTTTTAGTAAAAAATTAAATAACCTAATCACTCTTATCGTGAAAAGTTCTCCTTGTACTTTTCCCCCACTTGCTAAATTTGTAATCGTGGATAAATTTCCCTAAAATGAAATTCCTCTTCTGGCGATATATCCCGCTTGTTTTCTTATTTTCCCTTTGCGTTATTCACTTGAGTCTTATTAGGGAACAGTACAACTATTAATTTGCAAAATTTATATTATTCTGTTAATAACGCACAAATCAAGTTGTAATTTTTCAAAGCATCACTCTAATACTAAATATTTATGGCTGTAATTTTCGACTTTATGTTTATATATTTAAACATAAATTTCTTAAAAAAAGAGAAAAAATAAATAAAAGAAATAAAAAAAGATAGAAAAAATCCAGATCACCTCTATCGCGAATAACTATTCCCTTCAACAAATTCAAAAAAGTTTCTGATTTGCTACCGTCAATATTTCCCGTAACAAAGTTTTTGGGAGTAAAATCACAAACAATAAATATGCTATCGCCAATATTTGTAACCTTGAATTATTTTACAAAATTAATTCACCCAAATTTATGTAGAAACGAGAAGTGAACATGTAAGTTTTACTTTTGTTTTTTAAGGTAGAATGAACTCGACTAAATTACCGATTTATTTTGCTGTAGGAGCAGAAGTATTAAAAAAAATAAATCGATGGTCTGGTTCCAGAAGAAGAAGAAAGAAGATTTGCAAAATTTTGGAGTCAACTAACATGAGGTTGACCAGCTGCGACCCGTCTACGATATCTCTAGCGAAATTGCACAAGTTTGGGTTAATAAAAAATTACACTTAGAAAAGAACTTTTTACTCCTGAAATCTTTAAATAACTTGTAGTTCAGTTATAAACTTCGCTACTCTCTACATATGGACTGCTATTTCCAGTGAGAAATCTGTTTAGTTTTTCTTTTCACAAACATTTTAAAAGCAGCGTAAAATAAATCACAGTAGAAAATTTCACTCACAAAACACGATACCGATATATTGGGAATGGGAATATGAATTTTCTCCCATACAACTCATTCCCATAATATTCGCTATAGTGGAGAATATAAAAATTTATTTTATTTTTAATTTTCTTTTAACTTTCCTTCTGTTTTTACATTCACTAACAATTGATAGCGGGAAAATTGCTCACGGGATATTCCCGGTAGCATTTTGCTCTTCAGGGAGAATAAAAATTTCATGGGGGATAAAAGTTCCACTTTTTATTCACGACAGGGGTGAATATAAATGCCTAAAAATGTTGAATTTTCCAAGATATCTGAGCAATCATCTGTTATAGAATATTGTGCAAGTAGTCTTGCATAATGCATTTGCAAATCGGGAAAATATTTGGGAACAATTTGAATGCATTTTGTTGGAAAGCAGTAAAAATATTTTGCATTTCCTCTTAAGCAAGGCCGTTTGCATGGATCACTGAATACCATCAATAATTTTGCTACCCTAATACACTTTTACGTATATAAGAGCGCTTGTGTGTATTCGTACGTGTGCACACACATGTTATTTTTTAATATTTACATTCCCTTTTGATTGATTTTAATAAGCCAACGAGGCCATGACTATAATTCTAAATGGAAAGATAAACATGACACTCCACAGAAAAAGTTGTGATCCAATTGCAAACAAACCAGAAGAATAAATGAAGAAAAACCGAAACATGGAAAATAATGTTGTTCGTGTGCAATGAAGCAATTGCAATTTTGTCTCTTGCAATCATATTAGCATTCTTATGCTCTGTTCGGTTACATGCTCCTCATTACAAGGCATTACATTTCTTTGTGATTGTGACTTTAACGCTAAACGGTTAAAAGAAAATCATATGTAAGAGTATTCGCAACAGAACTTAAATAGCTTAAAAAGGGGGAAAAGGGAAGCGAAAAAAGAACTAAAATAGCAACTGAAACTACGACAACATCAATGATGTGGTAAATGAAAAAGCCTCAAGTGTCAAATGTCAAGTAATCTGCACTTAATCATACTCAAAGCATTATAAATGCTTTTGTTGTTGCTGTTGTTCTTGTTGTTGTAGCAGTGCAAACATTTAGTTATTATGTACTCATACTCATACATCTGACTGCATTTTTGTGCATTTAAAAAAGTTTAAGGGGAAAAGACAGAGGAAAAATGTGCATGAAACCGAACGAGTGAACTGTGCTGCGTTCACCTGAAGAGGGTATCGCAAATAATTTTTGTAGCCATCACGAAAATATTTTCTTTAAGTAAACGCTATCGTAACGTTATGTTTGCCCTATTCTATACTTTTCAAATTATATAGCTCTTGAACGACTTCCACGTGATTAGTGGATATTGATTTAGTTTTCGATTACTTTAAAAGAATCTAGAAAAATAACCGATAAGATGTAGATATCGGAGCTCTTTAATAAAATCACATTTTTCGGGTTTTTTATTCACGATATCTGACGAACAGGTTAGCCGAATTCGACCTTGTTTGCGGTGATCGACGTGGCTTCTAAATGTCAAGAGCTGATTGTGGAATCGATCGGTAAAGCCGATAGAGCGATATTCTAAAAAATAATCTAAAATATGTTGTTCGTTTTTGAAGAAGTCTTGAAATCTACGAGCCATAATCGGTTAAAATTCACACTAAATGTAAATTAAGAAGGCATACGCACGCATACATATAGACGCAGCGACACACTGACAAAATCAGCCCATTTCTTGAAACTCCCAGGGAAATGAATTCCCAGACCAAACCAAATGAATAAGTTTTTCCCAAAAATAAAATCCCCCAATTCTGAACAGTCTGGGAAGGGAGAGAGAATTCGAAACATTCGAAGTCAGCTGTTTTACGAATGTTTACAAAAAATTTTGTAAATTTACCAATTTAAAGTTATAAATTTCAAATGTAAAAGCGTTTGAAGTGAAAAAAGAAGTTAAAGAAAGAAAAAATAATGTTTTTAATGTTATAGGCTCATCATCGGGTGTGGAATCCAACAATAGTTCAATCGTTTTTTCTACAGCAGATGCGCCTAACCCGAATTTCCACGCCCTCCATAGAGTCTTTCATACAAATCAGGTTATAAATAATTTCCTCATTTGCAGAAAAACCCTGCTCCATATTTGGGCCTCCACCCGTTGCCCGAGAAAATTTTAAAATTTATGCCGCCTTATGGCGTACATATTTCTTTTGGTCGCACCAAACCTGAAAAATAAATTTATCATTTGTTGCTCTAAAAGGAAAATTTATTGCCACTTAATAATTCATACCTTTTTCCATACGGCGATACTTTTAAGTGGAGGCCCAACTGCGTTTAATTCCGCCTATAAATTGGGCCATATTACATTTAAATCCACTTTGCTTTCTTTAAACCATCCCTGGGCAACATCTGGCTGGGACTGAATTGTGTCAATGAGGATCTGTTTCTTATTTGTTGTTTTTGACCTAAAAATATGATCAAATCGTGATATTTATTAAATTTTTGATGAAAAATTTAAATTACTTACATTTTTTTGCACAATCCTCTTCAAATTTTTGACGGAATTATTCCCTAAATTTGTAATCATTTTCCCTCTTTTTAGGACAATCGTAATAGCAACTTTTTTCCCCGGGAAGAATTTCCCAGTTTCGAAGAAGGGAAAAGGGAGAAGGGAGAAACTTCCCGGGAAAAGTTTACTTAAAATAAGGGAACAGGGAAAAGGGAAAAAACTCCCGGGGAACTCTTATTCATAATTGGGCTGAATAAGTCAGGATCTCTTCCTCGGGAACTCGAAACGTTGGGAACTCGATATTTTTAATACTTTCCTGATATTAAAAATGTTTAGTCTTCCTGGCGGGAAGTTAAAAAGTACATACTTCAATTTCAAAATATGCAAGCGTAATTCCGAAAAAAAAAAATTAAAAAAATGGGCACGAGTCCATGCTTGGAGTGTATTTTCACTTTAATGCTTTTACCGCGAGAACAGGTAAAAAGTGTAGGGGCTTTCGAAAGCAGCTGTTCTGCTCTGCTTTGTAAGTTAAATGTTTATAAAACTGTTGTGGACTTTTCCTTGTGATTTGCAATATTTATCATGTATTTCTCTAATTTTAGCAACTTTTCGAACAATTAGCCTGTAAAATTAAAATTTATTGCAGCACGAAACAGTTCGATATTCAACTTTATTTTTAAGCAGATAAATAAATTTACTTTTGAATAGATACAATTTATTTATAGCACAAACAGCTACTCATCATTATTGTTTTGGTGGTCTAGTTTTCAAAATGATTCCGTTTCTGACTAGACGTCGATAATGGACCCAACAGCATTTTAGTCGTGTATCCTGCTGCTCTATAATTGTTTAGAGCATAACGGAAACTGTATCCAACATTAAAGGCATTCTAAAGACTGTCGCCAGTTCTTACAAATCTAGATCGTAATTAGCAGTTCTATATGAATATTTGAAGCCATGCTGGTCTTTGAATTGTTCGAGTATTTAAAAACCTGACCGCATCAAACCCCACTTTCACATACATCAGCTTGACTGACGTACCGATTAGTCGCGGATCCAGCCTTGTCGTTTCAGTGGAAGCGTTATTGATTTTTTCATAATTTCATATAAAAGATAGTGCAGTTTTGCTAATTGGAATATATTCAAATAATGTTATTACCTTTGCGGGGTGTGCTGTTGTGGAACTATACCACTTTTCCCAGCCCCTTTAACCGAGTCTGATACTGATCAACTGTTTGAGTCGAGGGTCCATCGTTCCTTTCTTCAGTTTAAACATTCAACTTTTGCTAATAAAATAATTTTATATCAAATACTTGCGGTTGCTCTTCGATGAGCATATTAATGCCAACAAATGAAAAATTGAACAGAGACAACATCTCAGAATTTTCATACTTATAAACATCACGCTGTTGCTCTCCCTTAACAAAAACCAAAAAAAAAAGAAATGCTGTTGGTACATCTGTTTACATACCAGTTTATTTAAAATGTTTGTTAATACTTAAAGGTTTTAAATTTCCATTACAAGTATGTACGTTTCATATTAACAAAACCACACAACAAACAACTATTGTTTGTGTTGTTGTATGGACATTTTACAAATAAAGACCAACAGTGTGAATTGATATTGTCAATGCAAATGCTTTCTAGTATTGCTTTCCCCCATTCAATAATTAACTGCCCTTCTCGTTAATGTTTGAAATAATAGATGCAAATACATCTATTCAGAAGTATATACATACTTCTGAATTTATAACTTTTGATGTTATATTTAATTGCATGCAAGAATCGTTAGAAATTATCAAAATTTTCCTAATCTTAATTTAGATAATTAATGTGGTAAAAATATGAACAATTTAATTGTCGAGATGCTTTAGCCTTAACTGATATGAACTGTATAAAACACTTAAACATGAAGAAAATAATCGAACGGTAACACGGGTATTAAAACAAAAACGTGTTAACATCAGGTTGATACAGTTCTCGGATTCTTTTTCACAATAAAATTTGTGTAAATAGGAACTGTTATCACATTCATCTAAGCCAGCTAAAAAGTGGTGACAAACACAATATACACATGAGCACTGATGATGAAAGTGTTGCGACTTTCGAAAACAGCTGTTCTGCTCTGCTGTTTAAGTTGGGTAAAACTGATGTTGACTTTCCTTTGTGCCTTGGAATATTTATCATCATGTCTTTCTGAGATTTTAAATAAATTTCATAGGCAATTAGCCTATGAATATTAATTCAATTTAACATAGCAATATAAAATGTCCGTTAAAATAATGACCACACTTTCCGGATATTTGAAAAACTATACGCTGTTATTTAGTAAAATATTAAATCAGGTAGAGATCAATGTAACTTATCATTTGCTTAGATCAATATATTAATATAATTCATGATCCTGCCTTCTGCCCTATAAATACTGTTGTGCGGGAGTTTACGTATAGAGAAAATCGCAGCTCTGATGACTCCATGAAAAAAATCCGCATACAAAAATTAATTCCTGGATGTTTCTGTTAATTTCCTGCCTTCGTAAGTGTTGCTGCGAAATGCCCCTGCGAAGTAAAATAATAAAAAAGTGGTTAGAAAAATTCTCATCCTTCTGAATAGAAGTCATGATAATATAAAAAACAGAACAAATTAATTTGAAAAAAATTTTGCAAACATAAATATTCTTTCTGTTGCAAAATTTTCAACGAGTTGAATCGCTTTACATGCATCGTGGGCATTTAACAAGAGCAAACAACATTTAAATTCAGCACATTCAATTCATATCGGCTCTTATTTCGCAGCACTATTTTAATTCAAAATCATGTCTATAACAAACCTGTTTAAATCGAAAACCTTATAAAGTGGTCTTACAACAAGTTAACTCTGGATAAGGCAAAATAATAAATAAAAAAATAAAGTCAACAAATTCTTTGTGTATAATTTTGTCAATTTAGTTAAATTAGTATTAATGAAACGGTTCATTAAATACTTAAACATTTGATTGATTTCCACTTGTAGTTGAATGCAGCACCACTGCACAGCATAGAATAGAACATAAAGTACTTCTGTTTCGAAGAGGAAATTCCACAAAATTAACAAGCGTATCAATACGGTTCAATGCCTCAATAAGTTTACAAGCATTTTACAACTCAATGTATCAACTATTCTTGCGTATAGTAAATGTGCAATTAAAATTATTCAGACAACGATTTCTAGATCCCACGAAATAAAAATTAAAATCAAAGATTGCAATTCAAATATTTACTGAAGTGCACAATTAATCGACGTCTTTGTAAATTCATTTAATCGATACTATGATATGAATTTCGTTTGATTAGTTGGGCAAGAATTTAATATATTTCGAATAAAGGAAAAATGCAATAATTGAAATGCCCTTTTTTGTTTTGTAGGAATATTAATTCGGTTTAATTACTTATATTAAAGTAAACTATTTTAATAACAACGGAGACTTAAGATGTTTTCGGTTTAAAGTATTAACTAGGATCGCCTTTTTTCAAACTTCGTCTACTTGGTATCTGCAACTAAAATAATTCCTTATCTGAAGGGCTACTGAAATCTTAAAAATAACGACTGCCTTCGTCACACAACTCAATTAAACAAACTTTTTTTCTTTTTATATTTTTCTTTCTACCCATAAATTTTGAACTTGTTTTTTTCCAAGCAACCACACACAAATCTGTAAAATAAGTTTTACCTAGTCTGGTTCAGTAGCTCTCAAGTTTCAAATATTATTCCAAAATTACTATCCATTTCATACATATTTACAATTTTGATTAATAATAATAGAGTTTGTTCTGTAAATGAATTAAAATCCTATAGATCTCCAAATAAAGAAATTCAAATTTAATATGAACTTTTGACTTCTCGCTAAGAAAATTTTAAATAAAAAAGAAAACGGGAAGTTATCGGTCTTAACCCTTTTTGAAAAAATCGTGCCATCATCAGGTCTTAACGTTTTGAGATTCTTGGAAGCTTCCCCAACTAATTCTGAGAGTCCGTCTATATGTTCATGTGTGTCTAAGTGTGTGATCCGCTTAGAACTTTTGAACGACTAAATCGAATTAAAGCAAACTCGCAGCTGAGAACTTAGGTTTTCTGTGAATTTGAGCCAATTCGAACTGCGATTTGTTTTTTGAAAACTCCAAAATTGTATATCTGAGCAGTTGTTGTTTTCAATTCTTTTATGGTAAAGAAGAACGCAAAGAATAACACAAAAACCGGGACGGCCTTTTAGCACTAACAGTTTTCCATTTATTCTACAGCAAAGAACAGATTATAATTTTTCTGTGCAAAACATAAATAAATTTTTAAATAAGCGAAATTTTTTTATTATATATGTATATATTCTGACCGCCACTCGTGTAATAAATTTGCCGGAAGAATAGCAAGAAATTAACAACGCTGACAAATCTGATTGCCGGTCATAAAAGTAAATGGAAAAGTGAAAAAATGTTTACCACTTACAAGCACGAATTGTTTAATAACCAAAGAAAAATATTTAAATCTTATAAAATGGTTTACTTTTCTAACGTAAATAGGAGCGACGGATAATATGAATATGTTGATTCTGCGCAGTTCAATCGGGTCTATCTTCATACGGTGTATGAAGATTATGAACTGAACTACATGTGCTTTCAACAAGACTGTGCCACGAGGCACACAGAATGACACATTTTGGTTTTATTGTATAAGAAGTTTTGAGAACGCGAGACATAGCAGTTTGGAGGTCAAAGTTATAAGGTTTGAATCCTACCGTTTTTTTTGTGGGGCCATGCTAAAACTGCGTTTAAGCAGATTCACTCTTAAATCTTAAGGGTTGGGAAAGCAACATTCGTTAAATTATTGCAGAGACCCCGCACGAAAAATTGATCGGAAAATACTTTCGCATGTTCGATTGTTACAAGAAATCTAGAGGCGGTCAATCAGTGATGTAGTCAATCCTGTCATGAATACTTTTTTCCCCCAAAAATTTTCGGCTTGCCAAAATTAGAGATATTGAAAATGATCCCCGTGGATATTTTCATATGAAAGTTAAATTTCCCTGGTTTTCTCCCGCGAGTTTTTCACTTTTCCCTTTAATTTGTGAACTTTATTGTTGCTGGGGAACAGGACAAAAAAACTTATGTATGTTTTCGAATAAATGTTTTAGGGAAAAGGTCAGTCAATAAGCCACATTTTAGAGTTTGAAAACTTTAAGTTGGCATCACTTTTTTAACTTTCGGCGATTTTGTCAATTTATTTGTGTTAATTTTGTTATAGACTTTCAACGTGAAAAGACTGAAGAACGCTTCCAAATTGTAGAAATCTGTTTTGAAAATCATGGTTCTCCTACATCAATAAAAAAAAACTTCCGTATATGGAGCGATGATGATCCTCCAGTGTATGTTAAATACCGCTACATCCATCTACTTTACGGGCTGGTTTAATCACTGACCTACTTCTTTCTTTCAGAACGTTAGAGTATATGGTGACCGCTCTAGAGCCATGAGAACTAACTTTTTCGTTCCTCAATTGAGGAATCAGGATGTGCAAGAGTTGTGGTTCCAACAAGACGGAGCAACCTATCGCACATCTCGTGCCACAGGTGGTTTATTGGACGAAACTTTTAGAAACCGCATAGTTTCACGCTTCGCTTCCAAGATCGCTAGATTTAACACCGCTAGGCTATTTTTTGTTTGGATATGTAAAGTCTACGCCGATAAGGCTGATCGAATTGACAACTTGAAGCACAATATAAAGTCGCACATCGGACCTCCAGATCATGCTACGTTCGGTGCGGCAATGGCGGTCATATGCACGGTTGCTACTCTAAATTTTTCTTCGGGACCAAAATCCATAAAAAATAGAACCAAAATAAAAAAAAGAGAACCAACTTTTTCAATTTTATTTGCATACCAGCATAAAACAATACTTTTTACACTGAAGTCAAATTGTCAATTTCTGACTTGTAAACAAAAGTAACAATCGATCAGTGTTGCCAATATAGCTTTTTGATTTACTACTGTGGGTAGGTAATAATCGATTACTATCAAGTGTTGTAAACGAATCAAATCTTTTACTTTATGTGAGGAGTAATAATTTTCGTAAATAAATTTTTACAGGCATGATAAAACTTTCAAAATTTATTTATATTATAATCGTTAAATTTTCATAAAAGAAAAAAATTAACCAGCGAACCAAACGTAAAAAAACAACCAGAAGTCATATTTAAATTGTAGTGCCTAAAGATTATCTTTCATCTTAAAGTCTTCTTTGTTTTATTCTATTTCAAAGCTTTATACCTCGACAAAAACACCCTTCATTAACGACATTCAGTCAAATAATAAGGAATTGATTGTGAGTAATTGAATAACGATTAATCTACTGGATGGTTAGTTTAACATCTACTCAAAATATATTTTTTTCTACGATATACGATTCTATATCAAATGCCTTCTAACATTTGTATTAATTAAACCAATAAAAACTTGTACGTACAAAATGTCAACGATGATAAGAATGCTCATACTTTTCTTTTGCTCAATTAGCAAAAATTGCTAATAACACTGTCAACAACACTTATAACATTTCATAAATCAAATGGTTACATGTTGCTACAGGCTACTACAGCTTTGCTACTGATCACTTATTGATTGTCTATTGCCAATAATAATTCGAATAATAAACCATAATACTTGTTACGAAAAGAAAAAAAAAATAAAAGAAATAAAAAATGTCAATTGAAACAAATGTGCTGTCGCAAATATCCGTATCAATTACTAACATGTCATTGCAATTATTTTGCATTCGACACTTCAATTAGCGATGATAAACAATTCATTGTGCTCCAGATTAAACATGCTGAATGGCATTCATATTCTACATCAATGCATTTTATTTTGGTAATCGGTTGAGGTTCACATTTTTATTTATATATTTTTCGGTTAAAAGAGACCACAAGATGAACTTAAAGTATGTTTTTTCGACTTGTGGCCAGCATGTGGCTTAATAAAAAACCAATTTTTCCTATTAATACAAGAACGATTAGAACTATTTTTGTAATACAGTCTTTTAAATGCCTGGCATTAGCTAAAGTTGATACTGAACTGCCAACTATCTAATTGAAGCTATTAATGTAACAAAATTACAGACAGAATTCTAACAAATGATGATCATGAAGTTAGAAATGTTTTATTAAAATATCTTTGATGACTGATAGGACCAAAGGCAATTGAATAGTTTTAAATTTTTTCATAATGTTGACTTTGATTTAAAATACGAGATGTAATAGAAATAGTCTTGTGAGGAATGATCTGTTAATATCATCTTAGACAGCCATTTAAAGTGAGTTAGTATTTCTTGCTAATTTGAAGTGAAGCAAAAGTAATTTTTCGAGAGATTGATACGTAGAACTTCTGACGTTCTGAAGTGACAACAAGATTTAATTGCAAAAATTATTACTGTTTGGAGAAGTAGTGAAATCAAGACTACGATGTCGTAGATCCTGAGTTCGAATCTGCACTGTCATGAATATTATATCGAATTTTTCTTACCTGTATTAGTGTAACGTTGTGTTAGTTGTTGTTGGCTTGTCTCAATGATAAAGGCATAAGGCACTGGTCGCTGAAAAATCAGAACATTTCAGTTCCATATGCCACCATAGGGAATTATCAGAGTTTTTAAATTGCGCCAGATACATATTTTTTCTAAATTGAAATCCTGTGGAATGCCATTCCATTCATATATCATCATGCGGTAATGATCCAGCTTCATTTTTAAGTTTCCGCTAGGAAAATAAGAATTGACGAAAATGAGAAATTGATAATATATCCCCGCTTTGCAAAAACCCAACTCTCAACGGGCCTCGACGTATTGAGTTTCTTGTGAACTTAAACCGATTCGAACCAGCAGATTTCAAGAGATCTAAAAAAATTTTTCATATGAAAATTTTTTTTAGTAATAACTTTTAAATTGATCCATTGATTGATTTCACAAATCAGCCCTTACTACAAAAAACCACGCCGATTAGCGCAAACCGTATCAAAATCTGTTGATCCTTTCGTGAGATATCGTGAACTAAAATCAATCTGTGCTTTTCGCATAAGAATCAGTTGATTTGAAAATTCGAATAAACAAGATTTTTTTAAATAAAATATAAACTTTCGTTCGGGACTTTCTACAGAAAGCAAATTTCAGTTTATATTGTTGTTTCTATAGATACAATAGCACAAAAGACAGGTTACAAGAGAACACAATTAAAAAGAATTAAAAGTGCTATATTCGGCTGTGCCGAATCTTATATACCCTTCACCAACGGATGTCTGGCGTTACATATATATTTAAGTACTAATTTTGTTCCTTATAAATTATAAAATAGTTTTAGTTAGCAAAGAAAAAACAACGCCAGTTTCGTTTACTTTTATGAATGAAAAAAAAAATCAATTTCCCACCCCTGGAAACAAAGTTTAAATTTTTGAAACTTGTTTCTACCAAAGCAAATCTTCATGATGTATAAAACGGTTTTATTTAAGCAAACCTTAAAATTTTTAACAATTTTAGTTATTACGTGTACTACAAAATACTGAATGCGCCAAAAAATACTTGATTTCCCATCCCTGGAATTATTTTTTAAGATTTCAATAGACAATTGAGGAATGAAATTCAATTTACAAACAAACAAAAAATAATTGGTTTTTGGTGTTAATTTTGCGTCGAGAAATAGGTGTAAGCTTTCCAGCTCTGGAACCGTGTTTCGGATTTTTCGGATTTCAACACCACTCTATTTAAGTTCATTTTCAATCCATCAGTCCAAGAACGAAGTCTCTAGCACTTTTAGGGGAAACCTATTTCACGTACAGGCAGACGGATATCGCTCAATTGTTAATATTATTCATAAGAATCCAAAATATATATACTTTATGGGGTCCCATATTAATATCGAATTAATTGCGCACGGAATGCCAAACCTAAATATACCCTTTCACTGTTTTGTGAAGAATTACCGTCAGTTCGCCGATGTTGCAAGCAAAAACAATTTTGAAGTTTTATATGTTGTCTATTTAATCTGACAATAGCTTGCGACATCGGCAAACCGGTTGTAAATTTTTATAGAACTTTGATAATGTCATGGTAGCACTTGATGTTTTTACTTTTTTAAGTTCCACCCAAATTTTGTACATTTCGTGATTATTTCGTAATAAAATTAACGCTTTTCTTCAATTCCAAAATGGTAACACTGTTTTAAATATCGTTCGCTGCTGTTTTAATCACATGCTGTTTGTTTATTTTATGGGCGGCTGCTTGTTTGTTCATTTTCTGTGCTATTGAACAAGTGACTTTTACATGTTACATTTCATCTTCCGTTTTATGGTTTGTTTAACTTTTTGATTAGGACTGATTTTTTTTGCTTCTACCAAACGCTTAGAAGGTGAAATCAGTACCTAAAATGCTAAAGTCGTTGGCATCAGTTGCCTCCGTATTGCTCGTTGTTTGAACTTCCTTTTAATCATTGTATCTTCTGTTAATCGTATACTTTGTTGCACACCTTTTACTTCTTGTTAGTTAATTTTCATAAGACAAATATTTGTTGGATAACGTTCTTAACAACGTGGTAATGATAAAACGGAAACGTAGTTGCCGTGGATTTAGGCAAGGGAAATGTTGTATCAAGGGCAGACCTCGCGTATGTTGAACAATCAAACAATCAGAAATTCTCGAATTTATTTCTTACAGAAGTTGTTTAACAAACTGGAACGAAAACTGTAGTATTCTCAACGAAGCGGTAATGACGAAAATAAGAAATATTAAGTAGTTAAATTAGCTGTTGAAAAAATATCATAAACAAATATGAGTTGTGATAAATTTTCAATTTGAAATACAAGTTAAATGCGAATTTAAGACTTAAAGTAGAATCAGTGAAATCGTGGTCCTACTCGCTTATATTATGGTATTTATGAAAGTAAATCGAGATGGCATATAACCCTGAAGGAGGGTCATATAATGAGCCGTTTTATACGTTATATTTTCGATCTCGTCACTAAAACAGGCCGACAACAATTAACGCAAACATGCCCTACTGCAAATCTGAACCATTCGGCCCATCTGAAGTGATCGACCGCCGAGAGTACAAAAGTATTACACTGCTAATAGTGATATTAAAAATTGACTTTGACAGCAGAAACTTACGAATTAATATACAAAATGGAGTAAAATTAAACATCTAATTTTGTTTTTGAGTAATTTTTTGCTAAAAAATGCTTTAATTGGACATGTACAATTATTTCTGTTCATTGGAAAATATGATATCAGTCAAATGGGTCCTGTCAGTGTTGATATTTATTATTATATTATTATTATTATTATTATTATTATTATTATTATTATTATTATTATTATTATTATTATTATTATTATTATTATTATTATTCTTATATTTCCGGTGATAAATGTTTGCATTCCTGTTAAATGTTTCTCTGAAGGGGTGCGATTGTCCGCGACTTCAAGTAGTTCCAAAGCAGGAAGTCTGGGATAGTTTAATCGTGCGATCTTGCTGGCCATGCCGAATCTCCTAAAAAGGGAGATCGGGCGACTAGGAAATAATTCTTTTAAAATATCCGTTGCGGCTCCCGCTGTGTGCGGTTTCACCATCTTGTTGAAAACCCATGTTTAAACTAACATTAAGTTGTTATACTGGCCCTAATATTTATTAAAGTATGAATGAATTGATAACTTCGTCGTATAATTTTAGAAAGTAGATAATTTAATAATAATGTGTTAAATTTAAAATTCATTACATCTATATGTCAACACCTGCACACTGAGCTTGGATCGTCTAGTATGTTGCGATTATGAAATAAATAACTCACACTCTTGTCTGGATTTGCGCCGATATGTGAACCACAAAACTTTTCATCCGTTTTCATGTATTTTATTTCCTTTCATTTTATCTAACTGCGGAAAATGGCAGGTGAACAGGGTTGGTGAACGAGTGAATGAATTCATTCTTCTTTGCGTTCAGCAGTTTTTAAAACTATTGACCTTAAACTATGGCGTCAACCTTGGCCTTTTTACTTTGTGTTTTATCACATCAATTGATAAAAAAATATACTGT
This sequence comes from Linnaemya vulpina, assembly GCA_963675445.1. NCBI lineage: Eukaryota > Metazoa > Arthropoda > Insecta > Diptera > Tachinidae > Linnaemya > Linnaemya vulpina. The sequence continues at coordinate 84,534,825 of OY776277.1, read as the reverse complement.
GTGCAGTGCATATTTTTGTATGAAAAAGAAAGTAAATAATGAGCAGCAGCAAGCAACATGACGGCTGCCACTTATTATAACTGATTAAAAGCATAGTGAGTACTTGGCACTTTATTTTAACGCACACAATGCGTGCGTTTGGTAGTCGGAAGCCGTTTGTGTGTGGTTTCCCAGCAAACATAATTTTGTCGTTTTTCTCCAAGCAAATAAAAAAAAGAAACACAAAGTGAATAGTTAGTAAATTATGTACTAAATAAGCACTACTAATGAGGGCCCTTTAAGCCCCTATTTAAATTATAACTAATTCCTTAGGCCTTTCTGCTACACATATTAGCTGGCGTATAAAACCTATACGTATAAAAACTATATTTTTTTAGTATTAATGTTACCAAATAAAGTGGAATCGAAGGCAATTCTATTACCCAAAAGCAGTTGACCTCGCTTAATTCGATTCTTTGGCGGGGTGTTTGAAAATCGTTTGCTCGCGAGGTGGCAAACTTTTCAAGAGTGTGAAATGCCACTTAGTAAAGGTTCTGCTTGTCCAATTGAGGCTAAGGCAATTATTAAATGTTTGTTTAACAACTTGATGAAAGAAAATAATATCATAGCAAATTATTTAATTAAGAAATCCAAGGAGAACGAATTTAAGTTTCAGTCAGGTTCACTTGCAAATATATTTTCTCAGCTTCAAGTACCACTTATTGAAATGCACAACAGGAACAGGAGCTAAGAAATTAAGAAGTAAACTTCTTTATAAAAATTTATTGGTGAACTTGAAAAGAATTCTGATGAAGATAATGCAAACAGACCATTAAAAGAATCTATAAGAGAAATCAATACATGATTCTAATGGCATAATAGAAATTGTTATACTTGAACATAATTAGGAAAAGCACTGAGAGGTGGGATACACCCTGCTATGAATTCTTTTCATTTCTTTAACTGCGATAAGTGAAAGAAGTTTTCCCAGTCAAATATTGTAAATAAAAAAAAAACACTTTAAATCCTAAATATTATTGTTAAAAGAAGTAGTTCACACTAAGACTAGAAAGCTTATTATATCGGGTTCGATTTCGTACTCATTCTCAGCCGCGAAATCAGTGTTGATGTGTTTTGCTAGTTAATCCCAATATTCATAAGAAAATTAAGGGCCCGATTATGGTTTACAACACATAAATGTTGTGTTGTTTTAGTTACAACACAACACTAACCATTTTTGCAATTATGGTTTACAGCAGCTAGCTGTTGTGTATGTCACACGGTTGTAACTTAATTGTAGTGATATTTTATTTTGGCTTTTATCATTTTTATTTCATAAGCAGACTTCTTTTTTTTCATACATATTTTTATTTATTTGATAATTTTTATATGAATTATTTTCCAGGCGTTTTAAAGTTTTTAAAATCTCCACTTGGTTTTTCGATTGGGTTTTTTAATATTGCTAATCGTTCGTCCTCCCGACTATTCTTTAATGCTTTTCTATTTTTTGCCAATGGTGGCTCGGTGCATTTAGCGAAAGTTGAAGGCTCCTCAGGTCCAAATGTTGATTCCGCCCCATCGGAATCGTGCTGAGTTGCCAAGCCCATTGCAGAACGACTTGGGTTTACCTATGTTTGCATTGACACAAGTTCCACAGTGCTCTGTTCCAATGGGCTTAAGCTCACTTCAGTAGATGGGCCACTTTGAAAATTTCTTTTGTTCGAAGCCAATTTTCTTTTCAAATTGGCTTGATAGTGGGTCGATACCTGTGATTAAATAGAAATAATTTTACATAAGGTTATATAAATTAATCAATAGATCTGCTACTGACTCGTTGCCATTCTTTGGTAGTTTTAATAGGAGGTCCTAAACTATTTAACTGCTCCGAAAATTGATCCCATTTCTCTTTGAGGTACATTTTGCTACATCCAAATGGCAGCTTCCCTCTGCCAATCTCTGGATTCATTTTCATTAGGTCAACTAGTTTTTCCATTTGTAATTTTGCTAAGAACAAACAATAATTAATTATTTTTCTGATTTTTAGATTTTATATGTATGTTAACTTACAAATTTTACTCCATTTTGCTTTTTTAACTTGTAACGCTTGCGAAACAACACCTAATGAGCTGTTGTACGTTTTTGACACTACTTACAACACATAAATACACATGTTGTAAACGATAATCGGTGTTGTCAAAGGCAAACAACTTAACATACAACATTAAAAACAAAAGTTGTAAACCATAATCGCTTTTTCAAAAATACAACATTAAACTAACAACTGTCGTAAACCATAATCGGGCCCTAAATGTATTTGAAATCTCTTCTAAAAAGACTTTTTTATTAACATGTTTGAATAAAATGTATTTTAAAGTCATTCAAAATTGTATGAGAATGTGGGTGAATATGCAACTCTTAATAAAAAATACGGATATTAAACAAAGTCTCAGTCACGTGACTGAATCCCGGCGACTAGCAACCGGTTCAAGTTCTGGAACGTTACATATGAGGTACCGGTAAGTTACATGGCGTCGTCGTTGGAGGGGTTCAATTGACATATTTTTCTCTTGGCCCAGCACTAATTGGTTGACCCCTACATATGCGATGTATTGTATCAGAACTAGCAAGAAGGGAATAATGTTAATTTTCATTTCGAGGGTTGGTGCTGTATTCTGTTTTTTAAGACACAGTGGTGTTAACGGCGTTCGGTAGTCTGCAGGGACCAGTGCTGCGCCGTTGTCATTGAGACAATATGGCAACAATTAATACAATCTTAAAAAAAAAAATAGCTCGGAAAAATTCGACATCATATTCAAGACTGAGTGGGGGTCCAACTCGGGGATATAAGACATCGTAGTCTTGTGTTCACTACTTCCGCTAATTCAACTTTTAAGTACTTGTCCTAAGGCGGTGTCGTTAGTACCGCTCCCAGTTACGGTATTATAGATTATCCTCTCAGCGTAACATCTTGAGATGTTACGCTGAGTGTGGGGATTTCGTAAACAGTTTCGTTTTTGTTTGTGATACGATGTAATGATTTTTCGCCAGTAACGACTCAGCAACTTTTCGTACAATTCCCCTTTCTACCAGGCGTTGAGGATAATTAGTAGAACACTTCTCGCAGACTAATTTTCAAATTCGCGGATTTGAGCGAACACTAATTATTAATTTAACAATGTAATTATAGGTGAAAAATGTTTCACCTATTAATCGACTATTAACCGTGTGAACCAAAACCTAGATTATAAAATCTAGTGATTAACCGATTGAAACTGAACTCCGATTACTTTAACACTCTGTTATTTAAATCTAAAATAGTCGCTATGGTTTTTCAATAAAATTCATTTCAAAATTTATTTAAAATTTAGTGTTAAAAACGTGTCCCAAATATAATTTTTAGTTATAAATTTTTTTTTTATATTTATTTTAGTTATACTTTGCAAAGTAAAGTTTAATTATTGCTTTTTTTTTTATCAAATGACGTTTGTGCGAACTGATACATTCACAAAAGCTTCTAAGAATTATTAAGTCAAATTTGTTATAGCTAGTTTATCAACTTGTTATCTGCCTTACCCTACGACTTGCTACTGCTACTGTTCCTGCGTTATTGCTGTTGGGTGGGATCTCCTATATAAAAATATATTTGTAACGAAAATATCTTATGAGCTTAACGGCGGAATGAATGCGTCTTTACGAGTATATAACGAGATGAAAAATTAAATCAATAAGATTTACACTGATGAAGTGCTTTGAGAAACAAACTTGAAAGATTTCTTAAAGGTTTGGTTTTTTTGTTACAAATATATATATATATATATATATATATATATATATATATTTACATATATATATGTATATATATATATATATATATATATATATATATATATATGTATATGTATATAATTTTAATGCCTCTTTGTTGTTGTATGGCAAACCTACAACTTGTATGTTAATAATTTTTATTTCATATAAAATAATAATTTTTTTATTTACTATTTATCTTTTATTAGTTCAGCATGTTGCGATATTTTCAAAAGAAAAATCTCAACCGAATCAAAATCACACATATAGAAAACACTTTCCTTTGAATTTATCTTAACAAGTTGCACAAATTCAAGGACTGAGTTTTGATTGTAAAAATCATAAAATTGTAAGCACTCATTAGTTGTATATATTTATTTATAATTTATTTTATTTACTTGACATAAATACATACTTTTGAAATTAGTGTTGCAAGAGAGTACAACTGGAGGTGCAACTGCAACAACAAATTATAAAGCCTAAGAAGAAAGCGTTAGAGAAAGTTATGCATTAAGGTACGTTTAAAACTAGAATTACAATTACAAAGCTATTGATTAGAATGATGTCTGTGCGTACTCATAAGTGTGTAGATATGTATATGTGACAATCTAGTCTTTGTATTGTGTTAAATTCAGAAAGACATAATATATATTCTCAGGTGCGCTGATTAATTTGTGTTTATTAATTCTTTGAATATCGCCATTATTCCAATAAAAGATATAATTAAAAACGGGTAAAAGTACTATATTCGGCTGTGCTGAATCTTATATACCCTTCATCAACGCAAGTCTGGCATTATATATATTCTTTTAAGTGCTAATTTGTTCTTCCTTAATTATAAAATAGTTTTAGTGTGGTTACTTTTATGAATGAAAAATAAAATCAATTTCTCATCCCTGGAAACGAAATTTTAATTTTATGATATATTTTACCAATGCATATCTTCATGATGTATAAAGCGGTTTTATTTAAGAAAACTACAAATTTGTAACTATTTTTGTCAATTTCATGTAATACAAAATATTGCAGTTATCCAACACTGGAATCGGAATTTTGATTTTTGTTAGATATTTGATACCAATTGTGTTTTTCCTGAATTAAAAAATGGTTTTAAAACAACGGTTGTTGTCTTTTTGGTTAAGTTATGTAAAAAAAATTAAAATCTCCCAACCCTGGAAGAGAATATATATAAATATTAATTATCATACCAATATTGTTTTTCCCGAATAAAAAAATATTTTTAATTAGTAAAAAAGCGACGTTTAATTGTGTTTTTGGTTACTTTTATGTATAAACAAATTTCGATTTTCCATCCCTGGAACCGAAAATTAATATTTTTTTTTGCCAATTAAACTCTGAATGAGGCGTGAACTAGTTTTATTTAAGAAAAACTTAAATTTGTAACCATTTTGTTTACTTTTATGTGTTACAAAATATTGCAGTTATCCAACCCTGGAATCAAAATTTTGATTTTTTTTAAATATTTGATACCAATTTTGTTTTTCCTGAATTAAAAAATAGTTTTAAAACAACGGTTGTTGTCTTTTTGGTTAAGTTATGTAAAAAAAAATTTAAATCTCCCAACCCTGGAAGAGAATATAATTTTTAAATAGTTTTTAGCAATGCAGATCTTCATAATATATAAAGCGGTTTTATATAAGAAATTTTAAAACATTTTAGTTATTACATGTACTACAAAATATTGAATGAGCAAATAAAAAGCTTTTAATTTCCCATCCCTGGAAAATTCGTTTTAATTTTATTTTTGTTTTTAGTAGACAATTGAGGTTTCCCAAAGCATAAAATTGGTTCAATTTACAAACAAAAAAAGTAAAAAATTGGTTTTCGGTATTTCGATACCACTCTATTGAAGTTCATTTCCAATCCATTAGTCCAATAACGAAGCCTTTAGCTCTTCTGGGGGCTTAGGAAAACCGATTTCACGTACAGACAGACGGACAGACAGACGGACATCACTCAATCGTCATCGCTATTCATAAGGATTCAGAATATATACACTTTGTGGGGTCCCATATTAATATCGAAGAAATTACACACGGAATGACAAACTTAAATATACACTTTTTGGTGAAGGGTATAATAAACCAACTTCATGCTTCGTCATTAATGAAACAAGTTTCATTAAAATTACCCTAATGAGATTGTCGTGAAATAAATTAAATAAACTTGTTGGTGGTATGAACTAATTTCGTTGATACAACAGCAGAATTTCATCAATAGAATGAAATAAATGTATATATTCAATGTGATAACGTCATGGATACACTGAAGTGAGTTCACTGATAAAATGAAGTAACACCGTTAGTGAACCAGGATCGACAATGCCACTGATGCATTGAAATCGTTGGATTTATGAAGCAAAGTTCTTTGAGTTTACAAGGAAAAGTCATTAAGAGGTTAATTATCTATCTTACACAACAAAGCTGATCGCTTGTTTTCAGAAACCGCTACACTTTATTATAAATGTGTATTTTTGCTTGTCTCTGGTATTTAGGTGGTTTAACGGAATGTTAAAACTGTTTTTATTTAAAAAAAAAATTATTATAAACGAGTATACGCAAACTGCATTCACAGTGAAGAGATGGCAGTACACATAAATCGCTGTGTTGCCGTTTTATTATTTATTTTCTTCATGTCCTATTTTTTGAAATTTCATTCCATTTTACTTAAGTCAAGCTTTAACGCATTGCATTTTTTATATGTAAGTACATATAAAAAATAATTTCTTTGTTGCTTGAATGCAGAACGTTCATTGTGTCTGCTTGTGATCGCACAAAACTGTCACGCATAGTTTTTTGTCGCCTGTAACCACCAGTCGCGCGAGTGAGAAGCATGAGCTTAAATATCTTTGTATATGAATTCTTTAACCATACAAAGAATCTAATTGAATCAAATTGTAGCAGGACGTGTTGCAAAAACTCCTTTGATATTGTGCAACACTTGAAGGAACCATTTGGACAAGGTGCCTTTAGCTAGAAAACGTGGTGGTGAATCAGTGATGATTTTTCCAAGAGCTTCGGAATAGTGATTTGCTGTCAGTCCAGTTTAAAACGAAATCCAAACAAAAATATTACATGAGAAATTAAACAGCCACTCCACTTGAATATGTTGATTTGTTATTAAAACAGTTCCTACCAAATGAAAACAATTAAATATGTTTCAACTTTATTGTAGTCATCGAGATGATATTTCCTTATTCACAAATTATTACGATGCGTCGTCTATCTGCTGGACTATAAATAAAATAAATACAAATATTGTATCTGTCAAATGCTGATATTAATGCCGGTATAAATACAATATTGGAAAAGAAAGAAGAGTATCTACTACGGCAATAACATTTCAATTGTTGTGCAAACATTCTCTGCAATCAATAAAATAAATCCTGATCAAAATCTATAGAAGGCTAAAATAGAAACAATCAAATAATGACAAACGAAAATAAATAAAACAAAATCGGTATTAAACTTTTCTCCAAGACAGTGGCCGCATGAGAAATAATATCAATGGAAGCTATTTTCGTAGTAAACACGAAAAGCCAAATGCGTGTTTCTGTCCGTTTTTCTTTGTGCTCAAATAACGAATTATTACAAATATTTGTTGACATTCTTAAACACTGTCTTATTGCTGATACATCAACACTGTGCAATTTCGCACAATTTCGTAAATGAAAATATGGAAAACGGTTGACCCTAAAAGACATCCCTGCAACTTCCCGCCAATTCTAATCCAAAGTCATCGCATTCTTCGAGGCAAAACACCACTATTTTGGTTTTCAATCCCCGCGTGATAAGCGGTGATTGACGTCGTTTTCGATAACTATAAAAGAATCGAGAACACTAACTTATCAGATATATGATTTCGATGTTTAAAAAACTGATAAATGTTTTCAATCCCACGAACGGATTATACGATTTTGAGTCGGTTTGCAGTGATCAACATTGTTTTTTAATTGTTAAGAGTTGATTAGTTTGTGGAATTGATCGGTAAAGTCGCTAAACAGTTGTTATAAAAAAAATCACTTTGAAAAATATATTGTAATTTTCTTGAGACAGTTTGAAATATATCGGTTCCAATCGGTTAAAATTCATAGGAAATTTAAGTTCAGGAATGCTTTTCACTAACAAATTTGGCTCAGTTCGGTTTAGCTATTCAAAATTTATATGCGGGTCACAATACTTACACACGCACACACACAAGAACGCAAGCACACACACGCATACACATACATACATATATAGTGACGGCTCACCGCATTAGATAGGGAAGCTTACTAGGACCTCAAAACGAGGAGATCTGATAACAACTCCGTTTTTACAAAATGGGGTAAAACCAATTACTTGGCGATATTTTAAAATTTTTATTTCTAGCGGGAAGCTAAAAATTTAAATTTCTCTTCAACGGACTTATTATTGGGCTCTGCACAATTTCGAATAGATCTAATTTTTTCCATTTTGCTCTATAAGATTCAAAAGGATTTTGATAACAGTGCTGTTCAATATTCCCAATATATAGTAAAAAACTATGTGCTGGCTACGTAAATAATTTTTTTTCATAACTTTAAAAGTTATCGAAAATAGGCACATGTACTTTGCTACATCAAATAAACTCATTTAGAATGCAACTGCGCAGGTAGTCTAAAATCGGTATAGGGTTGGCTGGTAATAACTACTTCGTTCAATCTCTGATTTTAACAGACAATAATGTTGTTGGTGTGGTAAATTAAATAAAAAGAGGTTTCCTAGAATTATAAGAAATTAGAACATTTTAAGGACTGAGAAAAAGGTTTTCTATCATAAAAAATTGCCTAAAAAACTTTAGTTTTTTAATTTTGCTGATTATAAAAATATAGATTGAAAATGTTATCGGGATATATAACATATTTTAGATCCCGATCACTTTCACTTTCAAACACCTTTTGGTGTTCGGTGGTCTAGAGACAGAGAATCGGCAATATGCTTTTGATTTATTTTGATCTGTGTTGCTGTATTTTACAGACAATTATCTCACTTGTGTCGGAATAAGAATTGAATATAAATATTATACTCGTATATACCTTCAGTTTGTCCATAACTGTAGCAATAAGTCCAATAATTTCAGAAAAGAACACTCGCTGTACATTCCTATTTAGAGAATGATGATGACGTTGTGTATTGGCGTCAAAATCGTTTTATATGTTAAAAGAAAAATAAAAACAATCTTGCGAGAATGCTGAGAAATAAAACTTAAAATTCCAGGCACGTTTGTATTTGTGAAGTATGAATGTGGCCGTAAATCTGTGGGCATGTTTACTGCGATGCCGTGGCAAAAAGAGAATGAGAAAAAGGTGTGAAAATGAGATTTTGTAGTTGTTTTCTAAGTGGATTTATATTAAAAATTGTTTGAGATTTATATAATTTATTTGTGCATTCTTTCGCTACGTTTTATTTGGTTAAACAACTACAAGTGCTTATTGTAGTTCAAATGGCTTTAACTGACGCCTGTGCCCTCTGCTGTTGTTGACATTGTGGGAGGAGACGACGAGCAACCTACGGAAAGAGGAAAGTTTATACAGATGCGGATTGAAGGAGTTAAGAGTTACATAAACCCATCCATCACCGAAATGTCCGATGACTAATAACTCATTTGCTCGTTATAAATGAGTTTAGATGAAGAAAAAACTAAAAACTAAAAATTTATTTAATATTTTACCGCTTGTGGGAAAACCTTGAAGCCTTGGAGAAGGAGCGAGGAAGTTTTATAAATTATGTCAGCATATCAAAAACTATTTTGTTATAGAATTCTTATTTTCTCTGCTGTTTCTATCATGATTTTTCTTTTTTCGTATTGCATTTGATTGGTTGCCAGCAAAATAACTCAACCAGTATTTACGAGGACAATGGATTTTCATTACCAAATGTCGCACATAGAATTTTGTTGCAATAAATGCCTGCCAACAACTGAGCAGAACAAAGGTGAAGTTCACCGTGCTTTTTTTCTCTCAAGTTGTTAGCGATTTGGTCAGCATGAGAGGATACGTATTTATTTGGGTAAGAAGATTTATTATGTCATTATATTTGTAATAAATAAAACTGCTTCAAAAGCAGTTGCATTTTGCGAATTTTTCAAGGTTTCTTTAAAGCGTTATTGAGGAATAATTTATGAGTGCTTTTGGTTCCCGGTGTGTGACATGAAATAATTTAATAAACAGAAAGATGTAAAACGTTTAAGTGAATGTAGAGATGGCAGGCATGCATTTCTTCATATGACTTGAATTTAAGTTCAAGCAGGTGAAAACAATTATAACTCTTTTTCAATTAAAGCTTTTTAGGAAATTTATCTGTCGCCTTCATAGTGCCATATATGAGGTAGTTCTATAAATTTTTATCGATTTAAACCACAAAATAAAATTACAAGAAAGGAACATAATCGCGCTAGTTTGTCATTAGATTGATGAGAAAATTCCAAAGCTTCGCTATCACAAAAACTATGGAAAACAGTTGACGCTAAAGGCCATCTCTATAACTTCCTGCTTATTTTAACCGCAAAGCTTTAGATTGGGTTTTGTGCTATTCTATTCTATTGAGCTATTCGAGCTAAAACACTATAACATGATAAGCTGTGGTTGACGTGCTTTTCAATAGAACTGATCAGTTGTATAATTTCGGAGTTCGAAAAAACCGAGCAAAGCACATAGAATAAAAAACGTAAAATTTAAAATTTACTAAAATAGACTATTTTCAAAAACATAAAAAACTACAAAATGCTTATAAATCTTTTCTATAGATTAAGGTGTTAATTTAAATGAATAGAATTTAAAGCTACAATTTAGTTACGGTGACTCTTTAAGAAGGATTGCAACTTTCAGCGCTTCATTTTTATAGGTTCCCTCTTTGCTTTTTCTGAATCAGCAAAAATTTTTTTCACTCACTGTCGCTAATGTCGAGTTAAGCCTGCAACTATTTAACCCGCCACTAAACAATAACTCATTCGTTCTATTCTATTGCAAAAAGTGAGTAAAGATTGCATCACTGCATATATCGGGTTTTTCAATAAGAACGCTACAAAATTTTTAATAAAACGAAAACGGTTTTGACTATTAATTAAATTATTTGTTTTTGTGAAAGTACGTTTGATGCCATTATGTATGGAACTCGATTTCTTTTGCATGGCCACCACGGGCACGCTTGCAGAAGTCCAGACGCTGAACCCAATTTTCGACGGGTTTCAAGCATAAATCGGACGATACTGCTGCAATTTCACGTTCGATATTCTTACGAAGTTCATCAATCGTCGCTGGCTTGTTGGCATAGACCATAGACTTGACGTAGACCCACAGGAAATAGTCTAACAGCGTCAAATCGCACGACCGAGGCGGTCAATCCACTGGACTATTTCGTGCGATAACACGTTCTCCAAACTTGGTTTCCAATACATTGATTGTGACATTCGCTGTGTGGCTTGTGGCGCCGTCCTGTTGGAACCACATGTCCTCCAAGTCCATATCATCCAATTGGGGCCAAAAATATTCGGTTATCATTGAACGGTAGCGATTCCCACTCACAGTAACGTGCCGGTCTTGATCATCACGGAAGAAGTACGGCCCAATGAAATGGCCATAAACCACACCAAACCGTAATTTTTTCGGGATACAATGATGACTCATGTAGTACGTGTGGATTGCTGTCTGACCAATAACGTATATTTTGTTTATTGACGAAGACATTCAGCCAGAAATGGGCCTCATCGCTGAAGATGATTTTTCGATGAAAGTCCGAATCATTTTCAAATTCACGAACATACGATGCTTCTGGTGGTCAAGCGGCTTCAGCAATATTCTCCACACTACGGGCACTTCTTTGTCTCACTGGCATGGGAACATTTTGTACTGTGCCTGTGGATTAAAATTTTTCCACTAGACGCTCAATTGTTGATCTGCTAGGACGATTATGACGACCACAAACTGGACGTAGCGCTCTTAACGTTGAGGCCACTGACTCCGAATTTCGGTAGTAAATTTTAATAATTTCGACTCGTTGTTGGCTCGTATATCTTTCCATAACAAAATGGTAAACCTTAATAAGGAGAAATGTCAAAAGAGCGGTAAGAAATATGGCGCCGTTTGCTGTCCTTGTCGTTCTACTTTTGTTGCATCTTTGTTGAAAAACGCTGTATCTTCCTGATCATTTGGGGAATTTTAATTTTCCTTTTGGAAACTTCTCATACGATATTGGAAAACGGTCATGAAATCGATAAATTTGGGTTACCCACCACACTTCCACTAACTGTAGCGGCAATTTGTTGTACAGTAGGTCGATTTTAATCACCTCAGTAATGATCGAAAAGTCTAATTGCTTGACCCAATACATTTATAGCCAGCCTTAACTATTTTTAATTTTTTTCCGTTAAATTTTACAATTTTTACGATTCCTGGTATTTTTCACTCCATTTACAAAAGGTACAATTCAGCGAAGATTTGAACGGGTTTAAATGCTCCACATAGTTAAAAATGCTTAGACGTTTTTCCATGCAAGATCCACTATAAACTTTTTTATTAGAATCCGTCATTAAATGTTTGTTATTTTAAAAATGATTGATGTTTAAGCAATTAATTTTTTGCAACTGTTTACTTGCTCTGAATGTTTGCAAGCTAATTTTCGTGTTGATTTTATATGCGGAAGTCGTTACTGCTCCCTCGTCAGTACTCATGTGCATTTTATTTATGGCAGTTGTAATATTTTTGTGAAGTGATTTTTACTATCTCTTTTTACAATATTTTTGAGCCTTCTCTATTTTATTAATAGCAACTTGTTACTAATAAGCCAACTAAATAAAAGTAAATAAATATAAATTCATTTGCGAGCTCAAAAGTTTAAACGGTTTAAAACATCTAAACAAAGTTTTGTTACTCCCACCGTCACAGTATTTATGGGAAACTATTCAATGGCAATAATTTAACATCCCGCTTGCTAATTATTATGCAAGAGCTGTTGCAACATGTCAGAAAGTTAAACAATAAAGAAGATTTATTTCACTATTCCGTAACATGTGGCGTTTTCCAGAGACGACTGAATGTCTAGGTCGACTGATAAAATGGCTTAACAAAAGCAAGTTGAAAAATGTTTAACTTTTATTCTTTAAACTGCTGGGAAATAAAAGAAAAAGCAAAAATCATGACGTTGAAACTTTCAACGAAAACCTCTTATCACCCCGTTTAGGGATAAATTAAATTATTTGGCAAATAAAAAAAACTATCACTTAAATCCCTAAACTGCCAAAACTGCAAATATTCCCGTGTATTAAAAAACTTAATCCAAAATATCATTAATTTTAATTTCCTTCGCATAAACCCCATAAATATTTCATGAAATATCAAATAGCAACTTGAAAAACTTTCTGAATCATTAATAACAAATCGTTTATTGGCGCTCATTTCCATCCAACAGATTTATTATACAACATAGACAATTCAGTTTTTACGCACATGCATAGATATTTCTGTCATGATTATTTCAATTTCATGTTCGTATTCCTTAATGGTTAGAATTATTTTACATGCTTCCTTCCAATTTGTACGAGGGTGTACTCCACGAATGTGCTAACCAAAATAAATAGTTTCTCTCTTCGCTACCATTAAAATAAATATTACATGGCTCCAAACCTCCTGGCAAATAAACTCGTACTTACAGTTAAAAACAACATTTAAGACAAAAGACAAGAAAAAAGTACAGGACTACAACAATAAAATATTTAGCCATATTGTCAGTCAACAATTTATATTGTATATTCCCACCAGTAGTAGAATTTAGACATTTATTATGGTCGTATAACTTGTGTAAACAATCATCAATTGTTTGTTCAATACAAAATATAAACGACTTCGAACGCAAAAAAGTCATTAGGAAAATAAATGAAAATAACAAAAAAAGACTGGCACGAACTCAGGCAACCAACCGCTGAGTTAATTGGAAAATAAAACATTGAATATTTAAAATAGTTCTTAAAAAAGTTATGAAAGCCTTGAAAGCAAATACCACAAACATAAATATTTTCCCATGAGGTTGGTTGGAGTTTGAAACGGTTTTCCGTTATGTCACACCAAATTTGGTTTGTAAATAGAATTGTTTTGGCTGTAAAGATGTCGCATAGACGGAACGGGGATGGCAAAAATTGTTCCCAAAAAAATTAATTGAAAGTAAAATACTGATGAGCGAGTCTGCGCTCACTTTTTTAAATATCGATCGAGTTGTCGAAAATTTAATTGGCTACAAAAATTAAAAAAAATGTGAGGAAGAATATTCCAGGGTTAAATAATTGTAATTTGTTTTGGCATGAGCACCGAAAGGGCTAAGAAAAAGTGCTGAATCTTGTAGATTGTAATTGCTTTCTCTTTGTACTTTCCACGTATCTGTTTTGAAATCAAATTTTTTTTATATATCATGATGTTTAGGAGTATCTTTTAGCCTTCTAGTCTTTTTAAATTTAAAATTAGAAAAAAGAAAAATTAGTGGTCTTTGTCCATACACAAAAGAAAAATTTTAAAAGGGGGTTTCGGCAAGTAATTTTAAGGATGAGCCGTTTGGATATGCAATAAAAGAATTTTGAAACTGTTCCACAAAAAAAAAAACTGTTTAGTTTCATATTTTAACACACACATTTCCCCACCTTCCCTCGATTGAAAGAATACTATAGTGAACCTCATCCATGTACAGAGAATGCTCAAGTTTAAGGCAGGTACTGAGCCTTTCGGTCAGTGCAGCCCACTAGGGCTTACACAAGTTGCAACTTCACTCATATGGTTTTGCCATAAAACCATACTCATACACCTTGCTAAGCTGTTCGGGCCTATCTTAAACCCTTGTTACTTCTGAGAAAAGTATGTCGTCAGCACCAAGAGGAACCAAAGTTCAAAGTCGTAAGACTTATCCGTCCTGACATTCCCATCACCAACAACACACCACCCCTTCCATAACGTCTGCTGATTCGCAGCAGCCCATAGAGACTGCTATCAGCTGGGTCGAAGTCCCAGCATAGTATGAATATGCCAGAACATCAACCCTTATCTGACCTCTCTACCAGCCACCACGTGGACTCATTGAACAGACCTCAACCAACTTCTGGCCACAGAATCAGTTAGACAAAGGGGAAGAACGAGATCCGCCACACGCCATCATTTAGATGAACGTGCGTTAAACAGAGCTTCGCCAGTGAAGCAGATGTTTCACACACGCCCATCGTCGATTCACCCCGAGCAAACATCATCTGTGGCGCTCAACCCGATCCCGTGGCACCAGTGTAAGGAAACTGGTTACGCCCCGCAGGTCAAACCAATATAGGTTTGTAACCTACTGTTGATTTTTGATCCATTGTAATGGACGGAACCCAGGTATCCTTCTACCTGTATTTCTTATCTTTTTCCCAGAAAGCACTGCCAAAAGGCGTTACAACTAACCAAGTTGCCTATTTTTCCTCCGGGGGGGCCCGTTCATATACAAAAAGGGTTTTGCAAATTAGTCCACAAATAATATAATAATAAATTAGAACGTGAATTTGTGCATTCCTCCCCCTCATTTTTGTCCGCTATTTCCAAAAATAAGATTTTGGTGAAATGTTTTGATATAATAAAAATTAAATTTATCCACATGTGACAAAGTTATTTGATAATTATTATTTGGGGCACTTTACGCCCCTCTCCCTTCCACCCCTCAATTTTCAAAGTAAAAGCAATTTCAGGGAACCTTCTCCGTATGAAAATAAAAGTAAAAAATTGGTCTAAATATGACAAAGTTATCGGATAACAAATATTTGTAGTGGGCACCTTGTTTTCCCCTCTCGCTGTCCACCAAAATAAAAAATATAACAGTGGTTATTTTCCATATCAAAAAAGTAATTTGAAAATCGCTTTGGAAATAACAAAGTAATTTGATAATCCTTTTGTTTGATGTATCCTCCTATAAAATAAAGTTATAGTGAAGAGTGCATATGTAAGAAATATTTTGGAAATCGGTTCATAAATGACGAAGTTATACTGGTTTGTATAATAATATCAGTTGAAAAAAGTGAAAGTTAAAAAAGTGGGCGTGCATGGAAAAACTTTAGTGTATGTGTGTGTCCTTGCAGAGTCTCAGTTAAGTCCTCTGAAATTATCAGGGACGTGGGTCCACAAGTCTAGTCCTCTACAAGATAGAAACAAACAAACAAATACACACTCTGCTTTTCATGAACATAAAATTAATTGATTTTTTCCAAATTCTTTCTGTAAAAGCTTTTAGAGAAAATAGCGGTATCTGCAAGTTTGTTCAAAATTAATGTGAAGCAAAATGAATTTTATTTTGTGCAGGTTACAAATAGAAAAAAACTTGATACTAAGAAATTTATATAAAAATAATTGTTTGATTTGACAAATTTTTTGTTTTAATTTACAGTAAATGCTTTTATTAAAATTCAATTAATTTATTAATTTTTTAACAGCGTTATAATAGATTTTTGCTGATTTACATTAACGTAAATCTTGACAATGATTTAACAATTAATCTTGATTAGAAAAATGGAAAATATAAATTTTTTAATTATTTAATTGTAATTAAGCCAGAATATATCAAATGTTAATGTAGAATCTTATACATTAAATTCATTGTTGATAAAATTCTGCAACTACCTGGGATATTATTTCTGCTAATTTATTTGTATTTAAATAAAATAAAAACAGTGTAGGCAAAGAGCAGAATTATTTTAAATAAAATATCTATTCAGTTACACACCTGATGAAAGAAAACCCACATGCTTTTTTGCTATTCCCCGATAACTCTTGGAACGTGTTTGCAAAAAGAAAAACACATCTTTGCCATCAAATCAATGAATTATTTATTTCGATCAATTGGATATTTATGTGAAAATATGAATCGAGGTGGGCTGAGAAATTATTTGTGCTACAAATATCTGCAACACAACCCCTTCGTAGAAATCATACAGTATAAAATTTAAGTAGGAATTGCCATGAGCTTTGCGCTTCAAACTGACCGAAGGCCAAGGATAAAAATATCATTGTTTTAAATTTAGAGTTTCCCCATTTCATGCTACCTGCAAGAGTAGCACTTTATTCATATCTTTTTGTAATCCTGACTATGCGTCAATGTAGTCTGCGGTATCTGGTTTTAGCTCGTTTCTCCATCTGTTTTACTTTGTAACTTTAAATAAGTCTAGAAAAAAGGTCGCACAATATCAAATTATCTAATGGCATAGTGAGCTGTCTGTCAATCCGATGCATTAGAAGAAGAAAGCGCTGGAACAGCAAACTATCTATTAAATGCTGAAATCATGTTACTAACAAGTTGCGCCACAAGATAATCAAATAATTACTCTCTCAAGTATTACTTTTTGTTTCCTTGGCTGTGCTCTAGTTATCCCCACTTGTACCCGATACATTAAATTCCTTTTTTGTGCTGCTGTTGGCTTTATTGAAGAGGAGGTTTTCGTGTGGAATGTTTTTATGTTGGTGCACAAGTGTGAGTGTGCCATGGCATACGATTTTTAAAAATAACACTCAGACATTCTCTATTTAGTGTCATGGTCATATGCCAAAAGATATTTGGTTCGTTTTTCTTTATTGGACGAACTTGGGAAAAAGTTAATTAGAAAATAAAGTAAATCCTTATTTTTTTTCTTTGTAACTTTAGGGAACGTTTGTTAATGTGGCTTAAAGGGCATCGTGCATACAGAGATTTCTAAACAAACGCACACACAGACGTGTGTATGTGCATGGCTCTTAACCTGACATCAAATGGTTGAATTCTAAATCAACTAACATATTAACCGATACTTTGTTAGCAGATGGTACTAAAATATCCCTGCCTAAAACGGTCAGTAACACATTTTTACATAGTTAATGCTCGTATGTAGCGCTTTAAAAAATTACATTTTATAAAAGTACCTTTTCCAATAGAGTAAGTTTTGTAAAAAATAATTTTGTAAATATTTATTTTTAAGTGCTTTCCCACAAAAACTATCTCAAGAAATGCACGTGTTTCGAAATACCTTCTTTTATAATTTTGTTTCTCAATAGTACTATTTTAAAAAGGGAATATTTTCATAAAGCACCACATAAAAATAAATCGTTCAAAAAGGACCTTCTGCAAAAGCTTTCCTACGCCAAAAATATATTTAAAAAATTGCATTTTCAAGAAGTACTATTTTCAAAAAGTACCTTTCACCAAGAAAATTTTTGCCAAAAAGTGCAAAACTAATCTTTAAAGTATTTCTTCAGTGTCAATGTTCGGGAATACACTCAGATTAAAATGCTTCAACTATATTTCTTTTTTTACATTTTAACAGCCTCGTTTTCCCATGTTTGCCTTTTTGTTAACTATTTTGTCCAATTAGAATGAATACAAATTTTATTATCTCAACTTCAACTGAGCGGCAGAAAGTCAATCCTTTTTATACATGCATATACTCTTATCATTTAATTTTTTGGACAAATTAATTTTGTGTGTTAAATTTCAGGACAACAAGAACTAATGTTATATTTAGAGCACAGAAAAATAGTATTTATAAGTTAAACTACATATTTAAAGTTTACAAATCCATACATAAACAATAAGTAAAAATTGCTTTAATTATAATTGTGCAAAATAATTAAATAAAAAGGACTTACAGTTAATTTCGTAGCTAATAAGCTGCTGTGTTTGAGGAAGAATGTTCCTGAGACGAGCCGTTTGTATGGAAAACTGCCATTCTAAAAAAAGAAAACTCTTGTTCCCCTAAGTGATATGGTGAACTTACAACTCATAATTTCCAAGTTTTGTAAACTAATAGGACGATTTCTTATGTTGTTTAGTTTAGAAAATGTTAGCTGGCAGAAAAGGACACACAAATTCTGTTTTTACCAATGTTTGGATCCATTGATGTCAAGTTTTTGTGTACAATGAGTCCTTTATGTTTGTATGTGTGAGTGTTCTCAATGATTGTTCATGTGTGCAGCATTTCATTGTTGTAATGATGCATTGGTGTCGTAGCAGAGCCACCTCATATAATTCCTCCATGCTCACAATGACATCATCAACATATTATTATTATTATTATTATTAATATTTTTGCCTTGGACTAGCAGTCAGGAGATGACTAGAGCTGTGCCAAACTTCATCAAACGCTCGTTTTTGACAACAACCTCTAATCAAACCCATGTAATTTAAATGGGTTTGATTAGAGGTTGTTGTCAAAAAAGAGGGTTTGAGAGCGTTCGGCACAGCTCTAGAGATGACTAGAGCTGTACCGAACTGAATCAAACGCTCTCAAACACTCTCAAACGCTCGTTTTTGACAAGAACCTCTAATCAAACCCATGTAATTTAAATGGGTTTGATTAGAGGTTCTTATCAAAAACGAGCGTTTGAGAGCGTTTGATTCAGTTCGGTACAGCTCTAAGTCTATTGTGCTAGAGTTGGAAAGGAGGGGATAGTTTAAGACGACAGATGAATACAGATTACAAGATCGATTTTCTTATGATCTTTATTTCGGCACTAAAAAAATCCATTGGATTTTTGAGTCCATCTATTTTCTCCTTTTACTACCTTTTTCAGTTTCAATGCGCTTATTGATCAAAAATAGTTGGCGGCACTGGTGCTATATTGCACGTCAAATATACGTCTCTCCGATTTCAAAGCAACGCACTAAACTGATCCTTGTTATATGGACTAACTTTATATCCATAATGTTTATTTGTTTAAACTTATAATGTTTTTTCATAGAACCTAAACAATTATTTTCGAGCTAAGACCACTATTATTTGAATTTTTAAATCAACTATAAGAAAATCGAGAACACTAACTGATGAGATAAATAATTTCGTTCTCACGAACGGATTAACCGATTTCGACGTGATTTTCCAATATTAGGCCGCTGAAAAGTTATTCGAAAAAAATCACTCTGAGGAATGCTTATTTTCTAAGTATTTTTGAGATATTTTGAAATATACCGGTTCAAATTCACAGGAAAACTAAATTCTGGAATGCTCTTCTTTCGATTACCACAAAGGAATCGAATTTGAGGGTAGAATTTTGGATATATTCTAAGAATTTTTTTTAGCAAACCAAGAAACTTTTTTCTTTTGACATATTTTTCGTGGAATCACATATCCTGAATTGAAATAGTAGCTATTTCGCTATCTTAAGGCATTATACTTTTAAAAGCATTTCGAATTCTCTTACTAAATATAGAATTTTTATCGAATTCAGGAATAATTGTACCTTGAGCTCATCATAGATTAATATAACCAAATCATCAAATACTATTTTTCACATTTTCTGTGAAAAATTTTACGATGGAAAAAATGCAAAAGCGGAGGACTGGCTGAACAACCAATTTCTGAATTGTGAAATTTACTATTAAATTTTCAAAAATATTTTGGTTTTAATAAGGAATGATTTCAATAGTTACAAGTGTTTTCAATTACTTAGATTTCCATAAAATTCTTTACTATTCGGAGAGTTCAAAAACAGAAAACTATTCAAATTAAATGCATTCAGTTGATGCAAGTGTTTCTATTTTAATTATCTCTACATTTATTTAAATTAAATTGTTTTTATGAATACACTCCTTGTTAAACTTTTTTGCAGTTATTAAGTGTTATTTAATTTAAAAAAACATGAATCCATTAATAACTAACAGGATTTCTATGCAAAGTAGTCAAGTGCTCTAAACAGTATCAAAAATCTCATGAAATGCAGTTAAAAAAACTGAAACTCAAGAGTGCTCTTAAAAGCAAAAGCTTAACGAACTTGTAGACAGTTAAATTGTTGCATTTGCAACAACATAAAAGCGCAATAATTGAATTACATTTAAAGTGCTTTTGGGTAGGGGCTTTCTATTACAATTTGGAAAGCGTTTGTTCAATCTCAGTTGCGAGCTACAATTTAAAATCTGCAGAGCGATTGTATTAATGCAACTGGAAGGAATTTCGGCAGATGTAGAAAATGAGTCTTTCAAAGCAAAATAAATAACAAATCGGATATGATTTTTTTTCCAAATAGAATAGAAAGGACAACAAATTGGCGGCCGTTAAAAAAATCAGTATACCTGAAGAGTCATATTTTTCAGTTCTTTGCTCCTAAGCAGTTTAAAGAGTTCATAGTCAAAAGAAAAGCAACATGAAATTTCATTTTCATACTTGATAAATTAGTTCTGCCTGTCGTGTCGGCTTGTTCACGTACATATTGTTTCGTATAAAATACAAAACATTTTAAGCTGCTTTGTAAAAATTTTACCCTTTTTTCTTGGTTTCAGTGCCTTTTGAGAATTAATTAATTAATTTATGACGCTGCTGGTTATCCTCATGTAATAGGAATGTTCGTTTGTTTATATGTTAGTGATGTGCCGAATGCTTTTGAATAACAATAGAAATATATATTTGCGAAATTTCAATGAAGGTTAACATATAAAAAATTAGATTGATTTTCGTCTAAACAACTCCTGATTTAAATTTTTGAATATTTGCGCAGCACACATGGAATTTTATATTCGTTGACTTGCTGAAATCTGCGAATTTTGATGTCACACCAGTCATCCCCAGCATCGCCTTGCATAGGCCACTACCGCCTATCTAAACTTATTCAGCCAATACATCTACGAACTTCTCGTTTTTGTATTTTTATTTTGCGTTTACTTCTTCGTGTTACTGTACTTTAAAATTCGCTCACCAAAAACCGCTCCAAAACACCTCTGGTTTTAAATAAACTCATATTGCCGATGAACAATTATATTATTTGTCATGTTTTTATCATTTTCGAAAATATATATTAATTTGTCATATAGAATAAAACAGATAATTAAAGAAGAAGTAAGTCTAAAACATTTTCGACAAAATAAATTATTGTAAACATGTTAAACATGAAATTTATTTGTTGGGTTTTATTTATTCATTTGGCGCTTTTTACCAAATCGCCAGTAGACTTCAACCACAGTTTTGAAAAGTTTCAAACTTCTCAACTTATTAAAAGACTTTTATTAACCATCTGAGAATTATGTTAATTAATTAACTATAAAAATTCACAAATGATTTCAAAAAATCACATTATAATAAGTGTAGTAGGCTATGAATCTTATACAAACCAAACCCAACAAACAACTTTTATTCGATATGACTCTATTTTATTTTTCTACACCTTTATACAGTTAGAAATCCTTTGGATAACAATAAAAGTTTTTGTAAGGCAAAATTAAAAATAAAATCTCAATTTAATTGTTAATTGACAGTATGTCAAATAGTTAATTTATTAAACATGTTAAACTATTAAAAATGTTGTCGGAGTACACGAAAAAACAATAAACTCACACGTACACGAATTGTTCATCGGCAGTATGTGTCTATGGCTCTCTGAATATAACTTGTATATAATTGTGTTCAATAGAAGATTTAAATAAAAAAATATTTATTAACTATTTAAAATAAATATCCTTGTTAAATATTCAAGAAAAAATTTGCTTTAATAAAATTAGACATTTTTAAATAAAAACACATATTCAGTTTGTCTAAGAATTTGGAAAAGCGTTTAATGATGCCTAATACGGGAATAGGATCAATCTTAAAAACCATTTTAAAAACTCATAAAATAATTTGTATATCACAGATTTATTTTTCTTTGCTATTTCAGTTGCATTTTTTAACGATGCAAGAATTTGTTGAATTAATTTACGAGTTTTGTAGGCAAATCAATTTATTATCCACATTTCAGTTGTATTATTGTTTTGTGAATATTGTAAGAGAATATTTTAAATATTTTTATAGAAATAAAACTGCATTCGTATAATTAAAGCCACATGTATATTGAAGGCTAAATTAGATGGCTTTAATATACAATTTGTTTCATTTAAACAAAAGCAATTAACTATTTGATTGCACTTTCCATCTGCATGAAAGAAATAAATGCTCGCGTGAATAATGCATTGCAGAATATAAATGTAACTTTTCCAACAATCTTTTAAATGACAATACGTATTTTTAAATAAATATAAATGCCAAGTTAAAATAAACTCTCCAAATAACATGCCACTGCAGTTGTAATTGCGATTTCTTTGAATAGCAGTTTTTGCTGTGCAAAATAAATGCATATCAAATTGTGGTAATTTTTTATTTTATTTAAATGTTTTTTAAATAAATAAATTTCATGTTAATTACTTCTCTTTTATTTATTCTATCTTACAGAATCACTGATACTGTCAGCTGCACGATTTAACTGTGGTAAGTCCTTTCAATGCTCGTACTGTTAAGTGTTCTTTGTTTGCATGAAAATACATTTTAAGATTTATAAAGGTTAAATAGGCAAATACAACAATACAATTTATGTCTTATTTCTAGTATTCAACAAGCTGATAAATTCAAATCTATTCAAATCGATTAAAATTAATGTGTTTATTTTTATTAAGTGATATAAAAGATACAATTTAAAATTTGTTCCGCTATTACGAGTCCCGGTATCATAACCGCATGTGTATTGGTTGCTTCAACACGGAAAGAAATATATATTTCTTTTTGTGACTACACAGAAAAAAGCAATCTTTAAATATAAGTTTCTTTGTCAATGCAATTAAACTTTTAATTGAAATTGAATCTACAACGATTTTGTCAATACAACTATTCTGATCACACTTGGCAAACATTTGGCTAAAAAACGTAACCACTAAGCACTAACGACAAATACACAAAAACAGTTTCATACATCATTAATAGTTGGTGGCGTATTAACAAATCATATTGGAAACTCATAAATTCAATGAAAACTTTTCTGAATCAACACATTTTTTTTTGTAGTATCAACAAACTAAATGGTTATATTAGCCAATTATTTCGTTGATATTTTTTTCTGTGTATTTATTTAATAGTTGCGGGACTCCAACTCTTAATCGATATTTCTTAAGAATCAATTTACTTGAAGTTATAGGTAGAAATAGCTTTTGTCTTCTTTGTACCTCTTAAAAATAATCTCATATATTAAACTGTCATATCCCTGCAGAAATTATTGGAGTACATGACCTGTTTTAAGTAAAAAGGAGTAGTTACAACATGGTTCGATGTAATCCAAACATGGACCATGATGATTAAAGAAATATATTTGGCAATACACGCCGATGTATCGTTCATCAAAACATCGATGTTTATGAACAATATCCGCAATATCGAATTTTGAAAACGATACATCGATGTTTTCTAAACGTTGCCATTTTCTTTTAAGTAAAATAATATTCGCTACATTAACTGAAAACTATTATCTGTGGAGGTAAAAACTTTAAAACAATTTTTAATTTATATATTTTGTTCATCTCACTATTACAAAAGTACAAAGAACATCAGGCATTTTTTTCGTGTAAAATATTTCCATTTTATAGAGGACTTCTGACTGTAGCTTAAACAAATTTGTTTGTGGTTTCGCAATAACATATTTTACAATAACAAAAAGCAGAGTAGTAAACAAACATTGGTAAAAAGTAAACAAAATATGTGCCGGCCAAAAATGTAAACAGTGTAAAACAACCGCTCTAATACATCCCTGCAGTAAATCATCTCAAGACTTGAGTTAGCCTGCTTCTTCATCCATATGGAGCACTTCTTGCTGTACTCCACAGTTTAACAGGTTTTCTGTCACAAAACTCAATTTGTACAACGAAATGAACTCAAATATTTAAAAGGAGATTTAATAAATTATTTCTGTTTCATATCTTTTTTTCATTTACATGCCTGCAACATAATCCATCGGAATTAATAACATTTCATATGTTAAGATATTTTCTTAAACCGTATATAATTTTAATTTCTTCATCCAAATCGAATTGAATTGAATTTATTCTGCCCCACAGTGCAGTGGAGTTGCTTACTAGCACAAACACAAAAACCATTTAGAAAAGTTCTATGCAATTTTGGCAAATTCCTTTCTATTATTATGGGGTTGATGAAGATGGCGGAGGTGACGACAATGACGACGTTGATGTATGCAACCATTTCATTTGTTTTCTGCTCTTTCCACTTACTCTTGTTCTTTTTGTGGAACTTATCAGGCATATATACATACATACAGCATACATCTATATGTATGGAGTTTAACCACAAAACTCAATTTTACGCTTCCTACTTTAATTGGGAAAATTTCCGTTTTTGTATTTTACTTCAAGCATAAAAAATTCCTTGCGTTTATACTCACACAATGCGACAAACATACACATGCAAAGTTTTTGCATTCATAAAAATATAGGAGACGGACTGCTACAGAGATGCAAAAAGATAGGGTGTTTTCCTGGGAAGGCCCGAAACTAATTGCGTAAAACTCGAATTGTAACCCTGGTCATAAGTGTGTTTATTAAGAACTGTGTTCAGTGAGCAGAAAAACTTCCTATAATGGCGAGCCACACGTCAAAAGAAGGTGAGCTTTGAGTTGCATTTTGCTGGAATAATAAAAGGAGCAATAGCTCCTACTTTCTCAAACTTTGTAAAATTGTCATGTGATCCTTTTTTAGGCACTATTAATTTTTAATCAAAAATCGATCCCAATAACTCCAAGAGCTCCATATTTCTAATATATGAAAGTAAAATTTTTTTTAACCAAAATTTGTATCCATTTTTTTAAATATACAAACACGAATATTCACTAAACAACACTAATTGCGCAATTAAAATTAAACTGACTGAATTAAAAATGCATGTCTGAACACGGTATAAGCTCAGCTGTTAAGCCATAGTTGTTGATATCGATAATTCTCATTCAGTTAAAAACCAACGGACATATGTGGAACGTAATTGAAATTATATTATAAACAAGAAATTATAGTTGATTAGTTGGTTTTTAATATATGTATGTAAAACAATCGAAAACACTAACTTATTACGAATCGGTTTTTAAATGTCAATAGCTGATTAGTTTGTAGAAGCGATAGGTGAAGCCGGTTCAAAGTTATTCTAAAACACCTATTAATAAATTCACAGGGAACCAAGTTTAGAAATACTACGAATTTGGCGGATTATATGCTTTTACACACACGCACACACTTATATAGTGACGCACTCTCAGGGAAGCTTCCTAGGACCTCAAAACATGGACTTCTAAGTCGATTTTTTCAAATCCAGGTAAAACCAATAAATTACGATTTTTGAAAGTTTTCAGTTTTCCGGCGGAAAGTTAAAAAAGAAACTACCAGAGAACGTTGTCTAATATTTGAGGAAATGATTTGAAAGAATTAATAATTTCGACAGGATTGGAAAAGAGATTCCAGGATGTACCGCACAGAATCAAGGTAGCAAATTTGATTCTGTTTCTTTTGTAGAAAAGAATGTTCTATTTTCACACTTTTAAGTGGAAAAAGCCATAATTATGACATTCGAGTAAATTTATTTTTCTTTTAAAACTCTGCACAACCGTAACTTATTAGACCACTACGCACTGGTCCTTCATGCCAACGAACTTAGGAAACACACACTTTTAGAAAAGTATATTCCTTATATAAAAATGTTGTTTAATCAAAAGAAATTTAATAAGATTCATTCAAAAGAAATGTGAAGCGTAAATGCTTTCAAAAACCTTGATACACTGCCCTTTAGTACCAAACGAAAGGTACCAATGCTCTCATCCCCGTCCGTAGATATTTGCTAGTGAACCAAAGAATAAAAAATAAACTAAATAAGAGGAAGTTGCTATAAATACAGAAAAAAAAATTAAAGAGGAAATAAAATACACTTATGCTTACGAACAAAATTACGTGAATAGAGAATCCGCAATTTGCATTGTAGGTGAATGTGCAGTAAAAGCATGAACGAGTGTGTGAATGTGCTAATAAAAATTTGCAATTTGGAAACTGAAAGAATGTTTTCCTTCCACTGAGCATGAAGGAATTAGACATTTATTTTTGTTAAATTATTCTTCGAAAGACCAAAACTATTTCACAAAACGCCTCTGGTGTTTGAAGTACTTTTGTAAGAGTTTGTATGTTGGAATTTTTGTGGAAAATGTTCTTCTGGCTAACAAAAGCGGTTTAAAGACGATCGCTGAGGAGGAAAAGTGTATCATATTAAAATAAAATAGATTATGAAATTATGCAGTAGTTTGAAGGCAACTGTTTTTTAAATAAAAATATTAAAAGTCTTGCTCCAAGTGGAAAACGACGTTATGTTGTGCAGACCTGAAGGCAGGTACATTCTGTATGAGAAATAAAATTTTAAGAAGGCTATTATCGAGACCAGATCTTTTATATATGAAATTTGATATGTAACGACTGATACTCATTCCGAATTCAAACAAGCCCCATCGCTGACAAAAGTGGGAGT
Source organism: Linnaemya vulpina (assembly GCA_963675445.1). Classification (NCBI taxonomy): domain Eukaryota; kingdom Metazoa; phylum Arthropoda; class Insecta; order Diptera; family Tachinidae; genus Linnaemya; species Linnaemya vulpina. The sequence goes on along the minus strand of OY776277.1, from coordinate 84,507,741 downwards.
TATAGAATTAAAAATTGAATGCGTGAGAACCGAATAAATTTTTTTACTCGGTAAAAGTGAACAAAACACAAAACACCACATCATTAGCAAATCATAAAATTTTAAGGTTGGAGTTATTTAAGTTTTATTGCGTGCAATAAAAGTTGGTATCTTAAGGAAAAGTTTTCATAATTCGGGAAGAGTTACGTACAATTGTTTTCAGTTAAACCGAGATAACATCAGATCCTTCAATAAAAGATAAAAAGGAAAACCAGTTTATAATTACATTTACAGTTATAAAATCACTTTACGAAGCGACCTAAATTTTAGTTTTCTATGGACACCAACAAAAAATCTCCTAATGGAATGGTACATAAGAGCATCCTGAATAATTTAGGTACATAAATATAAATAAAAAGGTGTTGGAACTTCGATCAATATCGAGCCCTAACCGAGCAAAATAACGTAACTGACATATTTTTTGAAATTTTCTGTTTGATATAAAATGGGTCTACAGCATCTATCACGCCGTCTGATTGCTTAGAATTGATTTATAAATGGGCTGTCGCAGTGTTTGTATTTCTTTTTTAAACATTAAACAATAAATGAATAGTAAAAATAATATTTTTTAAAACAGACATTAAGGACGCCTCAATGTATATTTTAAAGGTCTTAAGGATAATTCAAAAAATGTAGATTTTTCAAATTTAATCTACAAACAGGGGAGTATCCCTGTGGTCAGTTTGTCATCCAACTTTATATCTCAAACTTGAAGCCTTCCACTGGACCTACCCCATTAGTTTTTTTCTGATGAATTTTATATTCTGTCTCAAAATTCACTAACACCAAATTTTAAGCATCTTACTGCTATTGATTTTTATTTATAAGATTATTATCAATTAGTTTGCATTGTGGAAAATGTATTGAAATGAATGAAGAGCCATCGACCCAGGCTGATTAATAAGCTATTGCAAAATCAATTTCAATGAACAGAACTGGTCATTATTTCTTGGTAGCCAATTTTTAAGCTTCCATTGCCACTATCTGAGTGACCTGATATGAAAAAGTAGAAAACAATTGTGCTGGTAGAATGATGTAACTTGGAGCTGCGGATATGTCCCGAAAATTATATATAAAAATATGTGTCATGAAATTATCTACAATTCTCCATTCCCTTGAGCGGAAAAATCTAAAATTATAAATTGAAAAGTCATTAAAGTGAAAGTCATTACGGCTTATTCCACCTTTGCAATCGAAAACCCCACTGTGCGTCGTACATAAAGGTAATTTTCAATCTTGCTGGACATCACCTTTTTTGGTTTATATATCATTTGAAAGAAATTTTTGGATAAAAAGTTCTCTATTATCTCGTGTGGATGACCTACACATGAAGCCATAAAAGAGAGTACTGATTGTGTATCGAATTTTTTACCAAATAGGTTTGATATTCATACCTGTGAAAACATAGTCATCGATAGCTCTGATGCAGCTAAAAATACAGCCGATAGGTAAAAAAAGTTAATCATTGTTCTTCGTATGGCCCAGCACGAATATGCCTCTCATTCGTTATAGTTTCTTTCTGCATCATGCATTCAACATCTCGGATAGAAGTCAACTTACAATCGAGAATGCCGTCAAGCACTTGATGACTGTCGAAAGAATTGTCTTTTGGACTCATTTCATTTACTTTCTTTCCAGAAGTGGTAATTCTTGCTATTAAGTGCTTTTGATAAGTCACTCTTAAAGCATTGGAAGCCAATGGACTGATTTGAAGAAGTAGAAAAAAAATTGAGTTGGTAGAAGGGATGATGTAAGTCGAAGCTGCGGATATGTCCCGGAAATTATATATAAAAATATGTGTCCTGAAATTATCTAAAAAATTATAATGACAGATTTTATTCCTGTAACTTTTCTATACTGTACTCATATTATAATTTTAATTTTTCTTGCAACTAAAAAAACTTGAGATGGAATTTTTAATGAGAATACAATATCCTTGGTGTGGGCAATAGTGTGTTCGGAAGGATATTTCGTATATTTTATTGCCCGAATTTTATAAACCCATTTCATACCAATAATTTCATAACTTATTTTGAATATTTAATTATTTTTAAATGTGTCATTTGTTAACCATTCAGCGAAAAAAATTAAAAGGTGGAGTGTGGTAATGAAGTGGGAAATATATTAATTTTTTAAATCAACTCACAAAACCTATTAAATAAATTTCTGCGTCCGCATCATTCTATAACCGTTTCTTTATGAAGCGTTTAATTCAAATTGCAACATTTACAAAACCAAGTCTTATTTGCAAAAGCAAATCTTTATTAGCCCTCTTTATTTGCAGTATAAATTCTAGTGTATTTCAAATATGATTATTTTATTAGGTTTTTTTAATACTAGATTTACTTTAAAATAATTTTGGAAAAACTAAGAAAAAATTTAATTCAATTTTGTTTAAAAATAAAAGTTTTTCTATTTATTTTGGCCATAATATATGAAATTGGTATTTGAAATATTTTCCTTTTAAGCTGGTGGTGCTGACGCTGTGTGTGAATGTGTGCACAAGTATGTGCTTGAGTCTCATTGTATTCCATCAACGTGGTATTTGCGTTTCCCAAAAGCACAGCACTCTTATAAGTCTTGTACTGTCAGTTGTACAGTTTATAGGAACGTGTGAGCACATTTACACCACAATACTTAGGAAGCTAGGAAGAGGACAAGGAGGCATTAAAAAGAGCTGTTATTAAAGTAGTAGCGCGGCTCTCACTCAGAGGTCATTAGTGTCATTAAGATGGCCAGAAGATTATCTTCAATCGTCATGTTCTTATGAAGCTCCAGATTTGAGAAAACATTAGAGTTTTTAATAGATCTTAGTACTTGGGGCTCGCTGGAACGCTCTCTATGTATTGAGACTCAGCTCTGAGAGTACCTGCTAGACTGACTGCCATTGTTCGCTGTCAGAACAGCTTTTATAATTAAGCATAAACATTCTGATGTACATATATCCGACAATGCGGAGATTCATACTGGTTCCAACTAGTGGTGGAAGAGAACCGATATCAAAAGCCAGTGGTTGGTTGGTCCCCGCAAAGATAGAGAATCAACGGACAAAAGCGGATTGCCTTAAGGACATAATAGGCATTGAGCCGTACCTCCAGTTATCCCTATAAGGAATCTTAATATTTAAAAACTCGTGACGGTAGTAACATGACCAGTTTTTCTGCGAATGAGCCGGCAGCCGTCAATGAAGCTTTCAAATTTTATCGAAAATCTGTGACCAAACAGAAATTATGAAGGAATTATCAGGATTATTAATGAGAATTCACTTCCAGACATGGTCGGAGAAGTATACGAAATTGACGCAGCCCTTTTAAAAAATCGACAATTCAAAAATAATAATAAGCACTCAGATGTTAGTCAGAAGCTTTTCGTTATATAAGACAGTTGATCCTGATGGTATATTTCTGGCTCTCACTCAGCAGAAAAGAATAGACCCAACAGATCTTTGCTATTCTTCTCACACATGTATTTCGTAAGTTATTTCCCCTTGCGGGCTATAATGCGGTCTTGCTGACTGAGATCACGACTATTATGGAAGGTATTAAATGGCTAAAGGCGACAGAATTCCAATCTGTGTGTTTACGGATAATAGGAAAGTTATAGTATTTTAAACAAATCACATAGTACAATCTCGGAGTGTCCTATTAAAGATAAAATTATACAGGCATTGTAGAAATATCGATATAATACGGACCCAGGATCTTAATGCATATGACCAACATCACACGGGCAAAACTCAAACTATTTTAACTATTAAAAAATGGATTAAATGCGCTTGAGGAATACACATCAGAGGTTATCAGAATACTACTGTGAGTAGATTAATCCAATGAATGATAACATTATGTAGGCCAACATTTTTCATATTGGGTAAAAAAATAATGTAGAGGCATGGATGTTGCTGATATAACATGTAGAGCCTGCCAAGAAGATGACGAACCAGGTGAGCATGACTTGTGCTATTGTTCTGTTTTCAGTCAAATCAGTGGACAAAGTCTTAGTTAATTGGAAAGGTTTAAGAAAATAAATCGAAGCAACTAAGTTCTACCCAACCGAATTTGACGGTTTGTGGTTTCCAGCTTCCCACTAGGAAAACTGAAAATTTTTATTGGTTTTACCCCGTTTTGAAAAAATCGAGCGCTGATATCATATTTTCCATATTTTGAGGAATTGGGAAGTTTCCCTAAATAATGCTGAGAACCCGTCATTTTGTCTGTATGTGTGAGCATATGTGTCTGTAAGTATGCGACCCGCTTATAACTTTTGAAGGGCTAAACCGAAATAAACCAAACAGGTGGCGTTCTGATAAGCGTTTATTTTTCAAGGTAGTTTTGCAGAATAACTTTTGAACGGCTCAAGCCATCTATTCCAAATCAGCTCTTGACATTTAAATACCACGTCGATCTTTGTCGCAATCGGTTAATCCGATTCCTGAGATATCGTGAACGAAAAAAGTGATATATTTTGAAAAACTACGAAATTTTATATTTACTCAGTTAGTGTTCTCGATTCTGTGACCATTTATCACATAAAAATATCTCGTAAGACTCAAAATCAAAGAACAGCACAAAATCCAATTTAGGATAACTTTGCGGTTAAAATTACCGAATTATCTCATAACCTGCCATAGGGGTATAAGTGTAATAAGTTGGACAACGTAATTGCATCTCTTTTCAACCTAAAGATACGTTCACACTTCTCAAATATTCGCCCGACAAACCGTAACCACTAAATATTATTGAAAGACTTTTTCATTTAGACGGGTATTTTATGACAGTTCCCAATAATATAAAATTATCTGTTAGTTATGCACGAAACTGTTTTACTTAGTAAATGTGTGTCTGAATCAAAATATATTCAGTGGTTCCGTTTTGTTGGGAAATTAGTACTCATTTCATTACACTTGATAAATGTGATATCAAGCAATAAGAAATAGGTTTGCAAACATTTCGTTCGGAATGGTTTTAATTCCGATGTTTTCAATTATTGTTATCAACAAAAAAAATTTCAAAAAAATATATTAATTTGAACTCTATGTTAATAATTTGGCAACATTAGCAGGCTTTTGTTATTAGTGTTATTCAATAGTTTAATGAAAATAACTTTGATACAGAATAATAAGATATTATCGAATGAATAAAGAAGCGTTTGTAGAAAAAAGGAACCAATTTTGATAATATTGTTTTCCGTCAAAATTTTTTTGGAAGGAATCTTAAGAATTTGCAAAAATATATTCTAAACAATATTTATTAATTTTCTTCTAAAATGAATTTATTGGCAACTAATATATGTACTGCTAAAAGGAAGTTTCAAATCGCACTATAATTACGACGAGGAATTAACGATAGCGTTCATGTTATTAAATATCATTTCATTTCGAAAAAGGTTTTCCTTTCCTGAAGAGCTAAAGTACGAACCCTGTGACATGGTTGATTAATGCGATCCACAAAAAAAAAAAAAAAATGGACAAGTACTGGTGCATTACATGATATATAGGGAAATATGTGTAGTACTGACCTTATTTTTTAGGACCAATTAATACCAAAAAAGCTCAAAAGTTCAAGATGGTATCAACTTTTCTGTCAGTGCTCTTTATTGAATATAAATAACCACTGATCATTCAAGTTGAAACTGATACTTTTAAACGATCTTAAGATCGGTATTATTAATGTGAGACATTTTACAGATTAACTTCTATATGAAATTTTGAACATATAATTGACTCGTAAAAAATTCCCAAACTTTCAATATGCAAAGTATTGGCTTTACGAGCATGGCCATCTCTATTGTGAAATATTTCTGATGTTTCCTATCTATTTGTTGCCATACCCTGTATTTCCAGCCATGCATCATACTTCCAACATGCATTCATCCATTCATATCAACAAAACTGACCATGTTTGGATTTTAGAGTTGAATTGGTTTTTGCCGTCATTTCTCAAGTGCTTCAACTAAAAATGAATTTGATAAATATTGAGTTGGTTTTTTGGAATTTTCTCTGTTGCAATTTTAGATAAAACCCCAAATGGACAAAATATTCGTTCATGTCGCTGCGAATGTATTTTTTCTTGGCTGCTTAAGCTTTGCCATACTGCTATTATTAGTTTTTCCGACTATATATTTATTTTAATTAAACAAAAAAAAAAGCAAAAACGAAAAAACCCAATCAGAAACTTTTATAAAAAACAAGGAAAACAATGGCAAGTTTTGTTGCACTTTTACTTTTTATATAATATTATTTTTAGCCAAGTGTTTTTCTCCTTGATTTTCCAAACGTTAGTCATTGTTTGATTAAATTTAATTTGCCATCTTGAAATTAAATAAATTGCAGGGCAGTATCATAAAACAATGAAAACTTAATTGAAATACTCACAAATTTTTGGATATGTTTTAAAAATTTTTTTATTGCAATTTGTTAGTTTTTAAACTCTTTAATTTTAATTATATGCTGACTCTTTTTTCCCAAAGTCTTACTAAAAATTCAAAGTGATCAATTGAGGGGTTTTAGCTAGTTGCTATGCACATTTCACTGGGGCTAATGCAGATCATCAGGGAACCTTTACCCAACATTTCTTGGAATAACTAAAGATATTTATTTCAAACTTCCACTTTAATAAGTGACAAGATAATTAGTTAATTTATTAAAGTCCAAATTTTTTTGGGCACCAGTGATTTAGATGGTAACCTATTAACTAAGATATTGCGTATTCGATACTCGTCAAAGATGAGGTTATTAAATAGTTAACGCGTAAACTAGATCCCGCGCTCGATCACAGGGCACTAGTTGGGGGCAACTCCTGAATGCTGAGGCTGCCAACTTTAGCACTTAGACTTTTTACCAAAACTAGGCATATTCCTGCGTCAGCAATACTTCCTGGAAGTATAATTCCACAGTAGAGTTTACTGGCAACTAAAATCCATAAGGAAACAACATATTAAAGTCTTTTCATAAAGACTACCTGATGTATTATTAGAGCATATTTTTGTATTCCCTTTCCAAGATAATTGAAAACATGTCGACATTCGCAATACGTACAAGTTTAATACCAACTTCTTTCATGCCACCAAATAATGGCATGTTCTTTCATGTATTTGTTTCTAAAAAATATGTTATCAAATAATTCTCAACTGCATGAGACACGTACAGCAAGAAAAAAACTTGAACAAAAATAAAATAGTTAACGACAGACGAAAAGGAGTACTTTCTTGTACAAAGTGAAATACAAGTTAAAGTCAATAAACAGCATTGGAAAAGAGCTTCATAATTTAGCAATAAAAAATTATATCGATTTTGAAAACTCTTGCCCTTCTGAGTGCCCTTGTGGATTATAAATTTTTGGGCATCGTTGGTTCTTTATGTGCCAATCACTTTGGGTGTTTTTACAAGCAATTATTTAATAGCATGATTTCGTATTGCCCTTCGGATGATCTGCTTAATTTCTGTTGTGTGAACTGTTTGCCAAATCCGTCTTACATATTTATTTCTGGATCATTAGTAATTGCGTATATATCTTGTTTTTTTCTTTTGAAGATGAAAGAAATGTGTATTATTACCTTAATTTAATGTTGGCAGCAGGCAGAAATTTTTATTTTTATTTTAAATTAAAGAAATGAAATTGAACGAGAACTTCTTTGTGTCTTTGGCCAAATGTATAGAGCCATGCAGTGTCTGTCGTGCGCAGTTTAAATACTGTTCATTTCATACGTACTGCTGAATGTTTTTTTTTTTTTGAAGTGCAATTTTGTACTTAAACACTCGCATGTGTGCATACGCCAAGTTGATTGCACCCAATTGGAAATGCAGGAGAACATAAGTGCAGCCGTTCTTCTATAATTTTAATTTACTTTTATACAGATGGTCCCAACTTCCCGGGAATATACGATGATTTCACAGCAAAGGAAAAGCTGCTGAGAGGAATTAAAAGTTGATTTTTATAGTAAGAGAATAGTTTCCAAGGTAGGCGAACATGAGAGCTGATGACAACGACGAGCGTCAAAATAAATTTGTTGGATATGTTTCCAATAAAACTTATGGACCTCTCTAATTGCATAATTGTCGTCGTGTATGCAAAATAGGGAAAGTAAAACCAATTTTGTAAGACATAAAAATTTTATATTTGTGAGGATAAAAGCCCAGTTTTGACGAAAGGGTTTCCGATACAATATATTTCGTTATCAAGTTAAATCTGTTATGACGTAACGAAATAGCGTTTTTGTTAAAAAAACAAATTTAATAGGTTCCTGGAACATTTACGATAGAATTTCGTCATATAATATAATGATTTTGTTAATTAAACTACAATTCCTAAACTCTATTTAAAATGGGTCATGTATAGAATTTATAATCTCTAACATGACCTTGGAAGATATTTCGAAAAGACGACTTAACGCGGAGTTGTTATGTACTGCCACTATAAAGAGAATTGGAACTGTGAAGAGTTAATACCGCATGTAAATCTGCAAGAAATCTATATAGAACATAGAAGATTTCGACGCAAATCTGCATTAGCCCCAGTGAAATGCGCACAGGAACCAGCTAAAAGCCCCTCAATTAATCAGTTTGGATTTTAATTTATAACTTTTGGGAAAAAAGAATCAGCACGAAAATAAAAATTAATGAGTCAAATCTACTACTGATAGGTACAACTATGGTTTCCTTTCGCAATATGTATGAATTTCGACACAGATTTATGTCGAAATTTAATTGATTTATTGTAGGCATTATAACGTATTCTATTTAATGATTATTGTTAATGAATTATAATGATATTTTCATATGATTTTATTATTAATGTTCCTAAAACCTATTATAATCGGGTTTTTAATACAAAAACTTTAATGATTTCCATCTCGTTACGGCATAAAATGTTCAATTTCGCCGATAAATATATTGTAAAGTGTGCTCTTATGTCGTCATATATATCTCGAACATTTTAAATTTTTGTATCTGTTTCCCATATAAAAGTCACTTTTATCACCTGATATATAATTTTTATCTAGGACGACCGGATAACCCGAACTCTTGTAGTGACTATTGCCGCAGTTATGAATAGGACTTACTTCTCTAGTGTAGAGCATCATAGTAGCATGTGTTGCTTGGAATCCCTGGTGCCATAAGGTCTACTCCTCAAATCGCTGTAGACAGGCACCTGCCTTCAAGCTCAGTGAGTTAAACGACATTGACATGATTATACGCGACGTGGCATGATTCCGAAGAATATCCTGGGGAGAAAAACTGATGACATGACTCTTGTCATGAACTGGAAGGAAATAATGCGGTTTTGGTCTACGCTGCTGGTTTAAAAATGGTGTTTTCTCAGGCTACTTATGCCTCAGCTGCTTTACCAACAAGAATACAATTAGAATTAATGGACTATGGGCACTGGATACAAAACTGGCAAAATCGAAATGTGCATTCATACAAACTTTCGCTTTGCTTGAAAGACATGACGTCTGAATAGTTTTGGTTTGGGACATGAACGCATTTAGAGAAATGAAATTGCGAATTCGGCCTTAGATGAAGCAGACCCACGGAGGATATTCTCTTCAATATTACAAGTGAGTGTACACGTACAGGGTATGGAAGATTCTTTAACCCTCATCAAGCAGTTCCCAATACTTAGAAAGACGTCGCTAGCACGCCTGATTGGAGTCATCACAGGGCACTGTTCTATTGGATATATGTATGTCGGAATAGTTTAAGCTTTCCCCACGATGGTCTCTAGAGGATAAGGTTGTCGCTTCCTGCGGAATCTGCACTACCTCAGTTACGCCGCTGTGGGTGTGGAGTTCTAGATGGTTCTCAGGAACTGGTATATCAGTACTTCATATGTACCACTTATGCTAACTTAATAAAACTATTTCGTTATAAAGGGTGTTTTTCCGATAACATTTTTTAAACTGGCTGCCATTTTGTCAGGTGTAAAGTGATTTATACTTTGGTCTTACAACATGAATAGACTGAGGTCTGAACAACGCCTCTAAATTGTAAAAATTTATCATAAAAATTATAGTTGTCGCACATACAAAATAGTAGTCCATCAGAGCAATTATCTCGATTAATATTAAGATCTTGCAACTTAACACCGCTGGATTATTTTTGGTGGGATATGTGAAGCTGTCATCTATGCCGATAAGCCCGAAACGATTCACCACTTGGAGGACAACATTCACTAAGTTATTGCTGATGTAGCAGATTATACCTCTACAAAAGCACCCTATACGATTAACAATTAATCTACATAGTTCGAATAATAATAACTCAAGATTGAGCAGAATTTTACAAACATAAAAATTTAGTTTTTGAATTTTCTTTTTGTAAAGTAGAATAACTTTTATGCAAACTTACATTTGTTGGATCCAAGTATATATTATTATTTTGGCAACAATAGATCTTTCTATTGCCTGTTGCAAAATATGTTTTAATGAGGTTACTTGCGACCTTGCGAAACATTCAGCAGTTTCTATTTGTGGCTCAAGCTACAACGATGACCGACCGCGTAGCCACTGATGTCAGAGATTCATGTTAGAGATTGAATTTATACAGTGTGTAGTCATTGGCCTTCTGTCCTCTTTGTATTTAATGCTGCAAACTAAAAGTTATTTTCAAAATTTTTAAAATCTTGAAGCTCTTTTGTTATTAAACTATTGATTTACCTCGAAGTTTTGATTTCTTTAGCATTTTTATATATACTGAACAGATTCATCTTTATTTAATTATGAATACATATTTTGCAAGTCTTCGTATGAAAAACTTTTGAAATATTCATCACGCTGAAAATTTTATGTGAATTTTGAAATTTCTTGCCTTTTGAAAAATGGAGAACTTTTGAAACTTTTTCTGACTTTTGCAAATACGCGTTATGCGTGTAATTTTCATTTAATTAAAATTCCTATTCATTATGTTTAGTAAAGTAAGTTTAAAATCAAGTGCAAATTGAGCCAACTAGTTAAAACTAAAATTAGCTGGAAGTTTACTTGATGGTTCTTCAGAGTTTTGCTTCTGTTAGAATATGTAGTTTACAGTCATGGAAAGTGCAAACGTTATACGATTAAAGTGGCAATTAGATGGCGTTGCAACTTTTAGTAATTCTTTTTGGAAAGAGATAAAACCATTATTATAATGTGCAACATTGCTGCATCCTAATGTAGATGATGACAAATAAGTTTGATGTTTCAGTATTGTAAAAATGAACACTGAAACTTTATTTTCCTCATCATATAATTTTCCTATCAGATAATTTAAAGTATAAGCAAATTTAAGATTTTGCGTTGAGTGATTTATTGATATTTGAAAGTTTTTTCCTTTAAACCCGTTTAAGAATTACAAATATTTTATTATGAAACATGTAAATATTATTATAGAGTCGCTAAATTGGTGGTTTTCATCGACAGTAAATATTTTGTGTTAAAGACATATTTTTAGAAGAAAAGAAGGGACCTCTCGCAAAGTACTTCACGTGACTGGTTCCAAGGGACTATCAATATGGAAGGTACAGTTAACTTTTACATGGCGTTGCATTGGAGGGTGTTAATTGAAATAATTAAGGCACGCGGTCATATCCTAGTGTAGCATGTAAAAGAGACCGGAAAATTTGTTCAAGATATCTTGCATGGAAATTTTAGAACACTGAGTACACTTACAGCGTGTTCGATGATGTAGCAATGGAACGCATGAATAGCATTTAAAGTATAAAGAATTTTAAAATTGTATCTATGTTTGAATATTGTTCATGAGACCAAATAATATCGTACGACATCATTAAACAGGCAGATAGATATTGTATATGAGAACACAACTGATGTTTCTTCTATAAGACATTTAAGGGATTACATTTGTGGACATAAAGTCGTAAAATGAGAGCAGGTAAATATATTACTGGTTTGAACACCCTGTCATAATTTGGTAATAAAAATGAGGTAATAAAATTACGCGTTCGAAGTTCATTGCTACCAAAGGAAAAGGAAGGTAAACTATTTTTAAATATTTAAAAACTATATTTTTGCTTAAAAGTAAAATATTTGTGATTGCCGCACATGATTATATATATATATATATATATATATATATATATATATATAAATATTTAAACAATTACATTAATTTAACAACAACATTTTTTTATTTATATATTTTGCTGCTTAAATTTTTTTACTTTTATTATAAAAATGTGCAGATATAAAAGTGTGACTAATGTTTTATTCTTGTATTATAGGTAAGTAACTATCGCCGTCTTGAATAAAGAGCTTCAATCGTCTCACTCAGATCTGCTTATGTAGGTAGAATAACAAAAAGGTTTTCTAAAATAATATAATCTTATGACAATATGACTAAATAGTGTTGGCCCCAAGCCAACACGATCAGTATACTCAATTCATAATTGATCTATAATTCTATTCCTACCGCGTTTGGAATACTTTGCAGTAAACCTTGCCTCCTTTTCATTAAACAATATATTCTTTAGCTCCCGTGTTAAGAAAATGTTGTTTCATAGAATTGAATTTATTTAAGTAAAATGATAGATATAGGAAAAGATAAAGAAAATAAATCCTCAATAATTATAATCACACCATAACATTAGATATGAATGAGACTATAAGTATTCATTGAATTTGAAATAAATTAAGAAGAATATGAGTTCGGAAGAACTAACAATTCATTCAAAGCGCCCTTGAGAATACCCAAAATTAATATAAAAACAATTTAAAGTTCAGCTCATGTAGTCAAGGGAATTTAGGGATTTTGTAACGTTGATGAATAATAAAATTTGATATTAAAGTTGCTAAAAAGTATGAATTACTCAAAAGTTAAGCACATTTCAAATTGAATTTTGGATTAAACTTTCATCCTTTTTAATGAATTAAAAAGTAAATTTTTCTCTACATTTTATAACACTTAATGCACGAACTGTATTGAAAAAATTTCACATCACACTTTAAATTGGGTATTATTTTATAGTTTGCAAACTTATATATAACAAGTAAAAGTGCTATATTCGGCTGTGCCGAATCTTATATACCCTTCACCAACGTACGTCTGGCATAACATATATTTTTAAGTACCAATTTTGTTCTTTCTGCGTTATAAAATTGTTTTAGTTAGCAAAACAAAACAACGTCAGTTACTTTTTTGTTTACACTTGGAAACGAAATTTTAATATATGTTATTTTTTTACCAATTTAAATCTTCAGGATGTATAAAGCGTTTTTATATAAGAAAAACTACAAGTTTGTAACCATTTTGGTCACTTTGATATTTTTAAATATTTGATAACAATTTTTTTTCCTGAATCAAGAAATAGTTTTAATAAGAAAAAAAAGACGTTAGTTGTTTTATGTATAAAAATAATCAATTTCCCTCCTCAGGAAGCGAATTTTTAATTTTTTTTGTTTTTTTACCAATGCAACTTATTATCAGGCATAAAATCGTTTTATTTAAAAGAACTTACAATTTGTAACCATTTTGGTCACTTTCATGTACCACAAAATATTGCAGTTATACATCCATGGAATCGAAATTAAGATTTTTATTAATTTTAAAACCAAATTTGTTTTTACTAAAATAAAAAAATTTTTTAACTCAGTAAAAAACGACGTTAGCTGTTTTTTGGTTACTTCTATGTATAAAAAAATTTCAACTTCCCATCGCTGCAAGCGAAAATCTATTTTTGTTTTGTTTTTTTACTATTGCAACTATTATGACTATATATGAGGCACGAAATAGTTTTATTTAAGAAGAACTTAAAATTAAAATCATGTTATACAAAATATTGCAGTTATCCAACCCTGGAATCGAAAATTTTCATTATTTTAAATATTAGATATTAACTTTGTTTTCCTGAATTAAAAAATTGTTTTAATTATTAGAAAAACGACGTTAGTTGCCATGAAAATATTACTCATAAGTATCTGCGACTTGCGACAAATACAAAGAAAGCATTTCGGGATTTGCTAAATTCTAAAAAAATATCATGCCTTCATTTCGCACTTTTTATTATACGTTTAGGCTGGGATATTTGGAAAATAATCATTTCGAGCTCTCTCACACAGGCGAACATGTTGCATGCAACATTCCATTATTATTATCACAAAAACAAAGTAAATTTCGGCCAAGAGTAGAGTTGTGCCGAGCGGTATTCTCTTCATCACTCGCGTGAATTGACTCCAAACTAACTGTTTCCCATCCAAATGTTTCACCGTCTAAACACAGACTTATTTTCTTATGTGACTTCATTTCGTCTTTTACTTATTTTGGACTTGAAAAATTTCTTGAATACCGCAAATTTTGTCTTTCTGACCGAACTAAATTAGACAGTTAAGCTCGGTTAAAGTAAATTCGTTGGTAAAAATATGCTTCGTAAAAATATATATCGTTCGTTCTAATAAATATCATTTAAAACAAAAACAACTTTTAAAATATGTACCCTACTGCGGAAGCGACGCTCATCGTTCTGATTTAGATTTGAGCCGTTGTCAAAGAACTTAATTTTGCGCCTCAAACTGCTTGAAGAAGAGAACAATTTATAAAGTTTCAATTACAGTCGTATCTCATTTTTTAAATATGAGCCATAAAATTAAATTTAACTTACAAACAAAAACAGACAGCAATTCTTAAAAAATTTCGAAAATTGTAAACATGCCACAGAAAAACAATCAATATATTTCTGGTTTCCCTGCCCACGAGTTTGCTCATTTTCTATGCAGCTGATGCTTTCTACCATTAAGTTTGGGACATGCAGCTCCGCAAATAATTTCCTTGTCACAATGAAAATGTATTCCCAGTGTTACATTTTCAAGTTCCAAATGTGCATGACGTTTCCTATTGGCCGCCAGTACTTGCAAAAGCATTTTTATTATTTCAATGGATTAAAACCAATTTCATTTGTGCTGTTATTCCAGTACGGCTTTTTGTAGCATTAATTTTCATTTATTTAATTTAAAAGTTGAGAGAATTATTGCTATTTTTTATACTGACATTCTGTTGTAAATGCAAGTACTTTTCGCATATTGTGCAAGTGGGATTGTTGCTGTTGCAGTTGTTGTTGTTATTGTTTCAAGTCAATTGTCCTGTTTGCAACATAAAGTTTATGGTTGTTTTTCATACATACAGACGATAATTCTTTTTTTTTTTTAATGATTTCTGCTTAAATATTTTCTATTTTGTTTCCGATTATTGCTTTTTAAGTGTTTTAATACTGTTTCATTTACGTTGCTTTTCCTTGTTATACCATCGCTGATCTGAAATTAATGCTGGGGTGGTCTACAGAATAAATATATTTATTGAAGAACAGTTTTATTAACAAGTAGTTAAATAAAACTTTTACAAACAAGGGAGTTCAGTGCTTTTCACTGCGATATAAGCCAATTGAATAGCAAAAGTACTTTCGTAACAATTAAAGAGGAAGAGTAAAAAAGTGCCGCAGGCAAATTTGTTGAGGGAGCCTATTTTAGGTGGGTTTCAAAAAGTTATGCCTGATAAATGACTGGGAACTTTTGCTTATTTTATACATGGAAAATCGCCAAAAAGCCTGCCTAAGGTCTTCAATTATTAACAAAATTTGAAATATTTAGCGTTAATAACACCAACAGTCATTTATTTCTTTAGCTCACGAATAGTTGGTACAAAATAATCGATCAAACAAAAGCTGCATTGAATTTATAATATCAAATAAATAATAGGGTGATTCACACCGGCCTTGTTAATTCGTTAGTCGTTATTCGATAGTTTTTTACGTGTATTTTGTTTTTGTAAAATTAACAAATTATCGAACTGCCGAGTAACAAAGTACCAGTCTGTCAAGCTTGGTAATTTTCTTTTTACTCGGTAACAAAAAACAACAGCTGCGTTTATTTGTGTTTATATTCTCATTACTGCAAAAAAGGAAAATTTTCAATTAAATTTTTTACTATTTTTGTTTTTGCACTTTCTCGAGGCATTTTTGCTTTTTAATAAATTTAAATAATCTGTTTTTTAGCAAAAGTTACCGCACTACTGAGATAGAACAAAAAGTGTGTTCACAGTAAAGTGTTTCAACAAATTACCAACTAACAAATTACCGGATTAACAGACTCGGTGTGAATACCCCCAATAATTCTATTTTATAAAATCAACAAAACTTCATATTTGTTTAGTCTTAAATTTATTTAATTGCGATTTCATTGTATTTTAATTTAAAAATATATGATGTGGGCTTATATTCTAGTTAATGCGAGCTCACATTCGACTCATTTAACACCAGACAGTTGAAACTGAGTAACAAAATTGTTTGTCATGTTGCTGTCAATAGGTGCCACTTGTCAAACTGTTAGCTGGAACGTGCCTTCTCTCAGTGGAATGCTCGTTTTGATTTAATATTTTACTGCAACAGCTTAGATATAAATCGTGAATTAAATATTTAATTTTTAACGTGTCCCACAAATCAAATATTGAAGTGTTGCTTTTACAATTCAACAGTGAGTCAAGTGTGACTGGTGGTGGAAAAAAGATCATTTCGCAGTAAAATCTCTGTCAAGACAAAATTCCAAATAGTATATGAGAATCTCAGTTGTATCACTATTATAAGTTTATGTTAGTTAAAAGTGTAAAAAGCTTTCCATTATTAAAATTTTAATGAAACTTAAAATGAACAATAAAATTCTAACTTGTAGATGGAGGATATGGTGTAATAAGTACACGATTTTTATAAGCCAAATAATATATTAACTGAAATTATAGTAATGACTCTAACTTTTATTAAAAAAGTATCTGGATGAAAAAAGCATTAAAGTGTGGGAATATACGGCCCCAATTGTGTAAATCACTTTGTTTTGGTGATATATATCTGTACACAAAAACAAATCCAATATCCCTACTCTATTTGGCGTTACTTCTCTTACCAACTTTAGAAAAGATGCAAAGTAATACAGCCCATTTGGAATGTTTGTTGTATCTAAACCTTGCCTGAACGTACTTTTTCTGTCATGGACTAGAATTCAGGGGTGATAGTTTAAGAGGACAGATGAAGGCAGACTGAAAGATAGAAAAGTTGGTTGTAGCTATTTTTACTTTTTCCTTCACCGGATAGTTTTTTGAAACAGGTACCGACGGAGGAGGATACCTTTTCTCAAACAAACGATGATGTTAATCGCTTTCGGTAATGACTATTCCAATGCTTTCGTCATTTAGACAAGACGGCAAAAAATTAACACAATCCTGCACGAATGCAGATCCGATACATCCGACACCATATTCATGGACCGAGTGCGGAGTTGAACTCGGGATCTAAGGTATCGCAGTCTTGTTTTCAGTATGCGAATTTAGGCCCGAATGTCGGTAAATTTGACAATGTTTGACCGAATCCGAACCGAACCCAAGTAGTTTTTAAAAATATTTTGTTAAAACAAAATATAACTTAACGAATTAATAAAACTGCTCATGCATGCTTGAGAAATATGATGTTTTTTATAAATCAAAATAATTTAATTAATTGAACGAATAATTAATCGAAGGTTTGCTTTAATTGGTTAATTTTGTATTGATCGGTTAACCAATTAATATGCTTTTTAATTAACTAATTAAAAAAGGTCCATAAATTATTAATTATTTGTAGTTTTTTAGTAGAGAAAATACTAACACAATAAACATAACAGAAATAATATATGTATAAGAATATGCTTGTATTGCGTTTTCCATATTATAATGAAAACATAATCTCTGGGATTATCTTATTAGAGATCGAATTGGTACCTGTGTCTAGTTTTATTTCTTCAAAACAAATCTGGGGGAAATTTTATTAATCGCTAGAACTTTGATTCAGCTGAACCAAAACGTCGAGATCTGATGAAATTCCAGTTTATTGAAACCGGGGTAAAACCAATAACTTCCTTTAAATTTTCCTAGCTGGATGTTAAAAAAATCGCAGGTTTGATTTTTAGCCTTAATAATATTTTTTCATTTCAAAAAACCAGTGAACAGTAGGTGACAAAGTTTAGGAGAATAAACAAGTGACTACACTAGGACTATAAAAGTGTAATTATTATTAATGTTGTAAATAATTTAATCTTAAGTAGTTTATTGTTTTTGTTTTTTGCTTAGAAAATTGTAATTCCCTGAAAATAGTAATTTTGAATATTATTTTATTATAAAAAAGACCTCAAGCCGGAAATCACAAACAGACCAATTTATTCAAAAAGGTCTACAACAAAACATATTAATTTTTCATTTAGTAATTCATAATTATTAGAGCGATATAAAAAATAGTTTTTTCATTCGACCTTCTAGAACCTCTAGCACTTCAAGTTCTTTTTCAGAACTTCTAATATCATATCTGGACCTGTAGCAATGACTCCGCCTAATATAAACTTACAATCATTTTTCTTCATTTAGTGCACAAACAAATATTTGATATTTTAATTAACTTTCCAGACACAAGTTTTATGTAGATCACTGTAACGCATCTTTGCAAACACATTTTTTGTCTTGATAAACTATAACAATTTTCTTAACAATCTATTAATAAAAATTCTTGTTTCAATTTGGTTTTTAATTACAGAATTACTTTTACGACGCTGTCAACGGCGGATTGGCAATTTTTATTCGTAGTGAATGGTAAGTTTAATTTAACAATTTAAATTCTAAATGCGGTTAAAATAATTGAAATGCATGAGCACTTGTTTTTAGCACAACGAAGTTGTTGTGCGCCAAACTTCGAATCGCATTAAAATATTTATGGCGGGAGGATGGGATTCATGCCACAATTTATGCTAGATTTTATTTTAAATGAAATTGTTATAAATTCATTGAATGTGCGAACGTAATTGTTGCAACTTTTTAAAGTTTTTTTTATATATTTTGCATTTCAATTAATTAGATTCGTTGTACAGTGCAAACGTTGATTGTTATTTACGATGCAATTTGGCTATTAAACTCGAAATGGGTGTGAGGTGTGAAAGTGCATGTTGTTGCTTTTCATGTATCGTAAAATACGATAGACAAGCAAATTTTGCTAGAAGTTGATCAACAAGATTTGTAGAAAATATATTATAAAAGAAATAGTTTGTACCGGAAATAAGATTAATAAATTATTGTTTGTGAACAAATTTATGACACAAAATTTTAGTAATTGTGTGTTATGAAAAGTTGTCAGTGGTTTATGTTTTCTTGTTGTTATTATATTTGATTTTTAATAGGACATTAATATAATTGGCCTTTGCAAACGTTTTTTTCAAAACTTTTAGCCACTTGATTGAAGAAAATAATAATAACGAACATATTCCCAAGTTAAGATATAATAATATAAATAATTAAATACTTTGAAAAAGGATTTTAGGAAAATAGCTAATGGGCTGCTTGAAAAAGTAAAAACGTGCAAAACATAAAAATACTCATTAAGAACAATAAGAGACTGTTAAGACATTTAAGTTTGAATTAATTAATATTCTAATATCCAATATATTTTTTGAAATAAAATATTCCGGACAGGATGCAACACAACTAATTTTGCTTTATATCTGCGGGATTAAAACTTTTCATTTGGAATGGTTTTCTTATAAAAGGTTAAATTTTTAAGTGTTAAAGTCTATTAAAGAAAGTCCATAAATTATAATCCAAGAGAACAATCAAACTGAGAAAATATCAATCGCTAATGATAATCGAATTTCCCAGAAGTATCACAGATGTTTGTTTAAAATGTCGCGTTATTTTTAAATGTCGCTCCCGTATGATAATTTTTTAAATAATTATCGAGCGTAATATATGTAATGCTGTACCTTTAATATTTTTCCCTTTAAATATACTAATTTCAATTCCTGAATAAAAACTATCTCTCTTCCTATTGCATGTCCAGTAAAAATTTAAAAAATATATTATTTTGTCGAGGTGTGATTGCAGATGAGTTTGCCTCGTGGCGCGTTTAAAAAAAGAAGGAATAGCACGCACATATTTTTCGTAAAACTAATGTATTCTTGGAGTCGTTGGATGACCATTCCAGTGTACACACGATGTATTATGGGATGACATTTGACTGCGTATGCTAAATACTTCGGTACCTATAATATATGTAAGTGCGTGTGCATGTTTATTTGCCACAATATTCCCAACTTTTCATACCTGAAACAAAATGAACAGCTGAAAATAAGTTTTTGTTTCCGCCACATGCCAAAATGTTCCATTTTTGGGTGTATGAGGAACGTGGAGAAAGAGATATTAACTGTGTTTCGCATTAATTTGTGTGACCAAACGGGAGTTATTTTCTTAATGATATTCTGCTTTATTATGTCATCTATTTAGTTAAAATTTTGTCACAAGCTGAATACTTTCGGATTACCATTCCCAGTGACGGTTCATTTAAAATAAGAGCTTAACTCACTTCCGGTCATAGACCAGGTATAATGGTATTTACGAGATGAGGTGGTGATATTAATGAGATGTGAGATTGGCACAGTAACAACATTTCATTCAGGTAGCGAGGTACCTGGATCATGTGAAGTTATTTTTTACTTGTGCTGGTTCTCAATGAGAGAAAAATGAGAAAATAGTGGATTGTTGCAATTTAATACTCTAATTGGTCAGCGACGAAGGACGACGATATATGCACTCTTTGATACATAACGTAAACCGCAAAGTGTTTGAAAAAGATCGAGAATCGATGAACGCGAGATTTCCGCATTCTTAATCTACGCCATGATTTCTTTAGCAAACAGCACCCTTACTGAAGCTCTACAGCTTTTTCAGTCCGGATGACTTGTTGGCAAACTGAACATTGCGATCGGATACTGCGGACTAATTACTTTCAAAGGTTAAACTTAAGTAAATTAGGAAAAACAAGACGAAAAAGCTGTCGATGGCGACTTTTGGCTTAATAAAAAAACATTTACTCGTACAATTGGTAACTGAAATCCACCTGAAACGTTTGACCTGACAGGGCTATCAGCTTCAAAATTTCTTTCATCTGACGTTCATTTATTTAGGAAAAGGTTTGCCGTTTATCCGAACAGGTTCCTTAAACAAACGATGAGGGTGTAAAAATAATTCAAAATTACTAAACGTGATGTGCTTCACGGGGAATCGCCAATATTATAAGGAAATTCGAAGATGTTCGTAATCGCATTGTGAGTGCTGTTAAAAGTATCGCTTCTCTTGTTGTTTTCAGCAACTTGCTGCTCTGGCAGTGACGCAACGAAATTTTACCTGCAACTGAATATGTGCCATGAACTAGACGATATGTAGTTTCAAGAAGACATGAGCAACTAAACACAAGCGATTGCGGTTATTGCATGAGAAGTTTTTAAAATGCATTATTCCACTATTTAGCGATCGTCAAGATCATGCGGCTTAATATCATAAAACTTTTTTGTGAGGCTACGTTAAATGTTTATGCGATGGGAAATCATCGAAATCATGTCCTTATTTATATATTATTTACTTCACTTTTGAAACCTCGTATAAGTAAGTAGGAAACCTTGTCCCTGTACAGGATGAATTTTTAAGAGTATTCGGATTTGATTTGAATACTGAAATGTTGCTTGTTCACGCATCCATTCTTTCTTAACTGAGCATGAATTTTGATAATAAAATTAAATAACATTCAAGCGTAGTCCGTAGTAGATTCGAAGTTAATTTTAGATGAAACTGATAATATTTAACAGTAACATGTTACACCGACTTAGAGCTAATGATAGATAAACAGGAAAATTATTTAAACGTGGGGTATTAAACCGCTTATACTTCATAAGTTTTCATACTTTTCATATAATTCAGACAACTGTCTATTGAGTTAAATAGTTTCCAATAATATTAGAACGAAAGTGTTTTACTTTACGAACACGTACCTAAATGAAAGTGTTATCCATTTAGTATTCATCCGAAGTAAAAACGCAAAAGTTCAAGTCGCTCGTCATTTAAATTTAAATTTTCTGAATTTACGCCGAATATAGTGTGAGCAATGAAAATTAATATATTGTCGTTCCACAAAATCCTTAATAAAAACTTTATTTTGCATCCGTTTTTTTCCAAGTTACTCTTAAAATGTTAACAACTAAATAAACTATTTGGAAAAAAAGTAAAACATTCCAGATTTTTACCATAACGTAGAAAAAAAAAACAAATAAAAATCAAAAATTTTGAAAAAAAAAACGTAAAAAATAGGAAAATTTTTAACTTTGAGGTGACATACCTCAGCCATTTCTTGTCTCATAGAAATTTGCAGCACATCGAAGGAAAAGGCATTCAATTACCTTTTCACCGATATGCGATTTATCTCGATCAAACTTTTCGGTTGGGCTCCACAAGGTTCTGAGTGGGACCATTCACCGAAAAACACAAAAGTACCGTTATCTAAAAAACGGTATTTAGGAAAAAAATTACAGCGTTTTTCGTGTTCAGGAGGTCCCAATTAACTTATATAAGCATGTGGCGTTCTTGGTATTTTTTCAAATTAAAAATGTGTAAAGCCGTGTTATTTATCCACAGTGACGATATTTCCAATTCTTTTTTCATCGGTTGGGATACTGATGGCAGTTCTAGATAAATTTCATACTTATTCACTAACTGCGTTTCGCAAAATTTAATATTTTTTAATGCATACTTATAACACACATATAAAATTAATAAAAATAAAACAGTTTCACGCAGCTTGATAAAAAATGTGTAACTATCAAATTTACTTAAATGGCACGTCGGCTATTCTAGTCTAAAAGAGCATATGAGAATAATAATAGATACAATATCAAATATAATGTTTAGTTTTCAGTCGCTATATTCCTGTCATCAGAGCTCATGGGCATATCCTATTGATATAAATGTTTTTTAATCCGCTTCCGTTCCTTATACATAATTGTGTTTGGCTGATGGCTTATGAAAGAAAGTGTAGAAGAAAATTTAATCGACTTGTAAACTTCCCTCTTGCAAAAGAGCCTCAAGTGGTTTGTTTGCATGGGATAACTATTTTAGTTTGTATACAATTTGATGATTTTTTTTTTTTCGAGAAATAATTTGTTATTTAATTTGTGTTTAGCGCCACCGTCTAAAATACAGCAGCAAAATTTGTTTAAAAAGCTGCGAGCACCAACTTAAAGTTTGTTTTTCGTAAATACGGTATGAAAAGCACTCAACTGCTATGAGCCTCTTTATCGCGTGGATCAAAAATGCTTCCCAAAAGCAAATACACATTTCTTCTGTTTATTTATTATATATTCTTTGTATCAAGTTTTCGTTATTGTAAAATTGTCTATTAGAGTTTAATCCTTGAAATATCTTTACATATACAAATAAATATTGCATATTTATATGTCTTACTTCTCAGCATATGACAAGAAATCAAATAAAGATTGTAAATTTATAATAAATATCAAGAAAAGATTCGAGCATTAGAAAAAAATTTCAGTTTTAAATCTCACAGTATTCGAATTTCATAGAGCAGCTACAACTCACACAAGAATATAAAACTCCAAAACATACTTGAAGGCACTCGTTCCATGTTTAACATAATTTTTAAGTGTTTTTTTTTTTGTTTTTGTTTTGGTTGTTGCAACAAAATTTATATAGACAAGTGTCAAAGTGTGATCATTAAATATCTGTCATCTGGCAGTCGTAATCATTCTTGTTTCTTTCGGCATGATTAAGTGAGTGTCTGACAAACAGTCTGCCATTTAGTCGAAACTCTATTACTTATTTAAACTCTACAAAACAAACACGAATTCTGTCATTTGAACAATTCAATTCCAAACACATGCGACTGCTTTTTACATTTTATTAGTTTTGCTCTAAACGTATGGATAATGTCGGGCATGGTAAGAACGGTTGTTTGGAATGCAGCTGATAAATTTATTATGTTATACATACAAAAAAATATTATTCGTTCTGCAGATGAAGCTTTCAACTTCGCATTAAAAACATCGCTCATTGGCAAAAGTACTTTTGGTATCGAGATGCTGCTTATGCCAACCCTGCTTTAAACAACTTAAATTCTACTCCAAGAAAGAATAAATGGAAGTCATAAAAAACGTTAGTGTCGATATATATTTTGCTATTCATTTTTTACTCATACACATATATTTTTTGGCTTTGGTCTTTAGTGTCATAAACTCATTAGGAACACGATTTTTAATGATAATGTTCAAATTAAATGATAAAAATTTACAAAGAAAAGCATTTTAAGTACACTCGACTGTTACAAAAGAGGTTATAGAAATAGCAATTGTCCAAGTGAAGCGAATTGTCATGAAATAGTCACTTGTATGAATGCACATTGGGCTCGTTCGCAAAAATTATGGGCTATCGGCCTTCAAATTATTATCATTTGTCAACTTGGCAAAAAAAAAAAACTGTAGTATGATTTATTTTATAAATAATAATGAGCTTCTACCAAAACAGATGGAAAACAACTCCAAAATATTAAAAGCAAATATCGCCATATAACAGAGGGCTCAAACGATTAATCGTTGCTGAGTAAATCAAAACATGCTTATTTCCGATTAAGATGTATATTAAATAATATATTTCGATTGAACGATTAACCGAAAATTTATTTTTTAACTCTATTAATTTGTTTCTTCTTTTAAAGTCTTCTAGTTTTTTGACCTCTTTTTGATTAATGATATGGACTAATATTTTTTAAGCTTAAAGTCTCTTTATTTTTATTAAATTATGAATTGTTTTTCGATATTTCGTCACTCCTTTTGTGACTTCCTCAGGAAATTTATTTTATATAAATATTTTTTATAAATTTCCTGAAGAAGTCACTCAAAAAAGTGACAAAATATCGAAAAACAATTTATAATTTAATAAAAATAAAGAGACTTTAAGCTTAAAAAATATTAGTCCATATTGTTTCTTCTTTTATTAAAAAAATGTAGAACTTAATAAAGACAGACTTAATGAAAGGCGGCTAAATGTTTTAAACTAAAAAACATTTCATTACAGTAATTTTTTTTAAATACAGTACAAAAGAGTTTGGGAATAAATCGTTTTTATGGTCGTTTGTTACAGACTTTTACCACAGCGTAACTAACCTTCTACCAAATCTTAAAAGACTATTAAAAGTGGTAAAAAATCAAGAAAAGATTTTAGTAATCAAATGAAAGACATAAATCTTAAAAGATTGTATTAGAAGTTCAAGCTACATGTTTTAACTTTTTTATTTAAAAGGTCTTCCTTTAATGAAGTGTCAGAATAATACTAAAAAACAGTGAAATTGTTGAAAGATAATTGTAGAATTCTTGTGTCTAATTTTTTAACCTGTTTTCTTTTAATAATTAATAGATTTGTTTGAGTTTTAAGGTTATTTTATATAAATATTTAATTTTCGATATTTCGCTAACCTTCGGTTAGCTTCTTTAGGAAATTATTTTGTATTGTTAAAAATTTTCTTTTCTTATAAAATTGAAAAGAATTCAATTTCATTTTTCCCCCATCCAATATTCCATAGTTTCGCCAGAAGGAAGCAAAGATTAAGTGGTGACTTTAGAAATATCAGGAAATATAATCGAAACCGAAACACAATTCAAGATAGTATTAAATAGAGTTTAAAAAGAAATTAAAAACCCCACTTTTTCAGAAAACCGAACCGAAAACTTAAATTATTTGTTTTTAAATAAGCTCAAAACAGTAGGGATCCAAAATGCAAGTATTATTCACAAAAAAGAGCGTCGGGCACTTTGGCCCACCTTTTCTTTCACAATAATACATCTTACTGTGCTTTGAAAGCATGTAAAAATACTTGCACATTATTAGAAGATAAGAACAAGAACCGCACCAACACCTTGTACGAGTACAATGTGACGTATGACTAACCTTATTAATAATATTAAGCCTACGCGAGGAAGCAAAAGACAATAGGGGAATTAGTTACAAGAATACTATTGAAGCTGATAAGCAACCTATAAAAATTCTTGCCGTCCATATCGTATTGTTTTTAATGCGATCTTACGTCTTGAGTACTTTTCTGCAGAGTGGAAGGTCTCTTTGATTAGTATGATTCCTAAGCCAGGAAAAGACCATACAAAAGTAGAATCTTACAGACCTTTAAGCCTTGGATTAAACATACCGAAGCTGTTTGAGAGAATACTAATAACTAAGATGAACCCCATTCCAAGGGCGAAAGGGTGCATTCTGAACTGTCAATTCGGCTTCCAAAAATAGCCTAGTAGGATCCAAAAAGTACAGAGATCAGTAAATGTGATTAAAAATACCTTCGAAGAAAGAAAATACTGTTTTGCGCTTTTTATCGATGTGTCTCAAGCATTCGATAAGGTATGGCCTAATATATAAGTTAACACTGAAGTGGGCCGAAAACTTCTATAAACTGTTAAAAAATTATTTAACTGATCGCAAGTTCACGCTGAAAGGAGGAGATCTATTTAGCTCACCAAGGCCAATTCCCTAAGGCTAATCGGCAGAAACTCCACGCTTAGTTTAGATTGCAAACTTCTATTGTATGAAAATGTGGAAAAATTCCAAAGGAGGCAAAATAACATCCTACCAACGATTGCAGTTGATCCCTAGTCTATTAAAAACTCGAACATCCACAAAGATTTAAACGTGCCATCAATTAAAGCAGGAATAATGAAGCATTCAGTAACGTATTTCAAAAAGTTTCAAGCTCATTCGAATCCACTGGCCCCTAATAGACTAAATGAACCTGGTTACGTTCCATTGCAAAGGACATTGTCTCTTTCGCCCGAACATATATTTCTAAAATAATCGTTCTGGCTACAATTTGTGTATTTATTTGTCTATTTCATCGCTCACAACTGTTCGTGGTGCATGTGCATAAAAAATCGCACAGACAAATACAAAAAATTGCATAAAGTTATTATTTTGGCGTTCGGATAATTCGTACATAAATAAAATTCGTTTTTGTCTTGTTGTTGCTGTTGCATTTAATACCAAAACATGTTTTATAATAACTCATTCCTGACTCACTTTTCTATTTATGTATCTTCTTACAAAAGTTTGCCAAATAAAAACGAAAAACCAGCAGACATCAAGCAATTCATACACACAAGAATCACAATCGTACACGCTATTCAAAATCTCCACTTGCTCCACATACAACTTGAACAAATTCATCTTTAATTTTTTATAATATTTCATGCTCGTACAAAATGCATCCGAGTACTTGTACTCCAAAACAGAAAACAAAAGATCAACGAAATAATACTTGATGTTGCATTAGATGACATTAATGACGTTGATGAAGTTGCTACATATACCATTTAGACACGAAATGGGGAACGGAAAATGTCACAATGCTCAAGTGCTAAAAAGCAGACATTGGACTTTTTCTAAAATGTTGTTTTTATGTGTCTTTTATCTAGATTTTCAAGTTAATTTTCTAATTGCAAAATGAGCCATTGACTCAAATACGCAACCATAAGGCGAACAAAAAAAACAAAATGAAATAAAAAGAGAACAAGAATAGAAACAAGACATAAAGATTTTAATTGAATATGGAGAGTTGCCAACGCTACAATTTATTTACTATACGTGTGATTTAGATTTTAGGAAGATTGCCGTTGCATCTTAAAGGCGGTGGATACTTTCCTTATTTTCATTCTTCATGCCTCAAGGTAACATTTTTGAAAGTTGTTGGTTTAATACTAAAGCCCGGTTAAGATTAAAAACAATGAAGGAGTGATATCACGTTCATGTCCGAATGCGGCTATGCAAACAGTGTTATCCTCAACCCTAATAAGAGGCAGTGGTGCATGCTAACACCGCTCCACCAGTATTTATGGGTGGCATAGGAATTGAACAATCAGAAGCTCTTGATGTTCTTGCCAAGAAAGTGCAGTGTGATCTGCGATGGATTGAGCACAATAATCATGTCTTTAAGAACTATTCAAGGGCTTCGTCGTTTTAATACATTCTGAAGCCCATCTAATCTTTTCATTATTTACACCACTTACGTCCGACTAAAAATGAAATGCAGGTCAAAAGTCTATTTTAAAGTTACTCAACCGAGTACAGGAGAGAGCGAAGAAGCTCATCGATAACAGTAGGGTAGGCAACTCTATTTACTCACTGGAGCATCGACCCAACGTTGGGTGTTTCAATGATTTACCGATATTACAACGGAATGTATTCAAATGATATTTGGGAGCTTGTGCTAGAAAATTGATTGATCTTCAAAGAGGATCGAGTTACCAATGAACTGCACCATGCTTCGCAGAGAGAGAGAGAGAGAGGGAGAGAGAGTTATTTGGCGGCACGTTTCGATATCTTTTTTGCCAACTTAAATCGATCAATAGTAATACTTTCCCCTCGGTTTTAGCTCCCATATCCTAACTCAGGCATCATGCATTATTTACATCACTTACGTCTGGGGTCATCCCCAGAGTGTTGGTCTAAAACAAAAAAAGCTCGAAGCCAAAGAAAATATATCTAAATCGCCGTTGCATATAGAAAAATGAGAATTAATTTTTACTTTTCTCATAGCTTTTCTAACATAATCTTAGAAACAAAAACAATAAATTAATTATTTTCTTAATTATACTCGTACTTTGTTAATTAATACATGCCGTAGAGGCCTCGAAATCAGTCCTAATCTGGTTATGAATTATCGGTAAAGTTTTAAGTGAATTATGAGAAAAAATGTTTCAAATACGTTAAATACTACAGAATCAAACTAAAAATTACTAATGCCCAGATTTCAGATATCTGTTAAAAAAAAACTATTAATAAAAAATTATAAGTAAAAAATGCCGCCTCGTCTGTGTTATATTGACTTTTATCGTTGCTAACAAGCTGCCAATTACCTAATAAAGTTCCTTAACTCTTCGGAACCATTTGAAACGCCACCTTATATTGTAACGTTAAAAATTCCTTCGCTCATTCGCAACTTTGATGCACTGAAATTGTCTTGCGCGACAAGACCTGCTGCGAAAAAACTATCGAAGAATTTAATCGAACCCACTGCATATAAACAGCGGGAAATCTAATGGAAAATGAGCTGATGTAACGAATTCCACTAACTCTTGTTTTCGCAATAAGCATCAGCAAGGCTCAAGCCCAATCGCTAAGTGCTGCTTTGAAAAATCTTTTTGTTTTCACACCTACTGAAAAACCCAGAATATTGTTTATCCGCTAGCATTGAGATAAACAAGTTTCATAATAAACAAATAAAATATGTTACTTCGTTTAATGTAGTAGCGCACGTCGGCCATCCGCTAGATCTAAATAATATGTTAAAGTCACATGATTAACAAATTTATACGATGAAAACAATTGAAACTAAATTTATAGATATTTTACAAGTTTATAAAAAAAATATTTAATGGTTTCAATGTTCGACTTTGTCACACATAATTTATTAAAGAGATTAGTGCGCCATGTGTTAACGATTCCTTTCCCCTAACAATAAGATTATAGAGATTTCATTTGTATTTTACGTTGCATTAAACTGCCGTTTAAATTAGTCAACTGATTTCACAAATTTCAAATTTATTTGAGTATTAAAAAAAAAAACAAAAAATTATAAGCCATTTACTATCTTCACACACCAATAGCAAAATTACTATTAGCCTCGATTGGGTCATAAAGTATTTCAAGGGTTAATCACACTCATATATCACGGCACTTAACAAAAAGCAGTTTATATTTTTATATATTTTTTATTGAAAAGTTCATAAATTAACAACTTGTATGTTTTGTAATAAAAAGCAACATAATTAACACATATTAAATTAAATTGTGGTGCACTGTGGGACATAAGAGCACAAAGTAGTGGGGAGAAGGTGGAGATTAATTTAAAAGTGCACGATGTTAAGGAATGTTCTTCAATGATTTTTTTAACTTATCGAGAATTAATATTATTATAAAATTATTAAGTTTGTTTTTAAGAACTTTTGCTCAATTGTTCTCTGATTGGCTATAGTACTTAATTGCTGAGTTAGTTTTAATGAAATTGAAAATTTTGTGCGAATTTTGAAAATAAAAAAGTTTATAAAATCATTAAATCGCATAGATCCGAAAAATTTATAAAATGATCACACTTTCTGAGTTTAGGCGATTAAATCGAAAACTGACAACTGCGCGCACTCATAATAATTTACTAAAGCGATTTAAAATATGTGCAAGGACAATTGGATTTCCTATACAAATTTTGTTTCATAAACAAATCTTCGTTAATTATTAAAGGTGGGGCTGCTGGTAAAACTTTCTTCAAATGCCAATTGAAATTTAAAAACTTTTTAAGATGGACCATTTTTTAATCGAAGCACAAATTAAAATTAAGCATTTTTTTTTAAATGTCAACCCATTGTGCCTTACCCTATGCATACGTACACATATACATATTTATAAATATGCATGAGAATAATTTTACGAACAAGATAATGTGATTAACATTTTGAAATAAAATCAAAAATATATCTATTCAAAATGCAATTCCTACGGCAGAAAATAAAATATTTTTAAATTAATTTATATGCAGCCTTAAAGTTAACATTGAAACAACAGACAAGTTTCATAAGCTTATTCCTTAATGTGGGCGCAAGTATAGGGAGAATAAAACCAACGAATACCCTTCGTTCGAATTGTAGTTTTTATACCCTTCACAAAAATGTGAAAGGGTGTATTTAGGTTCGTCATTCCGTGTGTAATTTCTTCGATATCAATATGCGACCGCATAAAGTATATATATTCTGGATCCTTATGAATAGCGATGACGATTGAACGATGTCCGTCTGTCCGTCTGTCTGTACGTGAAATCGGTTTTCCCAAGCCCGCAGAACAGCTAGAGACTTCGTTCTTGGACTGATCGATTGGAAGTGAGCTAACTTAGGGTGGTATTGAAATTCAGAAAAATCGGTTCCAGTGCTGGGAATCTTACACCTATTTCTCGACGCAAAATTAAAACCAAAAACCGATTATTTTTTTTGCTTATTTGAAAATTTAACCTATTTCATGCTTTGGGACTCCTCAATTGTTTATTTAAAACTAAAAAAAAAAATTTCCAGGGATGGGAAATAAATTTTTTTTTTTTGCACATTCGGTATTTTGTGGTACATATAATAACTAAAATGTTTAAAAACTTTAAGTTTTTCACAAATAAAACCGTCTTTGGTGTAATGAAGATTTGCATCGATGAAAAAAAATATTAAAAATTTAAAGTTCCCATCGAGGGTTAGGAAATTAAAATTTTTTTAAAACAATAAGCTAACCAAAAATCAACTGACGTCGTTTTTTCCTGGCAAAAATTATTTTTTATTTCGGAAAAACAAAATCGGTATCAAAAATTAAAAAAAAAAAAAATCAAAATTTCGATTCCAGGACTCGATACTCCAATATTTTGTATGACATGAAAGTGACGAAAGTGGTTATAAATTTGTAGTTTTTCTTAAATAAAACCGCTTTATACATCATAAAGACTTCCATTGGTAAAAAATAATTTAGAAAAAAATATAACTTTCGCTTCCAGGCATCGGAAATTGAATTTTTTTTTTGCACATTCGATATTTCGTGGTACATATAATAATTAAAATGTCTAAAAATTTTAAGTTTTTCTTAAATAAAACCGTTTTATACATCAGGAAGATTTGCTTAGATGAAAAAAAAGATTTAAAAGTTAAAAATTCTCATCCAGGGTTAGGAAATTTAAACTTTTCATACATTAACATAACTAAAAATGAACTCACTTCGCTTTTTCCTGGTTAAAATTATTTTCTATTCTGGCAAAACAAAATTGGTATCGAAAATTTAAAAAAATCATAATTTCGATCCCAGGGTTCGATACTGCAATATTTTGTAGTACATGAAAATAACGAAAGTGGTTACATATTTGAATTTTTTCTTAAATAAAACCGATTTATACATCATGAAGACTTCCATTGGTAAAAACTAATTTAAAAAAATTAAATTTTCGCTTCCAGGAATCGGAAATTAATTTTTTTTCGTACATTTGGTATTTCGTGGTACATATAATAACTAAAAACCGTTTTATACATTATGAAGATTTGCATTGTTGAAAAAGTTTTTCGCTTCCAGGGGTGGGAAATTGAAATTTTATAAAAATCAAAGAACAACTAACGCAGTTTTTTTTATTAATTAAAACAATTATTTAATTCAGGAAAAGACAAAAGTAATATCAAGTAGTTAAAAAATCTATATTTTGATTCCAATATTTTGTATAACTTTTGCTTAAATAAAACCTGTTTTCACATTATGAAGACTTGTATTGGTAAAAAAAAAATTTGAAAAATTAAATTTTCGTTTCCAGGCGTGGGATGTTTTGAATCTTTTTTTATTTATAAAAGTAACCAAAATATGCAACTGAAGTTGTTTTTATTGCGCTTATAAATAAGAAAGCAGAAAATTGGTACTCAAAAATATGTGTAATGCCCGGCGTACGTTGGTGAAGGGTATATAACATTCGGCACAGCCGAATATAGCACTTTTACTTGTTTAATATGTTTCATACAATTCGTGGCACAGTTGCCCCAAAAACTCTTAAATCGTTTTAGCTTGGCCTGCGTGAACTGCACAATTGTATTTAAAGCGAAGAACATTTTGTTTCGCGTTGACAATAATCTAAAAGAAAACTTTATTCATTGCATATCTTTTACTTTAAGCAATTGGGCATATTAAAATTAATGTTTTCCCAATGTGCTACTTTAAATCGTTTTAAAAACGCACTATTGAGAGTTCGAATTACAAAGCGATCAAATTTTAAATTACAGAACGTTGGTGGATGGGACAAGATCAATATGATTTCTTTATTTTTATTTATATGCAACAATGAATTTTCAAATATTTAAACTTATGGAATATGGAGTCTAAAAAGTTACAGCGCGCCGGCGATCAAGATGCTATTGAAAGCATTTCATATTAACGATTATAATTTCATATTGATCATATTATAATTAAATAAAATTAAAGATTCCAAACTTGTTCAAAAAGAAAAAAAAATTGTGATGGGTTTCTTATATTTCAGTTAAACTCGGTTTAGTTTATCAGAAAACAGACTCGAGTCGCCATTACCAATTTGGTATACAAAATATTTACGGAATAGGCCAGTTTTGCTTAATGTGTTGGTTTTTAATAAAATTAAAAAAAAAGAATAATAAAAATAAAGAAAATCACATGTCGCACGGAAATATCAGAGTATCAGACACCGTTAAACTTAGTTTAAACTTAATCCACAATCGCTATAATCTCCAATGTTGCCGTGAATGCAAAACTTTTATTCTACCATTAAGAAACTGAAAGTTAAACTCATTAAGTTCATAGAACTGAAAGCACTTTAAGAACAAAATTTTAATTTTTGCAATGAGCTACTTTTTACAACTGACTTTTTATTATAGTAAATCAATGCATTCTAAATGGATTTGGGATCAAGGTCAAACGTTACACCAACCTCCCAATATATTCCTTCAAAAAATAAAGCGCCATCATCAAGTTTCAGTTTCATACATGGAAATGGTATGGCACCAGACTTTCTTCGGTATTTGGCTTCTTTTTACAAATTTTGTGGCTTTAATGAATTGATAAAAGGTATTTTCAATTGATTCTCTTAACGGGCAGGCTTCGGAAGCTGGTGGCCTAAAGAATACAAAGAAACTAAATCAGCCGAGCGAATTACAAAATTCATAATGGACTTGGCAACAAAATACAGAACTTTGATTCTGAAAATCTATGAAATCTTTTTATATATTGGAAATTAAATTGATCTTAATAAAAATATTTAATACAACGATCTTATGAAATAAAGATCTGGTTGTTTTTTTTTTAGTATTTTTGCTCTCAAATACAGCGCTTAATATCTGCTACAAAAAAAAATATAAATACAATCAAGAAAAAAAATTTAAAACAAATGTAATCTCTTAAAATATGAAACAATTATAATGTTCAAAAGAAGAAATATATTTGAAAATAAAACACGAAAGAAATGCCATGAGTTTGGAAGTTAAAACTTCATAAATTATGGCAATAATTAGGCGTACTTTGAAATAAAAAAAAATTATCCACAAGAAATAATCGTCTAAGGGAAAGGAGGTGAAGCTGTTGGATATTTAGATAAACTTTTGTATCAATTATTAATAATCTTAATGAATGGTTTTATGATTCTTACAAACACAGCACAGCCGAATGGCAGATAATATTAGAATTCCACAGATAATATATACACGTTAAAGAACATTTAGAAGGTCACTGCCATGTCGCATTCGAATACACTCGTAGCGTTTTTAAAACTCCAAACACATTAAAACGCGTTTAAGCATATTCTGAAATCTGCGCGATTAGTTAGCGTTTTCCCACCTTTCGTAGATGCGTTTTCGTTTTTTAAAGCTTCCTTTTTGAGTTTTCCAATCATTGTCGCCAATTCGAAGCGTTATGCGTTTTTTAAAACATGAGCATTTGATTTTCCTTAATTTCAAGAACTGTTGTCTATTAAGTTTTATCTATACGTATTAGTGATGTGCGGATATTCGTATTCCAATCGCCAAACATTCGGGCGTGTTTAAATATTCGTATTGGCCATTTGGTCGAATATATTCAGTAAATATCAAACATCGTATAAGCCCATTATCCACGAAAACTTACGTCGCACTGTTTCACTCGAGCGAAGGAGCCAGTACTGTAGTTTGTCTCTACATTGTTTTGTATCAAATGAATTGTCTACAAAAGTATAGAATTTTTCATCGAGCACTGGTATAGAAATTTTTCTTTTTTATAGCTTTAAAGTACAATTTAGTGATGACCACTTCATGGGTCTCTATCGGTTTTGATATAAGCGAGAACTCACACCAAATTTTTCATATATAACTTTGCAGACGTTAATAGAGACCCAATAAGTTTATGTTAAGAGGCAATCAAAATGACAACCGAAAGCCTTCGCATGTTTTAAGGCCTTTTTAGTGCGCAGATGAAGTACTTATTTACCAGCTCTTAAAAGCCATTAAAAATCCTCACAAAGCCTGCTGGGGCAGCCAGTGGTACATCTCTTAGACTACTACAAGAGGGCAGGCTAGCCTTAAGACTTAGAAAGAAAAACTTCTTCTTCATAGAAAAACTTCTGCAACGATCATCGTAGGAAAAGCCTACACGCTTCAAAATGTATCCGATCGCACAATGTACCATGATGAATCCAGCCAACAGACCTTTTTTCCAAGCGTTAGGAGCTGCTTGTGAGGTTCAAAGAGTCTTGAATACTCTGAGACTGCTTCATTCAAAGCACACCAGACAGTCATTTCGTTCCTGTGGATCACTTTAAAGCCCAGAGCACAAACGTCTTGTGTTATACGTCGAGTCAGAGTTAGTTAGAGTAGTTAAGTAGTTTTCAATTCGGGGCTTTCTAACAGGGAGCTCTATTGGGAAGGGTTTATAAAAATTCATAATGCGAGTCACGTAATCCATTGGCCTTCTCAGCACCTTCTCTCCTACCTGTTGTAGAATGTTGGCATGTCCTGTACCGTTACGCCTGAAGTCATAATCAAATGAATTTAAATTTCACATAAAATATTTGTACAGTCGACTCTTTAATAAAGGACAAAATTAAAAGTTAAAATTATAGAGATTTCAAAATAAAAATGGTTAAAAGTATTATTAGGGAAACTAGAAACTGGAAATGGTGGTGGTTCATCTTCGTCTGTTTCATCTTACCCACCCACGGAAGGCAAACTCAGCAGTGACTTGACATACAAGCCAACGTCAACAATTTTAATTTTTATTTATTTCCAAAATATATTGTTTACACATAAAGCGGTTTCTGAAAGATACACAATGTTGTTGTCATTAATCCAATTAAAATATTTCTAAGAAACTATGAATGCCAATACGGCTGTTCCACAAAATTCGTCAATTGCATTTGTGAAAAAATCGAATGAGATTGTTTTGTTGTGTAGGAGCAATCAGCACTTTTGCTCATACACTGCGCAGTTTTGTAGTTGCGCAGAATAAAAGTCCCCCAGATTCTGTTAAAAGATGCACATAATCCTCGGAATAATCCACATTAAATTTAAAGAGTTTCACTGTTAAAATTTAACGTGCTACGGGGATACCCTACTCTCATAACCTCACAATTACAAAATTTTGTGATTGTGCAGTTATGAAAAAATTTATAGGTAATTTGCTTTCTATGAAATTATTGCTTTCCCTTTGAAGGTTTTGCTCAAAAGTGGACTTCACTGTAGGCGTAATAAATATAAAACTATGGAAGCTTTACTATTGTAATATAAATTATTAATTACTTTAAAACTATGAAAGCTTCTCTGTTATAGTGGAAAAATTATATAATAAATTATAAGCTGCTTCTCATGGTTGCCATCCGTTTCCACCATTCCAACATTTTAGAGGTAATCGGACTTTCTTGTAAAAGTGTGCCATATAAATAATGATAATTAATTATAGATAAGCAGATATATTAATAGTGCTTTGCAAGGTGGATAGTCTTTCCCCGCAATACTAAAAAATTAGCCTACTTGCGGCCACCGTAAAAAAGATAGTTACCCTATTTCAAATCTGACCGTTTGGGTCCTTATCAGGCGCAAATCGAACTTTTGCGTTTAGTGCTCTAACTTTTTAGAACTTTATATAAAATATATCAGTGCAATTTCGCGAATTGCAAATTTTTTAAGAAATATACGTATAAACAAACATATAAAGGCTGATTTATTTATATATGGATAATAACGCATAACATTACGTAATTTACTGAAAGAAACATGATATGCAAAAAATTAATCTCTTATGATGTTTTTAAGACGTTCAATAATAATAAAAATACTACATTAACGATTGTTAAAAAGAAGGATTATATCGACAAAGTTTTTCCTCACAGTGTAGAGATTCCATTTCTTCTATTTAGAACAGTTAATTACAAGACAAAAGCTAAATACACCTCAATTTGTTTGGTTTTTAGAGATACTCATACGTAAATAAAAGAACAAGATGCTGCACATTATGGAATAATAAAATTTAATTTACCATAATTCACAGAGAAACAACACATTCCAAAAGGCAAGTCGCCAGCAAAGTTGAAATTAAATTCTTTTGTACGTTTGCCTGTTGCCATATCCAGGTCTTTAATACTCGTATCTTAATGCAATTTTCCAATATTTATGTGTTTCCCAAATGCATGGTTGCATTTCAAAGAGAAAAACATCATGATAACAATAATAATGACACAACTGCTGCTGGCTACATAAAAAAGAGAAACTAAAAATTAAAGGTCTTAAACACTTTCATCAAACAAGTACTTTAACGGATACATACGAGTATTGCATGTACATCTCGCTTTCTCCAACATTAAAATGCAACTGCACGAGTGTGCAACATTAAGTACAAACATATTGGAACAATTTAGCTGCAGCAGAAATATAATATCGTTTATGTATTTTGCACGTGCTACTCCGTAAGAATAGAAAATGCAATTAGAAAATTGTCAACACAATTATAGTTGTTTATGTATGTAGTCGCACATCCATATGAACTGAAGTGCCATGCGAACAATTAAAAGTACATCATATTGATTTTATTAAAATAAAGTTTTAAAAATTGTGTATCATCTTTTTAATTGGCAACATTAATTTAAATGAAAAACTGCTCTATCACACTTGAGTTAAGTTGCCGTGGTTCTAAACCAAGGATACTCAAGTGTGCAAAATCAAGTTCACGAAACTTTGATTTTTCACGCTCGGCGACTAAATACTTTTAGTCACGAAAATTTACGAACGACTGGAATCCTTTGGGAAGATCACAGCCATTAGCAATTGTAAATTTAGAATTTTTAATATTTATTAAATTCATGTCTATATTTATTTATTGCATATCGATGAAAATATCGAATTTGCAGATCAGTATGTTTCAACGGCTATCTGTTTGCCGAATTGCAGTTCTCTAGTTATAGTGGAAGTGCTCTTTTTATATATACCAATGAAAGGAAAAACTAGCTCCCCGACATAAGGGACATTCCTCATTGTATGTTGACCCAAACTTATTTCTTTACCAATTTTAACTCTCCACCTGTAATGATAGTATCCCATATTTTGCGAATATGTCCTGTCATAAAATTTTTTTAACCAGTGGTGCTCTAAGGCCTATTTGCTTGCCTAAAATATGGGTGTGTCAATATTTTAGCCCAACCCTGTTGAGAATTCAGCCCAATTTGAATTAATATGAAAATAAAAAAATCATTGTTTCCGCCCGGGATCGAACCGGGGGCCTTCCGCGTGTTAGGCGGATGTGATAACCACTACACCACGGAAACTCCGGCATAAATTAAAACAAGTTGAAATCATGTAGTGATTAAATTAAATTATATCTCAAAAATCTGGCTTAATAAAAAGTTTGCAATGATTCAGATTTTATACTCGTTTTTGTACAGCCGCATAATATCAAACTTTTATCCGAATATTGGAACGAATAAAGATAAAACAATTTCATTTCAATAAACAACAACATAATAGTGTATTATTAGCAATAAGAAAGCCATCCATTTCCAAATAAAAAATAGAATTTTTCATTTCAACTAAAGAATATTAAAAGAAACAAAATCTTATTCATTTAAAACATGAATTGATTGTATTTATTTCTTTTAAAATAACCACACACAAAAACAAATAATCAATAATTAATCCTTAAAGTTGGTGATACGGTTAAAATAAAATTAAAAAGCATATCAAGTTTTTTTTCTCTTCCAAATAATATAATTCGCCATCAACATTTCTTATGTTTTTGGTATTGTTTATAGTTTATAGTTTTTTAAAGGATTTGGTAACATGTTGTCATTAAATTCGGAAACTTCGTCTCATTCATCAGGATAATTGGGCTGATTTTGTAAAATATTAGCATAAAATAAAATGGACTATTGCACGGAAAACTCCTATAGAAATATTATCAAAGTATATAATAATGTGATACATCGCTCATAAATAGAGTTTTACTAAATTAAATATATTAAACATGTAGAAAATGAAATATTTTTTCCAAACCCTTAATTAGGATCTGCAACACATCTTCCAGTCTATCCCTTAATTGCTGTGTCCAGATTATTTAAAGTGCTATTAAATGAGAGAAGGTTATGAAGTTTCATTCATGATCTGTATATCCAGACAGCTTGACACAATGATATATATTTTGTGGCTTTTGCTTACTTAAAGCTCTCTATTGGCAACAAAAAATTATATAATTATATTTTATATTCGCAGTTATATCTCAATTTTTATAAAAGGTATCGACAGAAAATTATTGAAATATATGTAAAAAACTGTTCGAATTATTATGTACTGCAAATCGTAAAAAATTGTGTTGACTTAAATGAAAACGAGGAAAAAAGTTGATCGAATACTCAATTAATTCTTACGCGAATGGCAACACTATATCTACATGATAACAATGCTATGACGAATATTGACTGAATAAAATAGATTATTTTGGTCCACTTATGTGATATTTTCCATAAAGCGAGTTTCGGATAAAAGAAACCTCTATCGGTTTAGCGAATTATGTACTTTTGATATGGAGGAATAATTTTTATGTGCCCTGATTTTCATTTCAGATGCATTTTGCAAATTAACATAATAAATAGCTCCTGGCATTTAACTAATATAATAAAATGTGTCTATTCAGAGCTATTTCCAAAATATTTTTTTTAATATTGGTTAGTTACAACGTTGAATCCATTGTAAGCCTATAAACTCTTAATACGAGATCGAAATTGCCATATTCTACATTTTGGTTTTATGCTACATACGGTACTCCCTCTATAATGTTCCTTGTGATATCTTGTAACTTACGAGAAGATTTTATATATTAACATAATAAACAACAACAAAAAAATCTTCCTGTTCATATTTTTGGTAAAGGTCCTCTGATTATCGGTATTAGCCCAAGTTAATTGCGGATAGGAACTGCCTGAAACATGTACTGCGAAAAAATGAACGGTTAAGTTAAAGTACTGCTGATATATATGGAATAATATATTGTTGTCTTTTATTTATTCTATTGACCATATCGCGTATATTTTTCAGTTTTTGTAAGAAATAAAAACAAATCTGTTTCCGCCCGGGATCGAACCGGGGGCCTTCCGCGTGTTAGGCGGATGTGATAACCACTACACCACGGAAACCATAACAGCATTTGGTTAAATAGCGTTTAAGTCACACAAGTACTAAGCGAAGCTATAATAGATACAAAGCTGATATAAAATCACACAAACTCAAATAGAATGCAAGTTTAAAATAGCCAAAGAATACAAAATTTGTACTGTGCACACAATCCACACGAAAATTTCGTTAACAATTTTGTATGATAAACACTAAAATTTTTTCTATAAATTCCATATTAATTTTCTTGGTATTCAGTGCTGCCGGAATAAAATTTCAGTTTCACATAGACTAACATTAAACAAAACAAATAATGTGCTTAAGCGTTTTATATGCGAGTATGTACAATCAAAATGAATTATCTCAATACGTAAATTAAAATATAGATACAAGTATGTATGTTCGTGTATACATTAATTATGTGCGTACATAAACACAAAATAATAACGAAAATGTTTTCACCAATGATTTTCATACATAACAAACCTTTTAAAGGAAAAAAGTGTGCGATTTCCACTAAATATTATTTATATTCTACTATCGTTTTGCTGTATTGAAAATTTACACCATTTCAATCCACAATATCATTAATTTCATTAGCAGTGTTTCATTTATTTTTCGCATTAAATTAACTTTTTTGAAAAAAAAAATAGTTCCCTATTTGAACAATTACAAAGAATTTGGCAACACTGGTAGCGCAATGTTAATTATTCTATATTCCGTCTTAATATTAATTCAAAAATTATCAAGACCTTGTTGTTACAAATAAACGATGATAAGAAAATTCCCAAAAGTCTTACTGCGTATGGAATTAATTCAAAATTTTAAAGATTAAAATCATTAGAGATACTTTTTGATTATACTTTTACATTATATAATTATATTTAAAATATTTGTGCATTTACAATGAAGTGGAAATCACAAAGTTAAAATAATTCAACGTTATAAAAAAATTTCTCAATCAAATCATTACAATTGCCAACAAAGGTCGCAATAAAGAACGCAGACTCTACCCCTATTTTGAGTTTCTTTAAATGTTAAAGTTTAAAGATATTCTAGTTTTTAAACAAAATAGTTGCGGACACATCAAATACTTAAGAAATTTGCTTATTCCCGTGAGAAATCATAAATATATTTGTTATGAATGCAAAAAAATAAAGAAACGTGTAATATCGAATTTATTATCAGTGACCAGCTACTTGTTGTTTATTCGATAAATAACGTTTTCCATTTATAATTTTCATGGGCATTAAACCCATATCGCAGGATATCGATTGCAAAAAAAAAGCCATTCGGGCAAAAAAATATTTTTAATTTGTGTTAAGTAAAATATTATCCCATAATATTTTGTTCTGTTTTAACAAAAAGTGTGTTATTCTGTTATTTTTTCGGGTGAATTGCCGTTCGTTCCGGCTTATAATCTGCTTCAGCTCCTGATTTCGCTTTTGGGGTTTTCTTAAAAGTCTCGATGAGTCCACAACAAACGTGTCGCTTTTTAAACATTATTTTATTTATATAGATGTAGCCACTTTGAAAAAATTTCCATGTCAGTTAAATTTCATACCAACATTTTTGCAATCAAAATGTAAGTGTGGACGTTTTAGGATTCCAAATTTTACTAGTTATATATCAAATGATTTGTCCATTCGGATAGTTAAAGATAAAGAACTATAAGTTGAAAGCAAGCAATTTTACCATTTTTTTGTTATAGATATCTCATTTAGTTACCGATTTCAAATAATATTTTCTTAGTAAAAGTAAATTTTGGAAACTTTTAATTTTTGCATGAAATAAATTAAATAGAATATTGAAATTTATTTTCCTAGTCCCTTTGGCATATATGAAACTACTGAAAATTTTACCTGCACTGCATTTCGCGAATGTCAGCTGTTGTGTGTTATTTTAGAAAATTTTTGCTAAAATTCAACAGCTTTACTGATGTATAGTAAAAATTTTCCATTTCTGTATATGTAAATATATATAATGAAATTGAAATCAACTGTCATCCCTTCAACAGTTGGCCGTTTGGTGTTCACCACAAGTCTCTCTTGTTTTATTAAATGTGAAACACTATCTGCCGTATTCATAAAATGAAATTACGTTGAGCTTTCGAATACCGTTGATTCGAAAAAATAAAATTAGTATTAAAACATTTTATTAAAAAAAATCATATTCCTAATCCGTACATTAATAAAAATATTAGTTACTTTTAAGTTACAAGCTGGCAACACTGTATTCTGTAATTGTCACCTGAATCTTAATGATGTAAACCAAATAGTAATTACAATACTCGCATCCATAAATGTTTGTTTTCGTGTCGTGGTTACGAAAACTATAATAATAATTTATATTTATAATAAAACATTTATTAACATAAAATGCAGGCATATGGACATACTTAACCACACAACAAACAAAATGTTTGTGTCTATAATAAATCATTTGTAATATTGGTTTTTGAAGGTGAATGAATGTAGTATGTAAATAACCGGTTTAAATTATTTACACATCACTAGTTATATTCACCTCTATCGCAAACAAACCACAGTTACAAACATCGTATTTTGTTTAAATAACCACAAAATTGGTTTGTCGAATATAACTTCATTATGAAAATAAACGATCCAAAAACCCCATTTTTACATTCAGTGTTAAAAGATGAGTTTGAAAAAAAAATTATTTATAAATAAAATTTTTCCGATTTATTGTTGAAATTATTTTGAAATTCTGAAGATATGTATTTGCTCATGACAAAATTTATAACTTATAGAAAACATTTTTCAAAGTGTCAGGCTCGTTAGAAAACGGCTATAGCCATTATTAAATTACTGTTACTCGTTGGTTAAATAT
The DNA here is from genome assembly GCA_963675445.1 of Linnaemya vulpina. Lineage (NCBI taxonomy): Eukaryota > Metazoa > Arthropoda > Insecta > Diptera > Tachinidae > Linnaemya > Linnaemya vulpina. The sequence goes on along the minus strand of OY776277.1, from coordinate 84,464,832 downwards.
ATTTCTTAATTACATATTTTTGGGAATTGTCGTTTTAACTCTTTAACTTTTATTTTCGTGCTCATTCTTTTTTCCCAAAAGTTATTTATTAAAATTTCAAAGTGATCAATTGAGGGGTTGTAGCTAGTTACTATGCGCATTTCACTGGGGCTAATGCAGATCATCAGGGAACCTTTACCCAACTTTTCTTAGAATAACTAGAGATGTTTATTTTAAACTTCCACATTAATTAATGGGAAGTCTGAACAAACATCAAAGTCATAACAAGAACTCACTGATCACTTTGCCTTTTTAATTTTCTTACGTTTTTATTTCATTCTACAATTGGTTGGCTTTTTTCCGACTCTAATTGTAGTTGTAAGAGAAATAAAGAACAACAACAACTAATAATTGTTTTAATGTAAAAACAAAGTCTTAAAGTTTCAAAACTTTGGCAATATAACGTTTTTCCAAAAATACCTTTAAAATTATGATGATGTTGTTTGCAGTGTCACGATTTCTTAAGGTACCAACAGACGACATGTTTTTCACATTTTATGTGTCAAAATTTACATATGTAAACGGAAACATGTCGTGTGTTGCCTTTAAAACATTGCTTGTGTAAAAAAACATGACAAAAGTCATAAGACATTTTTTGAAATAGAGCGTACTCCATTTTCTTGTGTTAAACATACAGCTCCAAATGTCTATGTCATGCGAACATATTCGTCGGGGGTTCATTAGCCGTCTGAATGAAGTATTTTGCAAAACAAATAAACCATATATATTATTGAAATTTAATGTTGTCGTTTTATTAAAATGAGTCCAAAAATTTATAGATTTTTAGATACAACCTCAACGTCTTGTTTAAAAAAGAAAAAACTAAAAAAACACATTTGCGACCCTAGTACTTCAGCGACGGATCCAAAAATATTTCGACGGCTGCAAGTCATTTATAAAACAAATGACGTGGATATTTATGTATTGAAAAATAATCAGCTGTTCTCAATAAACATGACCTTATCCAAATTAACCAATACTGACAGACATAAAGAAAAACATACGAATCGAAAGCTTAAAAAACACATGTAAAAAACATATCGTCTGTTGGTACTTTTAGATTACTTTATTTTAATATTTCAATGAAAAAAACTATATCTAAACATTAAAAAAAAAACAAATCCGTCGAAATTTTAGGATCTTCACTGTATTACCATAAGAAATTTACCTATTATTAAATTATTAATTGATCTTTTTAAAATTTAAAAACTTTGCAGATGTTCCATTTTCTCAAAAAACTAAAACTATTTTTTGTGTTCGCTTAAAAAATATTCGAAATTGTGATTTATTGAAAAACATCTTTTGCGAGCCTTTGACCGAGAACTCCATTTAAATCGAAGGTGTTGCAAGTCAAACTTTTTCGTTTCGACCCATATAAATAGATTTTTATTTCTTTGCCAATATGAATTAGTAATAAATAAAAGCGAATGCCGAAACCCGGGATTGAACCGGGGACCTTTAGATCTTTAGTCTAACGCTCTCCCAACTGAGCTATTTCGGCTCTCATAAGCGAATACATAAAAAATAACCAGTTTTTTTTTGATGGCCGGATGCACTTTTGTTATTGTTATTATCCAACATTTGTTTAAGTAGACACGTTCCTCCAAGGACATGCAAAGAGCTTTTTCATTTAATTCTTCTCTTGTTGACTTAAATAAATTATTGTACTATTTTTACTCGTATCATCTCAATCTCAGCTGAATAAATGAAACCACACGTGAAAGTTCATTTTTGGGTTTGTTTCATAGTGCCGTCCGATGTTGTTTTTGTTGCTTTTGCCATTTTAATAATTCAAACAAGAACGTACTTTTCTTCTTTCTTTAAGTCATTGTTTAAGTTTCAAACAAATATTTTTAATTTCATTTTCAACTGCAACGAGTAAAAGTGCACTCTTACTTGTTGTTTTTGTTAAATTCTCTATTGTGATAATTCTTCATGTGTACGGACAGACAGACAGACAGACAGACATACGAGTGCATACGTGAATGCGAACGAAAGAACGTTGTTTCACTGCTTACCAAGTGCAATCAAGTGCTTACATGTATGAATGTTTGTACATATTTTTGAGTGTATGTTGAAAGTATGAATGCAAGAATAATAATGCCAGGACATGTTGAAAATTTTTAATTTATTTTGTTTTCTGTTTAAAAAAGAAACAAGCAAACGAATTATGTTTAACAAAAAAGTTTGTTCCTTTTGTATTAAAAGTTGAAGAAACAGTTGTGGGTAAACAATAGTGACATCAGAACTGTAAACGAATGAAATGATATGCTTTATATTAAATATAATTAAACCATTCGGTTTAAGGTGTCCGTTCGTGAATCATGTGATTTTAAATATATAATCAATATATTTCTAAATTCTAAAATATGAAAGTGCTTGGAAAGCTTTTAGCTTTCTTAGAGCCATTATTACAACTTGATGTTATTTTATCGGTCGGATAAATACATTTTCATTATTACAACTTTTCTTTAATCTAAATATGTGCGATAAATTAAAATCAAGTTCGACTTTGCGATAAGTTTTACCAGGAGGATATATGTTTATATTATCACATTTTCTTATTTTTTAATGTGGTAGCACCAAAATTAGTTCTTCTTCACTTAAAAAGTTTTTTGCCCGCTTTCTCACAGCTCGCACGATTGTTCCCTTTGATGCCGACATTTTTTATTTTATAACACAAACTTATATTTTCACAAATCAGAGCTGCATATATTTTCAAAAGGTAAGAACAAGTGCGTCGTTGCCACTACAATTTTTCGCGATCTAAATAATCTTTCAAAAGTAGTCGGTAATTGCAGCGGTATTGCCACACAATAAGAAAAATACGTTTAATATTCCCGGCAAGTTGTAATAATGGCGCTTAAACTATGATGCGTAAGGATTAACAAATAATATTAATTTCTACATAAATATTTACTTGAACTATAAATGTGAAGCGATCGAATTTCAAAAATTGGATGATCTAAGAATAATTAAATACATATTTCACATATGGGTACCGTGTTACAGCTTTCAAATTTTAAAGATTGCGTTCCGTTAGCTCCCGAATGTATAGTTAAAATCCTTTGATTCTTGTTGAACATTTGCGACAAAAGCTCTATTTGTAAAAATCGATTTTGAAGAGATATTTGCATTTTTGGTCGCCGAATGCATTAAATATAATAGAAATAATATTTATCATCATGTCTTTCTGAGATTTTAGCAAAGTTAGAACAATTAGCCTATATAAATATTAATAATAGAAATTAATTTAGTAGTTCGGGAAGTTTCAATTGTCGAAACATTTTGAAAAAAGGTTTTTGACTGCATTTTATAATGGAATGCACACAATTGCGCTATAAAATATAAAAAAGTACGGGAAACTGTTGACTCTGGAGCACATTCCTGTGACTTCCCGCTGATTTTATGCTCTTGAGCTCTTCCAGTTGAAACTCTATTATTTTAATTTTTAAATCAGCCGATTTCGACGTGACTAATGGTGACTTATGTAGTTTACAGTTATTATAAAAGAATCGAGAACAGTAACTTATCAGATATATAGTTTCGGACTTAAAGAAATTATGAACAGCTTAACCGATATTGACCCGATGTACGGTGATCGTCATGAGTTTTAAATCTCAAGAGCTGATTAGTTCGGTGAAGCCACCGGTCAGCTTATTTTTTTAGATATCTTGAAATCTATCGGAATTTAAAATCAAAGTTAGTCTCAGCTCAGAAACATTCTTCAGAATGCCGTCAGCTTGGATTAATTCGTTTTAGTCGTTCAAAAGTTATAACCGTGTCTCATTCCTACATACAACAACACTCGCATAGTATATAAAAAAATGATCACTGGCTCTCGGAATTAGTCAGGGAAACTGACAGCGAAACGTGAAGATCTGATAAGAACTCGATCTTTTCAAAACTGAGTAAAACTAATAACTTTCAGATATCTTAAAAATATACATTTTCTTAACGGAAATTTCAAAATAATATATTTGGCCACCGGTCGTAGAAGCATTTTTGCGTCAATCAACTCAGGTCTCGTTGGCAATTAATTTTTAAGTGCATCTAGACCACTCATGGTTTACTCCTTTTCGAGAGCTTTCTCACTAATCAACTTTTACTCCTCAGATAACTGTGTAGGATGACGGTTCTTCTGAGGAATTAGCCGTCATTAACTACGTTTTCACGGCCTATATGTAGACATAAGTCGTATACAGTCGCCCAATGTAACGGATAATTTTCGGTTTAAGATCATCCCCGGCAAGTGGTCGAGTTACCTCGACGTCATCTGTTCACCGATACTTCGCAAAGTTTAATTAAAATAAATAAATATTTATCAAGAGAAAAGTTGAACGATACTTTAAGTTCGTTTCCAAATTCGGGTTGAGTCCTACTGCGTATCTCTGTCAAGAGAAAATACTCCGTATCTAGAAACAGCAGCAAAAATATTTCAAACTGGTCTTGTTTACAATTCTACAGGAGATGTCAAGAGAAAAGTCTAATCTCCCAGCATGAGTATCGTCATATGGAGATAACGTTGTCTTTCAATAACGTTGCTAGTGCCTGTAGTTGCGGTATTCGGACACATTTTGCTAAACCAAGCGACCCTACCTTTTACTGTCCTGAACTGTCAAAATTCGTTCAAGGTCAGTATATTGCATTGGTCGTATTTACTTGTTTTAGTTAAGTTTTGTTATTGTTGCGTGCAAATTCTCTTACACATGTAACTGCAGTATTCCATCAACTGTTGTTGTGTGCTGTTTTCTCACACTGTAAAGCTTTAGAATGCAATTGTTTACTAATACAGAGGTACAGTTAGTAGTGCAGTATATGCAAACATCTGCAAAACGTATTAATTTTTTTGGCAAAAGAATCAGAGTGAATACTGGAAATACCAACATACAGGCTCACATTCAAATTTTATAAAACATGTGCAATGCGACATTTTTTATTTCAAATTGTATGGCAGAAGGAAGTAACGACATTCTACCTGAAAATTCAGTAGCACATCGTCATGACTTTAATTTTTATTTCAGTTGGCAATTATGAGGTCTTACGAGGGTTGAGCATTCGATTTTGAAATTATTTTCGTTATTTCTTAAACAAATGTTGTGATTAAAGATATGCAGGTTTTTGAAGTAAGGAACGAAAGGTGTTTTAACTCTCAAGACATGGAATTTGAGCAAATTGGCAAATTAGGCTGGAATAGCTTTAAATCGCCTGCTTACTATAAGTATTGAAGCTTTGGACTAACAGTCGCACTCGCACTTGAAATCTTCAACCATATTCAAGACGAACAACGGAAAGTATTAAATACTTGTCCGTTATAACACTCATGCAATTATTGCTTCATTTTGAATCCGTAAATGCAATCTGCTGGGCTTGAACTTTCCTCGTAGCCCACGTAAAAGTGCCTTGAATTATTGTCAAGTATTGTCAGTTGTTATGCGGTAATTGCATGACAACTGTTTCATTTCTTTTTTCGAGTACATGGTTTCACTTGCCAGGATATGAATGTATAGAAGAACGAAACTGTGTTGTCCTTTTCCTATCATAATTTTTTTTTCCATGTTCTTTATTTGTTTGTGTATAGTTTATGCCGTCCATGTGTAAAATTAATTCATACTTATTACATACGTTTGAATGTAACTATTTCGAACAGTTTTAAGTGGACATACTTCCGAAGTGGTCCTTGCAATTAGAGAAGTACAAGACTACGTTTGTTAGTTTGTCTACATAATTTTGTACGTACACTGTACGGAAAGCTCAACAACAATGGAGTAGTATAAAAAACATACATGTCGTGTAGTTTGGAATCAATGTACAACTTTTCTTCTCTCTTTTGAATATTCAGCTCTATTCTAGTTGTAGTCATGAATACTAAACCATGTCGATTTGACTCGTTTGTTTGAAATTGCTATTCTAACTGTCGATATCAATACGACGGCGACGGAATTTATGACATGTTCACACTACGAATTGCAGCACTTGTTTCGCTCTCTTAATTGTGAGTCATACTGTTTACACGGCAGAATTTTGCTTCATCTTGAGAATTCCGTTTGAAGAGAAAAATCGTTTAAACGTTTAAATTTAAGTGCTCTAAATCGCCTGTTTTTGGTAAGAGGGATCTAATAGAATATTACGTAATCTTGACTGCATCGTTGCTTTTCAAAAACTTCAGATATAATGAATGTTTGCCACTACACTAATTTTTTTTATCTTGTGCTTGATAGCGTGACTTAAGAGCGAGCTTTCAACCCTCCACATTAGAGTTTTTCATGGGGCCGCAAGCTCTTATTAATTTTAATGGTACGATATCATTATTATTTGCAGCATAAATATTTTTAAGGGTCTTGGAAACGATAAAAAGCAAATCACTCACATAAATGTGTACGAACAGCCGCATATTGTCAGCAACACTTAAGTTTTGGTTGATGAATTAATAGAATTTTGAATAGTCTTTAATTTCAATTATATGCTGGTTATTTTTTCCCAAAGTCTACTAAAAAATTCACAGTGATCAATTGAGGGGTGTTAGCTAGTTCTTATGCACATTTCACTGGGGCTAATGCAGATCATCAGGGAACCTTTACCCAACATTTCTTAGAATAACTAAACATATTTATTTTAAACTTCCACTTTAATAAGTAAGAAGCTTAAAAAATATCAAAGTCATAACAAGAACACACTGATCACTTTTCCTTTTTTATAAGTCTTACGTTTTTATTCTACAATTTAGTTGTCTCGAATTCTGATTGAAAGGAAAGTGTTATTTTCTTTTAGTTTTGGTATATATGATTGGTTCCATTTGTATATGTTTCACACGATTCAAATAGCTGGTTTGGAAGAATAGGGGAATCTCCCGAGTTTTGGTGATTTTATATGCAAGTTTCGAATAAAGAAAATCTACTGTGATAAATTGTGAGAATTAACTGTGACAAATTGTTAGTGGAATACTTTGGTTGACATGTTCCACATTCACCTGCATAATAATCTTCATATTTTCCAAATATCAAAGTCCGAGAAGGATACAGAACAAAACCCGAAAGTCTTTGTGGCTCAATCCAAGCCAAGGACTCATTGAGTTCACAAAAATCCAATTGCTATACATGCATTGTCGTATACCAAAGAATTTACTAATAAATTGGAACTCCGCAAACCGCCACGTGCCTTCATTCATCTCACTTTTACTTTTTAAAGGTATTTTTAATAAAATTATTTGTTTTAAAAAATCTCTCAATAAATAAAAAGAAGTAAATATTCCTAAAGCTGTTGACATAATTTTGAAATGCGCAGTGTCGACCCTGCTACAAACGCACACTGCGAAGACAATGATGATTGACAGTCTATTTGTATGTCTACTTTTAAGGGACAGAAATACGATATTACAAATGTGCCCTGGTTGACATTTTTTTATCGTCTCCAGAAAGTAGCTCATGACTGTGTTGTATTAAGAATGTATTTGCGAACACGAGTTGTTGGACAGACACACGAAATGTTTTTGGTAAAGGGCTAAAAAGATGTACTACACGAAGCAACAACAAACTTTGTCTGCTGTCTTTCAAATTATTGCAATCATGTGTCCACATGCAAATTATTACATCATGTATTATGTTGTTAAAAAAGTTTGAAATATTCTGAAGAAATTACCTAAAAGTAAATAAGAAAAACGGTTGACCCTAGAGCCCATCCCACTAACATCGCATTAGTTTTAAGCGCAAAGATCTCAGAACGTGGCTTGTTGTGCTTCTTGGATTTTTGTATGCCTCTGAGCTCTTCGAGCTAAAACGCTATTATTTTAATTTTCAAATCAGCCGATTCCCACATGATAAGCGGTTGATGATATAGTTTTCGATTACTATAAAATAGTTTCCTTAGATTTCTGGAAATCTTCTAGTTCAGACATAGACATAATTGACGGTATCTCAGAATTAGTCAGAGAATCTGATGAGAACTCGATTTTTTCAAAACTGGTAAATCCAATAAACGACCAATTTTTTTTTAATTTTCTTGCCAAAAAACTATCACAAAGAGATCACCTGCTGCAGATGATCTAGAGGCGTCTATTCAAAAGAAATTTTATTTCGCAGATAATGTCAAGGTTCAAGCTCAACATTTTATAATATTCATAGCTTGATGCGCGTCTTGTTAAATTCGAATTTTGAAACCGAAAATGGATAACCCTTAATATATGGTTTTAAATTTGATACAAATAAATTTTTCAGATTTAGATATCTTGCGTTTTCAGATTTAATTACATCAAACGATGTAGAATCTCAGACATTTTAAGCGAGTTCATCAAGTTTCCGCGGTAATTGATTTTTTTTAATTAATCCATGACGGAATCTGGTACGGGACTACCTCAGTTTTGATCAACTTTGTGCTGAAACGTTTCATATTCTGCTGCATAAGACAAAAATATTGTATCTACAGCTCTTGCGCTAATAAATTCGTTATTTTTTCTATTTTCTACCACAATTTTTTGAAGGAAATGAAATCCCTATATATATATACATATATATATATATATATATATATATATATATACATATTTATATATATATATATATATATATATATATGTACATGTATATATATATATATATATATATATATATATATAATATCGAATTGAAACTTCTGGCTTGAAAAACTATTTTATTACTTATTTCTTACGATATATCTTTATGCATGAACTTTTTGCCTAATGGCGTTCCAATTTATATGCAGAACCTTCCCAGGAACATAAAACGTTCATGGACAAATACGAGTAGTTAGCCAAGCATGAATAATGTATTGCGAACTTTTTAACTGCTCTAATTACACATATTCTTAATTTTATATTCTATTACTCGCTCGACAGTCTACGCGAGTGAGCGAAAACCTTACAACTACAAGTCCTTTGTAAAACCCAAAGTATACAAAAGGACAGCTCAACATACAGACAGATAGAAAAATAAATGGATACAATCGTTATTAAGGCGGCCTGTGTGTGGCAATAGAACAAAACAAAAGTAATTTTAAATTACAACCATAATTACACGGCGAACATTAATCACGCCACAAGCACAAAACTACAGATACGAGTAGGCATACTTACATATGTATGCCAGGTATGTACACATTGCAACAACATTTACTTGCTTTGTTAAGTTTAGCACATTAACCCACAAACACAAAACAAATTAAGATAATTACAAAAAATTGTGTGCCCTTCGTAGCAAGTGGAAAGCATAAAAAACTTTGCCATGCACTTCTGAAGTTAAAATGTACACAAACGCACACATACACACACACACAAACTTACATAATTTATAAAACGGACACAATATGGAAATTTTTCCAACACAAATTAAAATAATATACATCTCATATATGGGATTCAGCAATCTGTTTTGTGATAATAATTTTCTTCATCAACATAAAGGGTTTTGAATGGGGAGTTTTGAAATTTGACAGTTGTTCAAGCCACATCCGTCAAAATAATTGCTTCTTATTCAATCTGTTGTACCAAATCACCATAGACTCATATATCATCCATTTCTGAATGAATGGGTGAACAGCCAAAATTGTCGATTAGGACACGATATCAATGCAAAAGTGTTCAATGCATCTCGAGAAGTCATTATTTCTTTGAGATCGACATTGTCCAAGCGAGTGCTTTGGGTCGATGATTACTATCATCGTTTGGGCTGAATCGGATACTATAGACTCAAAGTATATGTGACCTTCTCCGATAAAAGGGACCTAGTGTGTCAAAAAAGGGGTTTGGACTTAAGAAGGTGTTTTCAAAGTGATAATGCGTTACGAAACTTTAAATGCGTTTTTCTCAAAGCTTCATTTTCACACACTAGGTGCCTTTTCTTGGAGAAGGTCACATATGTGGAACGTCGCTACGTGCACACACACACACAAATTTCATTTCTAATAAAAGTATGACACTATGCCAAATAGTAAATTTCATTAAAGTTAATATATAATCATGGACTGACTCAAAAAGTGCTTGTATAGTATTGAATTTTTGTTCATGTTTCCTCAAACAATTCTGGTTGACATTCGCCCCACTTGACACTTTATTTTGTCTTCAAAAAAAAAAATCTTTTAAATATTGTTGTTGAAAACATACAAAAAATATTAATTCGATTAAAGTTTTTAAAGTGAACACAACCCTATTTTAATCGCAGTCTAAGTACTTTGGCATTAAATTGCACTCATTTTAAGTGATTATTTCTTATTTATGTGTAATTTTGCACATCAAATATCTCTGTTCTGTCAATTTAGCACAAATGGAATCATGCTCTATATCAAATGAGGTCCTGAGGTCCTCTTGCATAACTCATTAACTTATTTCAAAAGATCAAAAATTTCGTTAAATCACACAATTGTATGAAAATGCTCAATAAAATGTGCAAAACTGTAAAATAATTTTTAAACATAAGGAAATATGGTGGTGATGTAAAAAATCTCATTATTCGAGTACTCTTTTGTTGAGATGAAACACAGTAATGATTTTTTTTTTATAAATATCCCCTGGCGGTTATAGAAGTACATAAATTAAAAAAAAATTATTTCTTTTACCTGATAATAACAAATATAAACGTAAGTATTCGACTACTCGAATATAGTTGTATTCGTGTTTGTACATCCTGAAGTAGAAAATGGTTTATGAACGTAATAGTGCTGCCACTCAATTAACGTTTTCTAAGCTGGAAATGTTTGGTAACCTTATTTAGGGTTTTTTATGAATATGGCCCTAAACCTTCCTAATTTTTTTGTCATTTCACGTTTTATGCTTATTGTAGACATGGCATTTACATGAATTCACCCTTCAGGTGGTATCTGTAGAACCACACAAGTACAACATATTGCTTTTCTTCTTATCTCTCCAACAGTCCAGAAGATGTCAGAGAAGAAAAATTGAAAATGAAAAAAATTGCAATTTATTTTATTGATTTTTGACAAAATGCAGATGTTCTTCAAAAAATGTTGCGTATTTAAAAAAATTTTTTATAAGGATTTAAAAATACAGTATCACAATCGTCGAGTAACCAGTTTTGACCCGAAGAAAAGCTTTTACTCGGTATGAAATATTTAATATTTTGCCAACACTTCATGCTGAAAGGAGTGAGCTCACAGCATGATTCTGACACCAGCTCATTATTCGCTCAGTTAAGTTTGCAATTTTCATTTATTAAGTAATTCCAAGCATCTAAAAAGAACAAATTGTAACATCAAAAAATTTCCTTAAAAAAGTCATAATAAAATTCTCACTAAAATTATAAACGACTTCATTTAAATTTGCTTCAGCATTTTATTGTCTAAATAATACTTTTGTGGCTGCGAAAAAAAAAAATTAAATAAAAAACAACATTGTTTGCAATAATTATTTTAATATGTTTGGTTTTGGCAAGTGGCCAACCAGACAGCCCGAGAGTGACTTTCCATAAATGTATCATTTTGCGCAATAAGGAATTGAAATTTTGGCAGTTAATTGTTCTCTATTATGGACATGATTGTGATTTTTTTTATTTTTTATTACACATCATTCTGGAAAATTTCAAAAGATATAATAAGTATGTGCGTATGGAGACATATATGTACACACACACATGCATACATGCATGTTATTGCTGATACATTTTCATTTTATTTTAAGAATTTAATATATAAATAAATATGTACATATATTCAACACATTTTTTCGGTAATTAGTCTGTCAATAATGAAATTTATGGTTTCTGAGTATGGATTGCGGTACATGTTTCATAGAAATAAATACCGTTTATTTTTTCAATTTTACTTGTTTTTTTAAGTATTTCTGACACTTTGATTACACGCAGATTGATTGAATATGTGCACACCGTCATATATGATTCTGTAAGATTTTCAGTGAGAAGTTTTGAATAAATTCTTTGACTACATTCAGATATATGAGTCCAGTTAGTCTGATAAAATACTAACTAATCAGCTAATGTCTAGTACACATGTAAAGGTTTATTTTTATAGAGATATGAAAATGCATGTTCACACCACTTTTTTGAACTGGCGACTGTCAGTCGTAAAGTGGTCCATGCTTAGGTTGGTTTGGCATTTCAACACACAATAGACTGACGCAAAAACAACGCTTCCAATTTGTGCAAAACTTAATGTTTTTGGAAAATCGTGGTCCTGTTCGAAATACGTATCGCGCACTACGTCCATTTTACTTTCAACATAATTACCCAGCATATCAATTAATTCCATTAACTTCAAGTCATGCGAGGTACCACCGCTGGACTATTTTCTGTGGGATATGTAAAGTCATTAGTCTGCGCTGCTAAGCCCAAAACGGTTGACCATTTGGAGAATATCAATCGCCGCGTTAATGCTGATATACGGCCACATACATACGTCAGCTTCAAAACAAAGTGTACAACTAAAAGTTCAATATATATTACTTAATATATCTTAAAAAGGAATACTAAAATTAAACAGCTTTTGTTTTTAAAAGGTTTTTAGTAGTAGTTTATTTTAATTAAAAACAATATTCATTTATTGCTTCTATATTTTCAAAACAATATCATTACGAAAGAAAGTGCTTATTCTACGCGTCAAAAGAAAGTGTACACTTATAATTATTATTTTTAAAACTATCTTACTTACTAAGACTAGTTCTTAGTTTGCTTGCTCTTTGCCCCGATGACTGCAGAAAGCCGTCAAGGCATTGAATAAGCCAGGTTTTTGGTTATTCCATTCCTCAATGATTGCGCTTTTCATCGACTGTTTGTTATTTAGGGGGCGTTTTCGGATCTGACGGTCTAGATGTTGCCATAAATGCTCGATGGGATTCAAGTCTGGTGACTGAGTGGGATGATCAAGCTGTTCTTGTATATGTATATGTAATTTGTATATAATAAAGCACATCTAAGTAAACAACTAAGTCTCTTAAGTTAAGGTGCTGATGTTTGGAGGTTTCTATACATCAGGCGTTAAACCGTTATTGCCGGGTGGGTAGAAAAAACCCAAACATATGTCAATATTAGAAAAATTGTTGAAGTTACGTAAGAGATATCGCAAGTTTGTTTTGGCAAACAGATAGACAAGAATCGACTCAACATTTTTTATATGTACGTCGTTGTAAAAGAGAAAATATATGTATGTACGTCGACAAAAAAAAAATACAGTTCAAATGGGATATATGACACTTTAAAAATGCCACAAAAATTCTTTCGATTTTCATAAACAATTAAAATTTCTTATAAGAATAAACAACAATGTTTGCCTATAAGAAAGTTATTTCTTGAAATTATATTTTTATATAAGAACCATAAATATAATAAACCATAAATATGTAATATTTTTTTTATAATAAGTAAAGCAAATTGAATAGAATATGATATCGTGTGTTTAAATATTTCAATTAAATGTCATTACGGTTGGAAAATTTCATAAAAAGCTCTCATGATCATTAAAAAGTTTTAGTTAAATAGTTGATAATTTTTACTAAATATTATCAGCTTTAACAAAGACCGCTGATGATATGACGTAGCTGCCTCGAAATTAGTACTGGTTCGTTTTATAATAAATATTTTAATTATAATAAATATTTTAAAAGTATTTCACTCTTAATAAGAATGCAATTTGGTATAAATTACAAAATATTTGATATTAAGCCTAAATAATAATTCTTAGCTTAATAATATTATCATGTTATTTATCATCTAGGGTGCTTCAGAAAATTTAAAATTTTTATGTATTCTGCCTTAAAAAATTCCTATAAAACATCATATCGTTTGTCATCTTTGGTGTCGGCAAAAAAAATTCTTATGGCCTTTTCTTTCCAAAAAATTTTAACATTTCTTCACTTCTACGCTAAAATATTTGAGTTAAGCGAAGTAGCGGAACTAAACTTTATTTTCATAAAGTATAATAAATAAATTTTTTCATGAAATCCATATTTTCCATGAACATAATATTTTAGTTCTTCATTTAAGAGTGTAAAATATATATAATAATTTTTTGCAAGAGAAATGAGTATTATAAGCGATTTTCTTTTATAGAACAAGAGCCTATTTCTGAGTTAAGAAAGAACCCCTTCATTCGCATTCTACACGAAAGAACATTGATTTCGACTTCTCTACATTATTTCTAAGCGTACAGTGACTTACTCGAGACAACTCGACTGAAAACGTAAATGTATGGAATAGTCCATATAAACTGGGGATAGAAAATAGCTGATTAAATCGAATCAATTGCGCAAATAAATGCATTTGTTATGCCACGCCGGTGTAGTATCTATCTTAACATATTTATAAAAATTCGTTGGATGGTAGATATATATTATAAGATAAGAGAGATAAATTATAAAACATATATTATTTAACATATACAATTAACAACAAATGTTTTTGTAGTAGAATGGCAGACGTCTTGTTATTGATAGATGAATGCATATTATTTCTATTAGTTACAAAAAAATAAAGAAATGAAATAAATTAAAGCTTAAAATGAAAATGCTTAGCGATATGACTGATGTAGAAAATAATTGCGCGGCAAATAAATAGTGTACAATGTTGCCAATACATATAAATATATTGCACTGCTTTCGGTTGTACAACAAAAATCAAAAGTATTTCTAATTTTGCAAATATATTTTGCCACCGTCAAATATAACATTAGGTCTGTTTGTTTAGGTGATATTTTGTAATAAATTGTGCAAAATGTTACTGGATGTTGTTCGTTTGCTTTCTCCAGCAAGAAAATTTAATTAAATTGAGAGAATGAGAGTCAGAAAATTGACATTTGAATAACTGAAAACTTGCAAAATCTTGCTGGAGAAATTTTGTTCAGTAAAATTTTGCAAGATAGAACAGATGTTTTGACTGCTTCTTCTTACCAATTAAAAAGTAAACAAAAAAGTTTTATTTGTGAAATATTTTGCAAAAGTTTTCAAATAGCGTTTTTGGTCAAAATATGTATGTATGTAACTATGTATTTGCTCTAGAAACCACAAAACCTTGAATTGAAGTTATAAAAATTTATTTATTTATTGAAAACTTTATTTTTAACACATATGAACATAAGTACACATGAACATTCTTTTGAATTAGCACTACTCATCAGCTGTTCAGCAAAATAACTGGCAAAATCTTTCAAAATGCTGTTCGCGTACTTTTTTGCTAATTTTTATAATTGAGAGTAAATTTGGTTATTTTCTCTATCACGAAGCTGCTGGATAAATATTGCTGTAAAAGTAAAGAAACAGACCTATTACCGATGTACGATATTGCACAGTTATATTGCATTAGACTGCTTAATAAGCAAATTAATAAACTTATCATCAGGGAAACATATTTATTTTAAGTTTTTGTGTAATATTGTTTCTTTCTCTATTGACAACACTGATCACCAGAAAATTAAAAAACCATTAGGACGAAACGTGTATATGTATATCGTTATGTTTCTGGAGAGAAAACCACTTTTAGTCCAACATTATCATGAAAACAATCTGGCTTCTGTTTTACGCATAAGAATTTAAAGACACAGTCCTCAACCACACACCACATCATGTGGCTGGAGTTTGCAAAGATTCCAATTAAATCGATTCATTTATCATATACCAACATCATTATCATATTTTTACACGCATATACATATCCATATAAAATTAAAAATTACACTCATTTTTATCTCTATAATATAGAGTCTATATGCACTTATACATACTTGCGTTTCGGTGTGTGTTATCCTTTCGTTTTACCATTAATTCAATCATGTTTTGTTTATGACTTTAATAACGTGTTTGGTGTGGAAAGCACCACAACAACACACATTCTCATGTAGTAATTTGCCAAATTGATTCTGTTTCATTTTAAGTTTAATTTTTTTTTTTTATAATCTTTTTTTGGAAAACAAATGATTCAGCTTTACTTTCAAGGTAACTGAGGTATAAAAAGTTAGGTTCTTATTTTTTGTTCCTTTAAACTTTTTTTCATAAATTAGAATACCTACAAACACACGTAGGTGCACATGTTTGTTTTGTTAGAATGTGCCGTATCAATGGATGACACTTGTATTTTTGCAACTTTTTAACCTGACTCTTAAATAGTTTCTGAAATTGTCAAATATGTACAAGCATATTTTAAGTATATTCATTTGATTCATTTGTTTGTGACGAGCAAAAATTAACTGAACTTAGATAAAATAGATTTACACAAGTTTCCTCGTTTGAACACTAATAAACGGTCATTAAATTGTTATTTTAGTAGTCTGGTTCACAAGTAAAAAATAAATGTGGCAGCATTAGTATGTAGGAGTGCTCCCAAGTCGAAGGGCCACCAGAAAGCAGAAATTAAATTGTCGTCCGGCAACATACCGCAATGGCAATTATGTTAGATTTGAAAAAAAATAAAGGCCTCTTTTTTGCGAAAGTGGTTTCCATTCCTGACTGTGACTGTCTGGCTCTCTCTGCGACTTGTTCAATATACTGGCAGTAAGCTCACAAAATTTTGTTTTGTATCATAGAAATTTTGTCATGGGGCGAGGACATAACGCCGAAAAACTTTGCACTAGAAACATATATTTTTCTCCTTAAATTTAATTAAGTGCTGATTCTTTTTTTCAAAAAAATCTTACTAAAAAAATTTAAAGTGATCAATTAAGGGGTTTCAGCTAGTTCCTACGCGCATTTCATTGGGGCTAACGCAAATCATCAGGGAACCTTTACCCAACTTTTCTTAGAATAGCTTTTGTTCATAAAAACATATATGTATGCATGAATTTAGTATTGATAGTGTAAATAAAAACGGTTATCACAAGAAACTAAAGCCTACACGACATATATTTTACATATGACTTGTCATCTGTTCAATTCTAATGTAATTGATCGTATCTGTCAAAAACAATTATTTATAAAATTCAGACACAAACGGACCGCAAAGTTTGCAAATTTTTTATGCCAATATCTTGCGAAAAGTGAATGAGAAACGGATTCAAAATCAAATAGAATTGCACTCTGCAGTGTTATATATCCACTGTGACTGTAGCGATACGAAAGAAAAATGTAACAAGGAAATTCATTGTATATTGAGGTTAGTTTTTGTCAAAAAAAAGTCGATCTCGGCTTAAAAATGGTATGCTGCCTCTGCAAACATATATTTTCTGACACTATATGTTCTCATCATGTGAGCTTCTGATGTCAGAAGGTTTGTCAGAATAAAGTTGAACACGTTCTTATTCAAATTTTCTCAGACAACTTTGTGTCTGACTTGTACAGAAGCAATGCCTTAAAGATAACATACGACATATACATACGTATTTCGCAATGGGAAATTTGACAAGTCATATGTAGAAATATGAAAATGAAAATATCACTGTTCTACTATGCTTTGAAAGTATGAGCATTGGAGCACTTATGAAGTTTTGCGGAACATATAAAAGAAAACATTACGGATCTTACATCCATCCTTATCTTAAGCGGATTATCAATTCAACTTGATACTGAAAATTTCGGCAATCATATCTTCTCTTTTGCATGTGCACCCTATAACGAACATGCGTGCGGATAAATATGCTACCAAAAAAAAAAGAAATAAATAAAAAATAAATAAAGGAAAGAAGAAACTTAAGAATTCCTATGAAATGTGAAATTGAAGAATGAAAAAATCGTAAAAATAAATACAACTTATCCACAAAAATTCTGGGGACACACACATTTTTGTGCGAAAGAATGTTAAAGTGATTGTATCCATGCAAAACTTAAGAAAAACTCAAACATTAACAGCAAAAAATATAAATTTAGTCCAAGGTAAGCAACTTTTTGTATGAAAATCTTAAAAGGTTTTGTTTTTAATTTTGCTACGGGTTAGTTGCCTTATCCTCAGAGAGCAAATTGTAGCAAAAAATTAAAAAATGCATTCAGCAAAAGAAGAAACTCGTGCATGATAAAGGCTGAAGTAAAGCATACCCGTACCTGAACTTAAGCGACGTGGTCAATGGAGTGACCATTAAAAAGCATCTTCCTACGCCAACAATAAAACGTAATTGTGAGTATCATGTTTTGAGAGGAGAGTGGGATGCATTTCAGTAATTTGGCTTGTAAATGATAGTCATAAAAAATCGTCAAAACTTCAAGCTGATTATGCATACATGCATGGATACTTGCACACACATATACGTCTGTACGTATGCATATACAAATGCCTCTATGTACATTGAGTTTATAGATGTCGTTAAAAATTTTTTAAATGCGAAGATCATCTTGACTAGACTTTGCAATAAGTAAACACATTTGCGTAAAATGTATTTTTTGTGATATCTGTTGCCAGTAACTGTGAAGTATAAAACACCAAAATAAGTTGTAACCAGTCTCCAAATTAGAAAAACTATTCCTTAACTCACAAGCATTGTTGTGTCATTTGTCATCGTGTGTGATGAAACAACACAAAATTTCTCAAAATAAAAATATATTATAATGGCACAAGTAGCAGGTAACCCCCCGGTTCGGCTACTCACTGTTTACGGTACGTAACCTTTTATTTCGTTTCGAAAATTCACTTTTGAAAACAAAATTCAGAATTTTTTTGACAATCTTTCATAATTTTCTATCAAATCTTTTTGTTGTCGAACGGCTAATGTTTCGAGTTTGGGTTTTAGGCTGTTTGTGTATGAGCTCCCATGCGGTTATCAAATTCCTACAAATCGATTATAGTTTTTTCACACTGAAATTTGAAACTTATGAGGTTTATTTTTCTAGAAAACATTTTTTTTCACTTATTTTCTAAAAAGTGAAAGTTTGGAAAAGTCTTAAAGCAGAAATTATTTTTCGTGAGGGATGTTGGATTTATTGCTGATAAACTCCTTATTTTGAAATGGCAAAATGTTCCCATTTTCTGTTAAAACGTGTGAAAAATGTTGCATTATTTTCTGGAAAAGAAATCGATATTAATTTCAGTTGTAAAGCCATAAACGCGTCATATTGAGTTTACACTGCAAATTGAATAAATTCAGGGGCCAAATACAAAACAATACAAATTAATATTTTAAAATATGGAAACACTTTTACAGAACTAATAAATGGTTCAACGTACCCCGCAAATTTTAAAAGAAAAATGCTAGTGTAGATTTTTTGGCACATTTGGTATTTTGTGGTACATAAAGTAACTAAAATGTTTAAAAATTCTGAGTTTTTCTTAATTAAAACCGTGAGTTTTTCTTAATTAAAACCGTCATGATGTATAACATGAAGATTTGTATTGTAAAAAATTTTTTAAATTCTAAATTTTCACCCAGGGTTCGGAAATTTAAATTTTTTATACTTTAACATAACCAAAAAGCAACTAACGTTTTTTTATTTTGGCAAAACAAAATTGGTATCAAAAATTAAAAAAAAATCTAAATTTCGATTCCAGGGTTGGATAACTGCGATATATTGTGGTACATGAGAGTGACCAAAATGGTTTCAAATTTCTTCTTAAATAAAACTATTTTATGCCTAATTAAGAGTTGCCTTGGTAAAAAAAAATTAATTTTTGTTTTCAGGGATCGGAAATTGAAATTTTTTTATGCATAAAAGAAACCAAAAAGACAGCTAACGTCGTTTATTTCCTAATAAAAACATTTTTTTTTAATTTAGGAAACACAAATTTTGTTTAAAAATTAAAAATTAAAAAAAAATCAAAGCTTTTGATTCCAGGGTTGGATAACTGCCATATTTTGTGATACCTGAACGTGACCAAAATAGTTAAAAATTTTAAGTTTTTCTTATTAAAACTATTTCATGCCTCAAAAAAAAATTTCGCTTCCAGAGATGGGAAATTTAAATTTTTTATACATTAAAGTAACAAAAAAGCAACTAACGTCGTTTATTTTTACTGATTAAAGCTATTTTTAAGTTCAGGAAAATGTTGTTGTTTTTTTTGCTAACTAAAACTATTTTATAAATTAGAAAGCAGACAAACGTTGGTGAAGGGTATATGAGATTCGGCACTTTCACTTGTTCATCTTTGTTCTGATTCACCTTCATATTATTTCGAAATTGTTTCGTTGAACTTTTGCAATATTTTGACAGTAAAACAAATATTTTTAGTGGCATGTGTTTTACAATGGGGGAGTAATTTACGCACTCTATTTGAATTTACTGAGAACGCTTGTAAGCCATTTTTCTTGTGATTGTTTGTAAGTACTACATATTCTGAAGTGGGAAATTCTAGAAGTCAGAATATGTTGTCATATTCAGACAACCTGTATATGTCAGGTGTTTGACAGGATGTTGCACATAAATACCTGAAGCCAAATTACCGCATTCGATATCGATCGAAATTTCAATATAATTTAAATACAAATTTCGAACGATATCGAGTGCCGTAATTTGAGCCCTGGCTTATATATAGTAAAGGGTGATCCAACCATAATGCACGTTGTTAATTGTGAGTCACACCTTAACCTCAACGTATGTTGATATATCTTTATTTGTATGAGTTGGTTGTTGCAGGCTTTTACGATAACGAGCGTTAAAATAAAAAAGTGTCCACAATCGGGAGAATTGTACGGAAATATAAGCACATCGGGTCTGTAGGTAGATCCGTCAACATCGAATCGTCATCGTTCTATGAACATCTCTTAAGCGAATTGAGTTTCAATCACAATTTCAGGCGTCCTGAATCGACAAAAGTGAATGTTGACTTTACAGAGAAAGTCATCTTCAGCGACGAGGCTTACTTTCACTTTAGTGGATTCATTAAAAAGTCGAATTGCCGGTCTTGGGAAAATGAGAATTCACGAGTGATTGTTGGAAACCCTTTAAAGCCTTAGCGAGTATTTGTTCGATATATTCTGTCACAAATAATTTTCTTAGATCTTTCTAATAATCGTCTCAAAACATTTCAACATCCTGCGTTATTATGTTAAATTGAATTAATATTCATAGGCTAATTGTTCGAAATTAATTAAAATCTCAGAAAGACATGGTGATAAATATTCCAAGGCACACAGGAAAGTCAACATCAGTTTTATTCAACTTACACAGCAGAACAGCTGTTTTCGAAAGTCGCAACACTTATGATTGGAACCTTTGCGTTATGATTGGAATACCTTTATAACTTTAGCCTACTTATTTATACTTTTATATTGTGTATATAACACTTCGACATGCACATGTATTTGTAATATGTGTGTGTATTTGTAATAAAAATGGAATGTCGGTTCCAATAGTTCTCCTTTCTTTTTCAACCACTTCATTAACACGCTTATGCGGTCGGTCTCTTTAAGTGTCATTATTTCCAAGTATGGACAAACTGAGCAGCTTTACGTTGCAGCAAAGCTGTTTCAAGCACATTTGAATTTTGCACATTTAATTTTATGGCAAACGCAACATTCTTCAATGTCTTTGACTACTGTTGACTCTGACTTGGCATCGTTAATATTCTTCATATTTCTTAAAGAAAAAGCTGAATATGCATGTATATTATAAACGATATATGAAAATTACTAAATTTTTTGCAACTTTCTGTCACGTCTTGATATAATTTATGGCCATTTAGGCTTTATTGTTTGTAAAATACGCCAAAAATATGAGTAAAGAAATAAATAATTGAACATTTGCCAAATAATTTGATTACATACTTGTGGATTATATCACTATTTATTTATTTCTTTGAACTTTACAGAATGTATCGTCAATTTTGTATGCAAGCAAATAAAAACAAGAATTATCGTGCAAATAGTAGAAAATAAAGTTGGACAGTTAAATAAAATTATAAACAATCACATTTTCTAAAAGTATATGTTTTTGTAATGGTAGATTTAAACAAAACCACTTTAATTCATTTAATAACAATGTGAGAAAAAGCACCACGAATGAAAATTTTTAATGTAATCGTGCTGATGTTTTTTCCTCAAACTTCAAAGAGAATATGAACTATTTTTCAAATAAAAATGGTGATTCAAAATATTCTTTGTAAGAAGTACTATAAACGACATTCAAAATTAGATGTCGCTGTCGGTATTGTTCAGTGACAAGTTCTACGCTTCCTAATTCGTTTTAAGAATTTCGAAGAAGTTGAAAACCATTTCCGAATTTTCGTAATATTCGAAATACACAATGTCTTCTAAATGTTTTGATTTATATAGACTTTCACCACTTTGGAATCAATTAAAAAACATTGTGCCAAAGCAATGCTCGCTAATAGTTGGTATTTGCTCTAAATTTGTTATTGCTTGTCTCCAGATACCTTTTGCAGGAGGAAAATAAAAGTATTTTGAAACAAATCTAAAGTATTATGATATATTTCAATATGAGATTATATGTCGCACATCATATAAAGCGTTAGAAAGTAACTTGTTTTGACAAATTGAGTTTTATTGATAGAAGTACGGGTATTCGACAAATATTCGTTCTTTTCACAAAACTCTAAACCACATTTTGCAACAAGGATTCGCTTATCTCGTCAATGCAGCCCCGAATTTCATCCTTTAGTGCTTTAGTTGTTGGTGGTTTAATGACGTACAGCCGGTCTTGCAAATGGTCACACAGAAAATAATTTTGGGGCGTTAGATCGAAAGAACGAGGCAGCCATTAACATCGCTAGGAAATATGTGACCGGGAAATTTATCATGCAATAACTGAATTGTGTGGCTCGTGACACCGTCTTGCTGAAACCCAACGTCATTGATGTCACCATTACCCAAGTAAATAGAAATAATCGCGCAGAGAATTCACAGTGAAGGCATTTCCTTGCACGTTTTCGAAAAAATGCAGTCCAATGATGCTGCCGGGCCACAAACTGCATCATGCGATAACTTCCTTAATGTAATGGTCTATCGAGGAGATTTTGGGTATTTCATGAGCGCCAAATATTTTATTTCTTTACATAAGCGCCTGATTGAATATGGGCCTCATCACGAAAGATGATTTTGTTGAAATGTGCCTGTTTTCGCTCTAATTTTCAAACAGCCATTTTCCACAATTATCATTTTTTGCTCAAGAGTGTAGCGTTTCATGGTTAAAATTTCCCAACCTTTTGTTTAACAAATATCTTGACATTTGATCAACTGGCTGTCAATTACTTCTTAACCTCAAATTTGCCAAGCTTGTATATTTTGAAAGCCTTGAAGAAGAATTGCAATTAATTCAATTGCAGTTAGAATTGCAACTCAAAATATTTCCTAAGCTTGTTTTTGACAAAACGGATAATTGTTTCAAATTACAGCAAGACGAAATATATTTTCTCTTGATTGTAAAGATGAATTTTCAATATTCTCACTTAATGACACAAATTTCTTATAAAAATATTATGCAAAGACTAACTTCAGGGTTGAATAATTAAAGAACGCGTCACTTCACACCGGTAAAACTTGAGTGCTGTGAATATTAATAATCACATGTCTTCCTATTGAATATTTGAGGAAATTTCGAATGATCCAACAAGTTACTTTATTTTCATCTACAGCAGATTTTTAGAGCGTAGCGGGGAATTTAAATGACCAGTCCGATACTGTAGATGTCTATCTGCGCATCGAAAATTGTCCTCGTTTTTTTCTCTACTAAAGCTCATGACTTTTTCGCTGCTTGTTGCTATAAAGAATTAAGAACATGTTCTTTTCACCAAAAAGTAGCACAAATATTTTTACTTAATCATTTCCGTGCAATTTTTTTGCTCCCTCAACTTGAATTTGCACACAAACATCTTTTACAAATTTCACCTTAAAGCTGTTGGCAGAAGAATAGCAGCTGCAACGAAAATTTTTGAATGAATAAAAGTACGCAAACGATGTTGAAATAACAAAATATATTTTGATGATCTGTATAATTTTTCAAAACAATAAAATAAATATACACACACACACTCATATATTAATGCACACATATTTGCAAGGTGCGCGAAATACTATCTACCTTTTGTGGCACAGTAGGCCAGAAAAAATAATTGCAAACATCGGGTTTATTTTTAGCTGCATCAGTACTTAAAAATATGATAACAGACAGAAAATATAGTGAAAATGATTTGATTTTATTACAGTCTAGTAGCCAAAATCATTGCGTTTGTGTTATATATATATGGTTTCCGGCATGTGTCCGTAGCGGCTGCGAGTTGCTTGGTCCACTCGATCAGTTCAACTTTTGACTACTTTCTCTCGCATCAGTGATGTTTGAAATACTGCATTCCAACGATTTAACTTGGCTACATAGTAATTCAGAGGCATTCGATCGCATATATGAGGGCGGCTAGTGAATAGGGCCACTTCCGGAAAGAAAGCTTTCACCAAATCTTTATGGGAAGTTACACCATGTTGTTGAAAATAAATGTAGTGGATGTTTAGCTAATTAATTTTTGGAAACCAAAATTCAGTCAAAGTCGGTCGATGGAGCGCGTCATTCACAGTAACAGCAGATCTCTTCTGGCACCGACAAAGTAAGAATATGTGCATAAAATGCACTTTTCGTGGATTTATCGGCGATTCGTTAACGGCTTGAGGAGTGTCTTCAATTCAAATATCCAATGCATTAATCGTTTCCGTCTTTTCCTATAAACATGGGCCTTAACATAATTCCACAAAAAATAGCCTAAAAGCGTTATACATGAGCTAAACTTCACTAAACTTGTCTCTCAATTCAGCCATTTATTCACGAGCTGTTTGGCATTTGACACCATCGACCCATATGTCAACTAAGCCTAGTTCTTTCACTTTGAGAGAATTAAATTTATAATCATCCACTCACAGTAACAACTGCTTACGGTCAAATGATGCAACAGGTCCATAATCCACATTAAACAGTGCATTTTTCAGGATGCACTGGCAGTTCTTCAATGCTTCTAACTGCTCTCCACACCAAGTGCGACACGTTCACGTATCGATGACACCAGAAACGAGCCTTAACCCCTTAGAGCATAGTGACGCTATAGGAACAAGGCGACAGTTAATACTGAAGAACTTATTCGTGATATATCGACCGATAAGCTGGAGAGAATATGATAAAATTGGACGCAGATTATGATTCATTTAGGGCGAAGGTTTCTTCAACAGTCATCTCTAAACATGGATCGTTCTACCGTCTCGAATAAACACATCATACATTTTTCCTAACTCTATGTTTTTTTAAATCATCAGCTATTTATTCCTTTACTAAAATAATTCTTTATTACCTAAAATTCATTAACTTATCATTCATCTCTTTGTGCGTAATGGCCCACTGTGCATATGCTTTATGTGGGTACCCTCGAAATGATCAGTCTGCGTAAAATAAATATTTAATTTTTTATTTTTTCTAATATAATTTATTCGCTCCCTGTGTTGCGGCTTTCGGTGTACAGACCGGTGAAAAATAATATTCTTACCTGTCATCACAAAGTTTTGTATCTGCCAATCATTCAATATTCAAATATTTCTGTTAAATACTTTTAAATATATAAAAAATCTTAAAACAGAATTGTTGTTGAAAAGCTGCAAAAATTTTAATTTTTTAGTAGAAAAAACTTCTGATGCATCTTAAAGATGGATTGCTATAATAATAAGAAGGATATATGTATTTTTCATATATTAAAATAATTTTTGAAAAATTTTTTATGAAAATACTTTATCGGGAAAATTTTTAAGTAAGTTTTGTATTAGTGCTCGTAAATATTGTTTCGGATATAAAGGGAGTTACAATTGTAATTACATATTGAAAAATCGCCCCAACGTGAATTCTTTTCCTTGTCTTTAGTGTTTTATGAGAGTTCAACAATGTTATTTGACTTTTCAAATTGCTTTGACTTTGAAATAAATCAAGTGATTCCTACGTGATAAGCGGTGACTGATGTACTATTCAAGCCCTATAAAATAATCAAAAACACTCACTGACCAGATTTATAATTTGAACCGTTTTTTAATCTCTTTCCTTTACGATATCTCACGATCGTTTTCACTGATTTGCAAAGAATTTAAAATATATTGCAAACAAACCCACGTAAAAATGCTTTTTTAGGTTATTGTTTGTTTGTGAAATCTTCCGGTCTCTTCAGAACTACATCAGCTTGGTTCGATTGGATCAAGCAGCTCAAAAGTTATAAGCGGGTCAAATACTTATACACATTTAGACTTGAATATCTAATAAGAATTAAAATTTTGCACAATGGGGCAAAGTTAAGAAGCGGCTGATTTCTTAAAATTATTAATTTAATTAGCGGGTAACTAATAATTATTTACATTAATATTTATATAGGCTAATTGTTCTAACTTAGTTAAAATCTCAGAAAGACGATGATAAATATTCCTACTGATGTTGACTTCCTTTGTACCTAGGAAGTTAGAACAATTAGCCTATATAAATATTAATATAGCAAAATAAAAATGTTCAATAAAAATAAAATCACATACAATTTAAGCTTTGGCTTGAGCTACCAATGAAAATTGGAAAAAACGTTCACATATACTTAAGTATAAAATTCAAACCATAAAAGTTTGACTTAATGTATAATGGAACAAAAAATTCAGAAAACTGAGACATGAAGAAAATAATCAAATGGTAACACAGGTATCATAACACACAAGTGTTAACATCAGGTTGATACAGTTCTCGGATTCTTTTTCACAATAAAATTTATGTAAATAGAAAACTGTTATCACATTCAACTAAGCCACCTAAACAGTGGTGATAAACACAATATACACATGAGCACTGAAGATGAAAGTGTTGCGACTTTCGAAAACAGCTGTTCTGCTCTGCTGTGTAAGTTGAATATAACTGATGTTGACTTCCTTTGTGCCTAGGAATATTTATCATCATGTCTTTCTGAGATTTTAACTAAGTTAGAACAATTAGCCTATATAAATATTAATACAGCAAAATAAAAATGTTCAATAAAAATAAAATCACATAAAAATTATTTACGCCGATTTGTTTTTAAGCAGTTTCGTTTTGTTTAAATTAAAATAGTTGGAGTGTGAAGTGTAGAAATGGATAATGGAAGAGAGTTAACCGAATTGTCCAAAAATTGTCCTCAAAAGTGTGAGGGCCTATACGAGGTCTGATCAAAAAATAACTGCTATTTTAAAATTTCGTGAGTTACGTATGTCGATCATCGCATTCTTTCTGTGTTGTTGGTACACATGTCTGTTAACATATAGATATATGTTGGTAATATCAGCCATTTTGGATTGTCAATTGATGTGCTCTTCGATTTTTTACTATTCGAAAAAATGGATCAAAGAAACTGTATCAAGTTTTGTGTAAAAAATTAAATTAAATGCGCAAGGACTTTTGAAATGTTGACTCTGGCGTTTGGCGAGTGTACTATGAGCAGAACACATGTTCAATTGTGGTATAACCGCTTTAAGGAAGGCCGAGAAGATGTAAAAAATCAGGTCAAGTTCGGTCAAGTGTGAAGGTTTTGCTCACTGTTTTCTTCGACTGCAATGGCGTGGTGCATCACGAATTTTTGCCACAAGGTCGCACGGTCAATAAGGAATACTGCCTTGAAGTTATGCGCCGTTTGCGCGAAGCAATTCGTCAAAAACGCACACAGAATTGTGGAAAAAGCACATCGATGCTTGTGCGTGACTTTTTCGACAAAAACCAAACCGTTATCATGCCTCAACCACCGTATTCACCGGACTCGGCCCCCGTTGACTTTTTCCTCTTCCCAAAACTGAAGACACCGATGAAAGGAAACCGTTTTGCAACGGTTGAGAAGATAAAGGAAAAATCGAAACAGGAGCTGTTGGTGATTCCAAAAAGCGCGTTTCAGAAGTGTTGCGAGGATTGGAAAACACGCTGGCATAAGTGCAGATCCGAGGGGGATTAAATACTTTCTGAAAAAATTTAAAATATCGGTTATTTTTGATCACACCTCGTATTTGACATTCCAAGGAGATTCCAACATATTTACGGGAGAATCAGCTGCCAGCGGAAAAACTATAAATTCCGACACCTAAAACAATAAAATATTTAGAACAACTTTTTTTTCAAATATTTAAAAAAAAATAATAATCAATCAATAAATTACATGTGACGATAAAATAAAAAGGATCTTGCTGCGATCAAGGATGTATTTTATACTAAGAAAATATAGATCAAAAGCAAAGCTAACATTTGTTATAACTGAGATCAGGAATATATTAAATAAGTCTTAAATAAATTAAATTAAATAAAAGTTCATTATAGGAAATTTTAAAACCTATTAGCTCTTCCTCAAGCATCTTCAAGAATTAACCTGTTTCCCTTTTCTGTCAATTAGAAATACTAATAAAAATTTTAATCACCCATTTAAAAATTACGCGGCATGGCGGAATGAACAGGTCAACTCAATTCTTCAGATCACTTTTTGTAGGGTTGTGTTTTGACAGTTGATGTATTTGCTGGTTCTTTCAGGTTGTTTACAAATACCCTTAGGTGCAAAAAGCGCTAGTATTTGCTAAAAATTATGTTTCAGAAGTTCTGCCATTACTACGAATACTTCGGTATTTTCGTATTTTCCTTACATCTTCTAAAATATATTAATATATTTTTAACCAACTTAAAACCATTTTTGATTTGATTTTATTTAGGTTTTATGAAATGCAAAATTGTTTTTAATATAACTAAATTTAGTTCAGTCTATTTAATGATAGAAAACGTCTGTCAATATTCAAAAAAAACTTTCACTTTTTTATCAGTTCTTGTTATTGATTCTTATATCAATCACTTTGATAAGAAACGAATTCGTTGTGCTGTATAATTTCGATTTCAGTGCATATTGAGAAAATTCTAGTTTTCATGCGAATGAAAACAGGTGCATTTGAGCATCATTTTGCTATTTTTAGGTAGTATTTCTATTTTATTTTTCTGTTGTATATTTTGCCAGTTTAGTGCTATAATAATTAGAACGACATAAGTCTATTTCTATGAAATATTTTGTTTGTTTGTGAGACAGTTATGGGAACGCAAAATCATCTGTTACTGCATCACAGTACTTTTTAATATAAAAACGACTCAGTTTTTTTGCCTTGTTTATCTATCACTTTTACTTAATTAATTTTTATTTATCGGTCTATCAAATTTGGCTTATAAAACGCATTATCTTTTCTACTTTATAGAGAGCAGAGGCATCACTGGTTCCTTTGAATATTCCTAAAGATGTTATCCAAAATCTCTAAACGAACTAAGTTTGTCTTCGTATGGGAAATTATGTCGAGTTTAAGAAGATTTTGCACTTCGCTTAAGTATAAAAGCGCTATAAAGAACTATAACGCAATAATTTTTCTCTCCTTGACCAAAAGCTAATAGATCTTGAATTTTGTATAATAAAAGTGATTTTGTTTTTATTAATCATATATATTTTTTAATACAGCTTAATTTTAGTACATTATAAATTCTGGTATAAGAATCCGAAGAACTTACTTAAATAACATATTTAAATAATGAAAGTGTTTCTTTTTATGCCTGACTACTTCTATGCAATTTTTAATTATTGGTATCTACTCATTGTTGACCCTTTCATTATTTTAATCTTACCTTTTTAAACTTGTGGTCTTTTTAATATAAAAATTGTTAAATATATTTTTATATATTCAATATTTCTCCAGGCCTTTAGTTTCTGATGAAACTAACCAACGTCGTGGCGAAGAATTGAAAATATAAAAATATATCAAAGAACTAAACATGAATGCGTATGTCATTATTTTTGTGTTAATATTTAAGAGCTTTTAAATTAAAAACAGTTCTCAGCTCAAAAAATTAATATTAAAATATATGCACTTATTTTAATGGCGCAGGCTACACGTTGCCTCTACTGCTTGAAATTGTCATTTACAACGAACCTTTCAAATGAAATTGATTAAAAATGCTCGTACCATCTGATAGCAAGAAGCATAATTTCAAGAATTAATTCTTTTAAATGTCTTATTTCCACTTTCATGTGATTCATGCACTTTGGAAAGTGACAAACTGAGTTATAAAATTGTTGATTGCAATTTATAACTGACTCATCTCCCGCAAGGTAAATTAAATTGAAATATTAAAAGTAAAAATGTCAAGTCAGCAAATTCAGCTGAAATTTTTTACGTTACAATCGTTTAATGCGGCTTTAAATTGAGTTAAAAAAAATTTGTAGAAATTTGTAAAAATGTTGCCGATTTTCAAGCACCATCATTCAACTTTCTAATAAACCCCCATGGGTTAATATTCCATACTTATAATATTAAAAATATATTTCGTTTAGCCAATAAATTTTATAAAAATTTGCATTTGTCATCAGTTACACATGTTTATTTTAATGATTTCATGTTAGACAAATTGTAAATATTTATTTTCCTTGTATTCTGAATATATTTATTTATAATATGTTTATTCTACATGAAACTAACACGCAATTATAAGTTTAGCATTTAAAGTGCTTAAAATGAGTTCTTTCTAAATGATTTGTGCAGCATTACGCATTTAAATATATTTCTAAATGCAGTTTTTCAAGTTGAAATTTAGAGTGAACAACTTGAAACAACATATTTTAATGCCGCAACTTTTGTCAAAAGTGTTATACGATAACATCTTTTTTTAATGAGGTTATACTTTATAATATAATTAAGCAACTCAAGTGTTTGTCATAAATTCATAAGTAATAAAATAATAGGACAAAAAGGTATGTCTGTTTTGAACAATGCGAAATGAAATATATCAAAACCGATTCAGTTGTTGAGAATAGTGATTGATATGAAAATGCCAAACACAAGTGAAAACACTAAAACAATAATTATATTGTTCTAATTTTTTAGCCTTTGATTTTTTATATATTTTAAATAATAATTTTGTGCTTAAGGGTTATTTGTATGAAAAATTATTTATTTTTTTATTAATATCGATATTTCGATATCCTCTGGATAACAAACAAAAATTAATTATAATTTATTTAAAAAAAAACAAAATTTTCAAATTGTACATATTTCAATAACTTTGTTGTTTTATGTTTTTGTATAAAAACATTAAACATTAAAGTAAATTATTATTCAATGTATGTAAAACAATAATTAGTTTGTTGTTATTTTTGGGATATATTTCAAATTTTATTAATTATTTTACAGATTTATATGTGTCCTATTTAAAGTTCTGAACTGGGTCTATTTTCACCAAATATAACCATTTCTTGTTAATGTAAAAACTCATTCGTTTCATAATGTGAAATTTAGAAATTGATAAGGAAATATTTGCAACATTTTTATGTACAAAGTTGGACTTCCTCAAAAAGCTAAACTTAACTATTCAAAAATAATTGTTTGTGGCGAATAATAATCATTTATGAATGCTAAATATTTCAGCACACCTTTTGTAAAAAACATATTTTTAAACTAGTCGGAAATATCATGAGATTTTGACAACCTGATACGATAGCACATCTCTTTAATGCTCCAAATAAAAAATTAACAGCCATTTCTGGCAAATTGACCAAAAGAAAAAACATTTTCATGTGCTGTCGTTTTCAAGTTGGGTCAGAGTTTTCTCCTTTCGCCTGTTCTTTCTTTACATCTGTGGTGGATTGTACGACCAGCAATTTTGTTGAAAATTATAAGTCAAATATTTTGGTCAAATATACTAACTCTCTAACCGCATTACATAACGGTAATATATAAGTCCTTGCTAACAACTGGTAACGACATCCCTAAAACGGATGAGGTCGTATGACTTTTCTATAAGTATGAACACAAACGTACGCCAGAAGTCATAGAAAACTTAAACCATGTTGAAGGCTTAATGTCATACATGTTGGCAACTACAACGCAGCATCGAAAATCTTTAAAGTATTAACTGTATTCACCTTCTTTATGTAAAACAATGTCAGAAACATTTACTAACTCTTCATTTTACGTGTAATCGTAAAAAAATATAACTCCGAAATAGTCATTAAAAGCGCCGATGTTTGTGTATGTATTTTATTATAAGCAAAATAAGTTATGCAATTAAAAATAAATATTATGGAAACATACACAAATTCCTTAGAATATATGAAATAAATTTAAGGCTTCTCCCGCGATGTCACTATATATCGTTTCGTCGAATAATTATATAAAAACATAATTCAGAATATCTCATAAATAATTGTACGACAATAGGTCTATGGTGACGGGTTTCTTTTTAAATTTATATTGATTATTTATTCATTTTGGTGTATAATTAAATTATCACATATATTTTTCCTTTTTTGCAGACAAGTTCATACTGTCGTTCGTTATAATTGTGGTAAGTTTTCATTTTGATATATTTTAGTAACCAGCGCCCCGCTGAAATGCTGTTAATATAGTTTTCAAATCAATGCTACGTGATAAATCTATCAGTGATTGATTCGGTTACAATCGAGAACACTTAACTGTTCAGATATATAATATCAAAGTTCAAAAAATTGGGTTTTTCGAATTTTCTCGTGAACAATATCTCACGAACGGATTAACGTGTTTTTTAAATGTTAAGAGCTGATCAGTTTTTGGAATCGATCGGTAAAAAAGAATTTCAAAAATGATTTTCTAAGTTTTTTTTTAAGTATCTTGAAATCTATCAGTTCGAATCGGCGCACACTCACAAGCAATATAAGTTGAGGAATTCTCATCCGAACTCCACTCAGGGCAGCCATTCTAAAGGTATAAGCGCAACACATACTCACGCACGAATACAGACATAAGGAAGGGCTCTCAGATTTAGTCAGGGAAGCTTCATAGAACATCAAAACATTTTTAATTACCGCGTGAACTCTGCCCCATACAGCTCTGAGAATGCGTTGTCCTTGAAGTGCCATTATGCATTTTCGTTAAATCGCACCAAACGTTTTCCAAAATTACAACAGCGAAAACACTTTAAAAGCGCAATTTACGCGCCACTTGCGTTCATCATAAATAATGCGGTGTGAAAGCATAAGCGAATTGTGGTAGCCAGGAGGTGGACTGCTTCTGTTGTAGGAGTTAAATTGCGGCAAATAAACAAAACTTAAACTCAATTCTAAAGATATTTTGAGATTTTTGTCTCAAAACACCCACGAATCGCTTGAAAGACAATACACAATTAAAAATGCCATATCTCTTGACTTTTTCTTCCAACACAGCGATGTTAAATCTACTTCGCGAAAAGCATATACCGCAGGAATGAATAATTTCAGTTTGATGTCCTTTTCTCGCGGAATCTATAATAGCACCCTATATGTGCTACTACATCACCACCAGCCATGTAACTGTAAACCTATTATATAGTAGGCTACAGACTACAGCCTGAGAAAAATAGAATGATTTTCTATCAGACAGATTATTTTCACGACAGCAGGGCAACACGACTACTGGTTGTTGTCCATACTTATTTTGTGGCTTTAGCCAAATGAAAATAACGTTCTAAAAACTTAGACGGCTATACGATTTCAAACGCTGTTGGCTTCAATTACCGTCGAGTAGCCAGCTGCAATATCTTTTTTTTAATTTTAAGCAAATAAAACTATTTATTGTAAAATGTTTGCATGATTTTAGCGACTATTGTTGGTAGTGGCATTGGCAGTCATTGTAGTCAATAGCCATTCTTGTCTTGTAAAAGTTAAAGTTTCAACTCTGATAAAGCGTGTTTTGATTACATTTCCCGTAATAAAATCGTTACACGAACTAGTTCCTGGAAACCATGAATAATTTTAATAAAATAATCTCGCTCCGGAAATGCGGACATCTACTTTGTAGCTTTCCGCAACTCTCTGCCAGGCATGAGCATTAAATATGTCAATTATAGTGAAAATAAAACATGTCGAAAATTAGAAAAAGTAAAAAATAATGAAGAAAACAGAAAAGCAATATATATTAATATTTTATCAATTGCAAAAAGTAACGAGATCTGGTAATAATCGATTTAATTAATACTCGATTTGATTAATACTCGTAATTTTCTGATTTGAACTTAGGCCTGCCTAATAATTTTCATCTCAATAATTCAATCGCTACACAACGAATAATAATAAAACGCATTCATTTGGAACAAATTACTGACTTTGTGTTTGAAGTTAGACACATATTCGTATATATCTTTAACGAGCAAACAAATTAATAAATATTTCTCCATTTAACATATTTTTAATGTATTTTGAGATCTATTTAATATATATTTATCGAACTGCAGTATTACTCAAAACTCATAAATCGTTCATATTGTATTTATATTCTAAATATTCTTACATTTAAATGACCTTAAGCCAAAAATATGAATTTTGCTGTTACCCAAAATATCAAATTGTTGTAATAGAAAAGCTTTTACTAACATTTTATGTTCGTTCAATTTCTTCAAATTTTGTTTCGTATATCTGGTGCCACTTTATGTGTATATTTTCCTTTTTCATATACTATATATATATATATTTATTTTCTCGATATTATTTTTGTAAACTTTTTGTGTTTTATTAGTAAAATGTGCATTCATAATATTTTATGTATTTATTTTTATGTGTAAATATCTTTATTTTGCTTCTTGTATATTTTTCATAATAAATTCAAGACAGTGGGACATTTGGGAAAAAGAAATTACATAAGTATTCACAATTCTCGCATGTGTGGGTCTCTTAAAATTTCTCGCATAGAACACAATTTAAAGCATTAATGCCGCCATGTTAGTGTCTCTGTAATTGTGATTATGCACAATATAAAAACTTTAACGTGAACTCATTTTTCAACTTTCGTCGAAATCCAACACGAGTGATGGAAAACATCAGCCGTTGAAAGAAATCGGCACAGTTATGGTTCCAACAAGATGGAGCAACAGCACATAATTCAAGGAATTTAACAGCTCCAGCCTGGTTCCTTTAGATTTATTTGAAATCCTATAATCAAAGACTCTATAATATTTATAGTCTTTGCTATAACTATAGCAGTTAAAACACACAATATATAACAAAACAAGGTTAAGGAGAATGTTTTAAAAAGAGCAGGAATATGCGAAGCTTCTGACCTGAGCCTAAAATATATATGTTCATTATTTTTAGTCTACTGTTTACTGTCATCAATCTATATAATTATAAATATTATGCGAAGTTCCCCACTGTGTAGTTTATCATAATCGCAAACGATAATCAGGCGTTTGGCAAACAGACCAAACAAGAAATCATCAAACTAACAACATGCAAAACAACATTTTTACAAACTAAACATCTATTTCTAAACGACAATATGATCAAGTATGTAAAAAATAAACATTTTGAAATATATGGATGTGGCACCCACTCATCATTTTATTGTACAAGTTTAAGCTCATAATAATTTCACATAACAGATTTTATTTTCGGCTTGACACTTAATAGCATTTACATATCGTGTGCCGAAATGGAAATGATTGAATTCAAATAAAATTGGAAATCATATTATAAATGGAACTTTTCTTTAGCTACAATTTATCTTGAAAGACTTGGACATAAAATGAAATGAGTTCAATTGATGAGTTGTCAAGCACCACTACATATGCAGCATATTGTACCGGAACTAGAAAGGAGGGGATAGTATTAAGAGAAAAGATGAAGGCAGATTAGAAGATAGAGTTTTTGTTGTAACTATTACTACGCAGGTGAATATTTTTTATATATTGCTGCAGTACCGGCGAAAGAGAATGCAGCATTCTGCATTTAAGCACATTGATTGGTGTCAATCGCTGTACGACAATGAGAAAGTACAACAAATACAATCATTGAGTTTTTGTTATATATCTCATATTTATTTATTTAAATGTCTCATTTATTAAGTGGAAGTTTAACGTAATATATTTATTTATTCTAAAAAATATTGGGAAAAGCTTCAGTGATGGTGTGCATTAGGCTCAGTGAAGTGCACATAGGAACTGATCAATGATGTTTTGAAACAATTTGGGAACAAAGAATCAGCAGGATTAAAATTAACGTTCGGCAACCGGTGAGACAAGCCGACAACATTTAACACAACCGTGTACAGATCTGAAAAATTCGACAACATATTCATGACTAAGTGCGGAGTCGAACTCGGGATCCAACGTGTCGTAGTCTTGTGGGAACTACTTCAGCCAACAGTATCCTCATTAGTTTAATACAACGTAAATGAACATTATCATCATGTCTTTCTGAGATTTAAATTAAGTTCGAGCAACTAGCCTATGAATTTGAATTCGATTTAATATAGTAAATGAATATATTTTCTTTTATATTCTGGGATAAGTTCTTATGAGTTCACTTAAAAGATATGGTATAAAAAAGACCAGTGTACTTCTCCTACTACAAGTAGGTGTGCAATTGTTGTGTACTGTTTTACAGTACAAATCCAAAATTGTTCGGAATGTTTTTAAATTCGAATTTTCATGTCGTCCCATTCTGTGTTACCTCTTTTACAAATATTACATATATTAGTATTGTTATCCAAAACAAACAAGTAAAATCTTATATGCCGAATCTTATATGCCCTTCACTAACGCACATCTGTCGTTACATATATATTTAAGTACATACATGCTTTTGGTGAAGGAAGCATGGTTCATATATTCTTAGCTCATTTGCAATTTTTAGTTGCCTGTGGATATTTTTCTACCAAATATTTTCATTAAATGATTTTATTTTGGATACGTTATTTGAATATATCATTTAAGTAAGTTTTTACGTTATTAACAAAAAAAGAAAATAACGTCAGTTACCTTTTTGGTTACTTTTACGAATGCAAAAAAAACTACTTGCGCACCCTTGGAAACGAAATTTAAATTTATTTTACCAAGGCAAGTCTTAATGATGTATAAAGCGGTTTGATTTAAGAAAAACTTAAAATTTCTAAACATTTTAGTTATTACTTGTACTACGAAATACTAAATGTGCCAAAAAAAACTTAATTTCCCATCTCTGGAAAATTTTTTTATATATTTCATTTTAATATATAATTGAGTCTTCCCAAAGCATGAAATAGGTTCAATTTACAAACAAACAAACAAATAATTGGTTTTTGGTATTAATTATGCTCCCCAGCTCTGGAACCGTATTTCAGGCTTTTCTGAATTTCTTCCGGGGATTTGGGAAAACCGATTTCACGTATATCAATAAAGTTCTTGTTGTTCCTTGAAGGTTTTTACTTATTGCTGGAGATCTTATCACAAATTATTAAACATTAAACAAAAACACACACTTATTTTGTTTAAAAGTTTTTTATATTTAATATAAATTTTATATAAATGGTGCCATTTCAAAACATCGTTTTATTGAAAGAGCCGAAAAAATTTAGTTTTGCAGATGAATCAAAGTTCAGCAACTTTTTGTATACGTAAGTAAGTCCGCAGTGGAACTGAACGCAAACATTAAATATATTCTATGTGATTTTATTTTTTTTTTTAACATTTTTATTTTGCTATATTAATATTTTTATATGCTAATTTTTCTATACACATGAGCACTGAAGTTGAAAGTGTAGCGACTTTAGAAAACAGCTGTTCTGCTCTGCTGTGTAAGTTGAATAAAACTGATGTTGACTTCCTTTGTGCCTAGGAGTATTTATCATCATGTCTTTCTGAGATTTTAACTAAGTTAGAACAATTAGCCTATAAAAATATTAACATTAAATATATTCGTTTTGAAAGTCAATCTATACGTTTCTAGGATACAAATTTGCATCTGAACGAGTGTGTCAAAACAA
The DNA here is from genome assembly GCA_963675445.1 of Linnaemya vulpina. NCBI lineage: Eukaryota > Metazoa > Arthropoda > Insecta > Diptera > Tachinidae > Linnaemya > Linnaemya vulpina. The sequence continues at coordinate 84,427,239 of OY776277.1, read as the reverse complement.
TTGTTGTTATTAAAAAACAGATTATTTTACCAGTTAAAACAGTGATTTGAAAATATCTAGTTTCGATGATTTCTGATGTTGGTTTTGACGTTTTTGTGCTTTAAATTTGACAACTGATTCTATAGTCCATAATCTCTATCTCCGTTTCTCTCTGAGGAAATTCGACATTGTGTATCTTATCCGTTAGTGCCACTTAACACGTCGGAATCGGTTGATTTACTAAAAAGTATTAGCGTTTTGAAAATTAAAAATTGTATTATAACTCGAAGAGCTCAAAAGGAAAGAACGGCACAACAAATCACGTTACGGAAGGCTTTGTAGTTAAAATGTTAGGGAGGTTTCAGGGATGTCCTTTATGGTCAACCGTTTTCCATAAATTTGTTTTGACTAAAAACACATCTAATTCCGGTTTTATGTAAAAAATTACGATTTGTATCATATCAGGTGACAAGGAGGTAACTCCGATACCAAACCACATACATGTGTAGTTATTAGAATATTAGATTGACATTGTTGAAAATATATTTTTGATGTGTAAACATTGACAAAATTAACGCAGTCAAATCAATTTATTTATATCTCACTTCTTAAATATATTTTTTTAATAATAAGTGCTGTGGATAAAGTGTTTCAAAGTGGATCTACTGGCCTCATTATTTATATGGGCAGATGGAAATTTGTTTCTCAACAATATTTTATAACTTTTTAAAAAGAATATAGTATTAAGAAATAGCAAAATTAGTTTGATAGAATATGAAGAATAAAATACATCTTTGGAAACTGATAGGAACTGTGTTTGGGTTTGCATTAAGTACAACAAACTTTCAAAATCCAATTAAGGACTCCGCAAACAAACATATAATCCTTGATATAATTAATAGATCACGTAGATAAGGAAACTGTTTGATTTTGAAATTTACTTCCTTGACTTTAATATATTCAACCATTATGAATAAAATTAATATTGTATTTGATATTTTGAAGGAATTTCGGAGTTTTAGAGATGTATTTGCAAACAAACATTAGATTCCGAGTACAGAGCATTGCTGTTTCAAAATATTTATGTTATTTTTGACAAAAAATTTCTAAAAAAGGCGAGAGGACTCCACGAAAGACCTATTAAGTTCCAACAGAACTTGCGAAATAAACCAGGGTTCAAACGATTACTTGTGCCCGCCGTCTTTTAAAATAAGACTAATTTTCTTTGCTCTAAAGGTTATTTGAATCTTCATAAATCCAATCCTTTTTACAATCACGCAATCATATTAAATAATATTTAGCGAAAAAAAAAACCAAATGAAATGTATTCATAACTATACGGAATATGTAGTCAAGCTTCTAAAATCCATTAACAAGTACTCTTCATTTATAGTAATCGAAAATGCTGTGTTTATGTTAGTAAAACATGTAAATATATCATATTATTGACTATTGTTTAATTTGTGTTTTCTTATTAAACAAAAATCATAGACAATGCGTAATTTGTTTTCCCCAGTTTTCAAAATTAGAGTACCGAAAATAGAGATTTTTGCTCTGAAAATATATCAGACTCTTCATCTGGCAGTGCTGAAATGTCAAAAATAAAACCCATACATTTTTCGATGGATATCCATTATGTCTCTCATTATTTTCGCCAGCCATACGAATTTCTGCACACAAGATGTACTCACTCATAATTTCATTGAATTTAATGACATAAAACAAGCACACATATACATATATGTATATGTATTTAGGCCGTATGGTATCGAACTGCGTTCATTCGAGACCCTGACCTCAAGCATAATGCATTCAAATTTTACACTTTCATTCAATCTATTATTTTTGCCAGTGATACACATCAATACGTTTGCGTATGAATTTTTTTATAGAAACGGAAAAATAGTTACTTACGTACTTACATAAGCCTCATTTAAATCTAAATTCTGCTTTCGATATCTTAAAGGCCGAAATTGAAAAACATGATTTTCCAAAAGAATTGCAAACCCTAAACTATCAATTATCGAAACACCTGTCGTTATTACAATTATTAACTGAATTATTTTTATTTTGTACGCGTTAAATCGTTGTGAGAAACACTACAATATTGTTTTCAATTAATTATAAAAGCTGCAAATGTGGTGATAATCTTGACAACAAATTAACTGTGCACGTGTGTTGATGTAAAATTTATTGTATAATATTTTCGTAATATGTTTATAACATGACAGATATTATATAAGATAACGTTAAAGAAGTAACATGACATAATAACCCAGCAAAAAAGGGGGTTGGTAGTATGCAAAATATTAGGAGTTAAGACAAACGCGTGTGAGTCATAGACAAATCTATGGAAATACTATCAGGGGTGTCATAAAATCCAAGTCGATTTTGCTAATTGTCGGTTTTGAGAATCAATATCGGTTTCATTTGGTGTCATAAAAGCAAGTCGTTTTTGCCTTTTTCGAATGCAAGTAAAACCGATATTCGAATCAACTTTTTATATTCATTTAACAAATTGTGGTATTCGGGACAAAATGTTTATAAAACTTGTGTTTTATATTAAAAAAAAACTAATTATAGAAGAGAATATAAGATGTAGGAGATAAATTATATGATTTTTATGTTTACATTTGCGCAATCTTGCCGTTTTGTAAAAAGTGTATTCTATCTATTAAGTATATGTATAAAAAAGTTGTTGCTAAAACGGATTAAAATTAATTTTATATAAAAGAAAAATAAAGCAGTACTGTTCTTGCATATACGCTGCTAAGAACTGATGGCACAGGAGAGATCCGAAGAAGGCATTTGTGAGACTGCATCTGCTCGCTTAAGCTGCCAGAGACAGCGGAAATACAAGTCATGGATATGGAGCGCTTTCTTCATCCATACTGCGTGCAATTGTCTCAACTCTAACAAAAAGCATCGTTTGAGAAATAATTTTTATAATTAATACAAAATTGAATAAGTAGCATTTTTTGTAATTTATATACTTTGTATTTCTTGCATTTCAATGAAATCAATCAAATGAAAAAAAAAATTAAATAAAAACAGCTTGTAAATATTTCCAATAACAAAACGACAGCTGTTAGTTGGTCGGATTATTTCCAATAGCAAAACCGATTACATTGGTTTCTGTGACACCTAAATCCGACATTAACTCCAATTCGAACATAAAACCGATAATATCGGACTCCATGACACCAAAGTCTGTCGGTTTCAAATCCGATTCCGTTAAGATCGGTTTCTATGACACTCCTTTGAGCCTAATAGAACGATCTGAATCAGAGCAAAAAATATACTTTTAATGTACTTAAAATATGTTCCCTGCTGCAAACAAAATATTCAACTCGGTAATATACCCTGAATTGTAAGCCTTGCAATATCTAACAATCTGCAATTATCGATGCAACGCCAATAACTGATATCATCAACTTTCAGTTCAACAATTTGTAAAGGGATATTGACATCAAGGACAATATTGATTAAGTTGAAGTTGAAAATATGTTAAAAATTGTACTAAAACTATTATTGGAATTCTGCAATATATTTAGAGTACGAGTTGTACTAATAATAGCACAATTGTACCGAATATATTATTCCTGTCCACTATTATCAACGCATAAAGGAAATATGTACCAGCTTCAACTTGAAATATATATATACATAAACATATCTTTCTATCGCATATATTGAATCAGTTATGGCTACTGAAATCAGATAAAAATAACATGGATTCTTACATATGTAACCTGTATTTAAGAAAATAACTAAAACTACCAGACATAGAAAAATTATACAGATGCTTTTTAACGTCTATATACTTGTACACATTTGTACACGTTCATGATCGCAAGTACAAAATTAAACCCAAATATAAAGTTTATTACTACTATCTTCACAAAAATGTCTTTTGAACAAAATATGTTTTATCAATATTGATCGGCGTTGAGGCATTCAAAAATACGTATGGCGTAATATTAAGAAGACAAATTCAAAGCCATTATTCGCATGATTTTTTGTGCGTAATATGGACTGAGTATTAAATATTCCTGTTACCCTTTTCCTTATATTCGGGTTTGTTCATAGATTCTTTGATGATGTTCATACTTTTGTAGCTCATCATATATTTGCTTTCATCTAATTTTTGTATTAACATGTTGGTTTGTATAAGTTATAAGGGGTAACCTCTTTCAGCGGAAAATAGTTAAAGTGCCTAAAATTGGGTCGGTACACGTCTCATATCATCTATTTAGCACAGATTTTCTTAAATAATAGTGTTCAATATAAAGTCAGATACACATGAACGCTATTTCTTTGAAAATAGGTATCTTGTGAGGTAAACTATACTACTTCGGATTTATAGCACTTTTTTATTTATAAGATCCGCAGCTCTCCAAAAAATAAGTGTTAAATATTTCCTTTATGTTTCTTTAATTCTATTTTTAGACTGAAAACAATTACGAATTTCGCAAGAAAAAAATTTTTTCTCAATTAATTTCTGAATAATTCCAAAACTAATAGACGTACAGAAAAATTATATTCGACTAAAATGCATACAATTTCGTTACACATCTTGTGGTGTTTTACTTTTCGGATGACTCGTTCTCGAGTTGGGGAGAAATACGTCTACGTACCTGACTAATTTAGAGGGGAAAAAATTTCGACCTGATGGAGAAAAACTGAAAACGGATTTGAGTTTAGCGTATCAAAATCCATATAGTCCACATAGTTTTATTCAAAGGAGGATTTGGCTGCTGAGCAGTGTAATTAATGTTAAGATGCCAAACTCTCCTAAATAAATTATTTTAAATGCTGTGGTTTTAAATGATACAAGAATCACTTTTAACACATGCCATTTCGCGTTGATATTAACATGAAATAGATATGCTTGTTGGGATATAAATATGTAAAATGGGAATGGCCGCCTGGCTGTATGCTTTGCCATGATTATACTATTGAAAGTGAAAGTCTTATTGATTGATTTATAAAAAAAGCACTGTATGTTGTATTTAAAAATAGTTTTAAATAACATTTGAAATCAATAAAATTAAAAAATTAAAAATATTTGAGCAAATATAAATTGCTGAACGAAAAGAAATGACATGTTAAACGCAACAAAAACTAGTCAACTTTAATAGTGTTTGAATGAATTTTATTTTTTCTTGTTGTTTGTGTATTTTATCATTAAATATAACATTTCGTTTTCTAAAAATATCACTCAAACTCGATGTAGAGTAACACGAAACATCTAATTGTTTGTCCTTTCGCGGTTCATACTTTGTTATGGTTCTGTTGTTGTTTACCAGCCATGAAATAATTGTAACAAAAATCTAATTCGACTTCGTTGAAGGTGGTAATTTCTTTGCCAAATGAAAGGACTTTGTTTTATTTTTTCATGATTGTATTCTGTTGGTGTAATCCAGTTCTGTAGTCAAGAACTTTTTCGGACAAAGTATTGATTTGTTACACTGTGGCCACTGTGTTCTCGAAAATTTATACAGAGTCAACGAGACCATACGAAAGCCTATTACATTCTGGTAAAGTTGAAGGACCGTTGAAATCACTGTTCTATAGGACTGCTGCACCGATGATGGCCAGAGTTCTACAGTAATCGTGAACGATAAAGAAGAAAGATTTTAGCTTTTATTGGTTGGCATTAATAAGTCTGCTACGTCATGTGATATAATGAACTTACTCGGGGATATACCTGATGACACACTACCTTACCCAAATTGTTCTGGTATTTATTTCAATTTCAAGTTATTAATTGAAAAAAAAAACAAATTTGATATTCTCATCACGGCTTAAGTAGCGGACATTCAAAATCAAGTTGAATACATTCGTTTTATTAGCACCGTAAAAATAGTTTTCGGTGTTCATTTAAAAAAAAAAAACATTATTTTTCCTGAACTTCAAGCACTTGACACATTGTGAACTTCGGGATGACCTTTAGGTTTTTTTTCGTAGCACAATACATTGAAATATATTGAAAAGCTAAAATGAAATATTCGAAAATATGTTTCCTTTATTGCCCTTGACTGTAATACCAGCATTAAAGTAAAAACTGTTCACGATTACAGCGATATTAAAGAAAAATGGTAGCAATAATGTATTTGAAATGACTTTCACATTTTTAATGAAAGTATATGAAAAAATTATTAACTAATAACTAATAAATTATTAGAATGCTACACGGAAATACTAGAAAGATTAATAATATGAAACAACGTTTGCCTTTTTCTTAACTTGACCTCTAAGCTGAAAGAATATTACTTAATATGAAATATTTTAATCAAAGTGTATTAATAAAAAGTGTGACTTACACATTTTATATTGATCGGATAATACCAGTAACACCAGAATCACACTTTTTTAATTCAATGTGATAAAATATTTCGGCCGTTTTATGGAAACCCAAAAAAGTTTTAAAAACTTATATATATATATATATATATATATATATATCAATGAGCTTGTGCGACAGACGTTGCTATTTAAATAAATATTGTAAACTAATATTCGAACTGCATGTATGTACTCTTCTGTTCTCCAACAAAAATAATGTGAAAAAAATTAAACAAATTAAAAGGAAAAGTGAAACCAATTGCTAATTTAAAAGACAAATCTAGGGTGAATAGTATTCATGGCAGGGATGTTTATGTTCCGCATAATTTTTGTGAACTGTGAGTTTAATGGTTGCATTTTTAGGTTCGTGCGTAAACATGCATTGCGAGCTTTGAAATCGACCCTGTTCGTTTGACCCCATATATATTTGGTCATTACAAAATAAGTCATGCATGTCCTACCAAAAGTTCTACCGAGTAAATTGGATAATTAATTGATCTGCACATGTTCCTTGGGGAATTATCATGTTTTTCTAAGTTATATATATTTTCGTATATTTCAATCACTATTGTTTGATGACACCGACTTGTATCCGTCATCTTCCCAGTTCCAGCGCATTTCATTGTATATGTAGAGGTCGTCCCCTGAGTGCCTCTAACAGTTCTGATGTAATCCGATTCTTAATTGTTTACACTTTTCCTAGAGAAAAAACTCTGGTTACACTTACGAAAACTGCTTGCTCTTTTAATTTTGATGTAAAGCTTAATATGTTGCAAAGGTCATTGCAACTATAATGCACTTCTTTCGTTAATATTAATATTAGTTAAATTAGTTAGTCTACTTAATTTTATATATATTTCTCCTAATTGTATAATTTTCTTTAATCGTATAAATGACATCTTACAACATTGTCGCCGTCATCGGATATTCACGTGGTACCAACCAACATAAAACATTCACTTATGCTTCCATTTGCTCAGTCATCCACTCAAGACGTATGAAAACATTTATGATTTATTAAATACTACGATTAAAACTGACAATTCCTTTTTTATATACATTTAATTTGGACGCAGCCGGCTATACTAAATAGCTAAGGAACTAATATGGAAAAAATGTTATGCCATGAGCAGATAGTGAAAATTGTTGCATGGCTGTCTGCAAACTGTCCACTTTAATTCGCAGTTTTTGATACAAAAGAAAACTGACACGCCATACAAAAATTGTTTGATAAATACGAGTTGAAAATTTATATTTACTATACGACTATTTAGCAATAGGAAAAGAGATTTAAGAAAAACACAAAGAATTGGCGATGATGAAAAATGTATGTAGTATTTTAATCTTCTTAAATATCTTAAAGTTTATATGGCTCATTAACACTTCAAACTAGCAGTTAGCGAGCTTTGAATAGGGGCATTTTTAGTTGCTGGAGTTCGGAAAATATCAATGGAGCAAACCCCAAACTCCGTTATCTTTCGATATGATTTTTGCAAAACTTCACGATCCATTTCTATCTAACGAAAGCAATTTCAAAATTATGTCAGCGCGCGCGAATCGCTGCTAAAAGTATTGACGCCACTCAGAAGTCGATCCACCTTTAGCGTTGGGGGGAAACGTTGTAGAATTTTATATGAAACAAAGCAGTGAATATGCTGATTGTAGCTTACGCAAATGATTCTATTAGTTCCCTGTTTCCTTTCCCTGCATTCGCACCAATTCCATGAACAGTATAATTCTAAATAAAATCAGTTAAAATATAATTTAATAGAAGGCACTGTTATAACGGGCAAATGTAATAGAAAACATCTGCTGTCGTCAAGACAGCACATCTACCTTTTGATATAAAAATGTTGTAGATTCCTGCTCGGTTAGCTTTTGCAATGAAAATTAATAAACCGCAACGTAAATCGCTGCATTTTTGTCGCTTAAATTTGTCAAGTCCATAATTTCCCACGGACAGCTTTACGTTCCGCTCTCTCATGTTGGAAAATTCGACGATTTTCTTGTTAATATTGTATATCCTAGAGCGTTATAATAGTCAATTCAGAGTAGCAAAGCACATCGGATAAAGCTAATTGAAATATATTGCGCTTTAGGATAAACTAATTAAAAAGTTAAAAAGGCTGTTTCAAGTTTTTTAAATGCACAATTACATCAAGTTTCTTTGCAGCGATGCGATTTTACATTGTTTACAAAAACAAAGTACTCAAGACTTAATTTGCAATTTACTATTTTTGAACTTAACTATATTGCTTCAAACACAACAGGGACGAACGACGAATTTTTCGTAAAAAATACTCGACGTTGTGAATAGAACACATTTATGTAAATGAAAATAAACACAATACGTACGTTGGACGAAATACGTCGTGCACAACGAACTTTGCGATAGAATTATTTCTATTTCTCACGCCGACGAATGACGAATAAATTGGTGCAGTGGGCCGTTTTTATTTTACATTTTTAGTGTATAGGAAATAAAGTAATTTTTGCTTTAAGAAGTGGTTCCTTTTTTATTTACAGCACATAAATTAAATTGTTAATTATATAAGATATTGTTTTAATTCATTTTTGTCTTTATTTTATCTTTTCACATTAATGTTGTTTTGTTATTGAAATATGTACGTAATATGTTTTTGCTCATGTTTTCCAATATTTTATTTATTTATGTATCTAAATATGAAATAATTTTAAATGACATTAGCAGCTGTCGTTTTCGCTCTAATTGTGTCTCATTCGACGAATTTGCCCAACGAGTTCATGATGATAAGTTCGTCGTGCTGTGCGAAGTTCGCCCCCATTGTGTTTATACCATTTATTATCTCATGTAGAAATAATTTAATTTGATATCTTTATTAAGTCATATCTTTGGAAAAAGTAATGATTGCTTGTAAAAAGTAATCCCTTGACTGGACTAAAAATATTTGGGGACTTGCATTTAATTTACAAGTTCCATATAATTTAATGCAATTATTTATAGTTCTGTTAATTTCTCTTTTGTTCAAAGTTTCAGACTAATTTTAATAAACTTAAAGAATCAAAAGCAATCAGCAGTATAGAATACTCAAGTTGTAGTTTCTTTCGTAATTTTCTCTAAAATAAAAAAAAATTAATTATGTCATTAGATGCGTGTTATGATTTTTCTAGATTCTTAACACTTCTAATATTGACGTTAATTTTGTTAGAAGACTGCTTTGATCATCATTACATCACGCTGGCAATACCCAGCGTTGAGTATTCGTAAAAAAATTATTTGAAATCTATTTCTGATTTAATCTGTATTTAAAAAATTGCAGCCAGAAGGAAGAATTTGTGGCTCTAGAAAAGTCTACTTAAAACTTAAATTTGCGAATCTTACATTTTTAATAAAATAATAGAAACAGTTTTATTTGCTTCCATTAATACGTTAGTCAAAAATCGAATGTGTCATTCAAATTAAAAAAAAGCTAACAGTCTCGTAAAACAAATACCGTTGTCATTTAAAATGATGTACTGATTAAATGACCTGGAGCATTATAAATACAACAATACAATTAAAAGGTCAATAAAATTAAAGTAGAAATAAGTTTATAAACAAAAGAAAAATATATATTTAGCTTTAAGAAGAAGAAAACGAAGAATGACGTTTAGTTTTGAATTTTAGCTTGAACACACTCTATCGATCGCACTGCACTTATTTACGTGTTCACTCATATTTTTCACTTACGTATTCTTATCAAGGATGGAAAAAAAGAAATAAATGCTTTTAAAAGAATCTTTAAATGTTGCCCACGTTTTCCTGTCAATGTTGTTAGCATGTTCCGTTGTTAGCATCCGTTTGCCAACAGATGTTTAATAACAAAGTTTTTCATGAAAAATGGTCTTGCAACTCGAAGTAACAGAGGCAGCGATAGCAATTTTATCACAAGATAAAATAAATTGAACGAAACATAAAAAAAATAAAGTGAGACATTTTCATACAATTGCAATTGTCGTTAATGATGTTGACGTGAATAATGATAAAAGGCAGATGTCGTTTTTAAGATTGTTGTTGAAAAAAAAAATAAAAGTAACAAATTTGTGTGCATGCAAGCAACCTGCATCAGGATCCAGCTACGCTCGCCAGTACATACTGCCAACTGAAATTGATCTCCTTAATTTAAAAATTATTAAGCCTAAAGTTTTATTATTTGAAAATGTAAATTTTCAAAATCAATTAAAAAAAGAGAGACAGATAAATGTGGGTAATAGAATATATTCTAGATAAGCAGTTATTACAAAAATATAAAATAAAATTTGGTGGATATCTCTACGCACACAACAAATTAATTTAACATTCAATGTATGGGCTCTGATTTATCTTAACTAAAATATAAATACGCTGTATCCTCTAATTTTCAATTCGATGCACTCTAGAGAAAAAAGTTGCATTAACAAGTTATTTTCAAATTGTTCATAGTTAATGACAAAAGGAATTTAATCTATACGGTCTTAGAGCGTTAGAGCAACAAATACAAAAACATAACATAAACGCCAAGTATCTTTTTTCATGTCGTGAAAAAAATTTGTTAAAGAATATAAAATACATTTTAAAGAAAATCGGACTAAGAAGTTAAAATATTTTTTTTAAATAAGCTTAAAACCATAATGAACCAAAATATAAGTATTATTGTGAAAAATACGCGGGGCTCTCGATATACAAAAAGTGGGTCACAAAGCGCCTTAGATTATGGTATTAACTTACATGCATATTTTAAAATACATTTTTGATTTTAGTTTTTTTTAAACCATATTTATTATTTATTGTTTAGTTTAATTTACTTCGAAAGTGTGTAAAAATCCTTACACATTATGAGAAGATAAGAACATGAACCACACCAACAACATTATATGATTACCAGGTGACTTATGAGTAACATTATTAATAATATTGAGGATACGAGTGGAAGCACAATACCAAAGGATAGTTAGATACAAACAAACATTTAAGTGAACCTAACAAAAAGCGCATAATTAGTAAAGGCTCACTCTCGCGTGTTTGTTGGATGAATGTACTATCGATATTGGTAACATAGTTTGACAGCTGAGATTATCAAACTGTGATGACATTTCTGTTCAGATTTAATAAGGTTTTGCAAGACCAAGCTTTCATATTGTCGGAAGCATCAGCAACACAATGAAATATATGTTGAAACGACGAGCGGCATAGCGGTTCCTATTTCTTGCGAAATAAGCCAGGAGCTGCCTCAAATGTGAGTGGCAAGTGCTATTGAGCCATGCCGACTGAATTTTTATTTGGAGTATTTAATCACGTAAACACCATCGACATTTGGTTTCACCAGAAAAGAATAACAAATGACTTGTTGCAAAAACAATTAGTAGCCGCTGCGGAAAAATGCATTGAATTATCAGCCATGTCACAAAGATAAATTCCGTTCGGAAGTGGAATTGATTCCGCATTTTGCTTCTATAGAAAAAGTAAAACGAAAAAATTTTTCGGAATGAAACCACTTTCAATTTTCTATGTGCAATTGATATTTTAAGCATTTTAAAACTCCTTTTTATTAGTAAAGGATATTATTTTTTATTTATTCATCTAAGAACTTCTTTTTTATTCAGCTTCAATAAAATATTAACAAAAAGTACTTACACTTCCTAAGAGATAAAAGAAAATACGAAATTTGTTTATTTAGTGCCACTGTACTTTTACACATACAACTACGAAAAGGCACAAAACAGAATGAAATAATTTCAAGCTTCCCTTATAACTCTGCGTCCTAATTCTTCAAAACTTTTTTCATTTTCCTTGGCTGCTGTTCTTCTAACAATTTTTTTATTTTGAACCTGACAAATCACAAACTTTTAATTTCTATATAAATACTTTAATTTGGTTGATTTTTAAGAGCAACTGCTTTTTTTTACTATGTTCGTTCTTGCGTTGCCACACTTAATACATAAAAAGTGGCATCATATTCTTTGCGGTTTAATGAAACCGGACGGAATCTATAGTAGCTAAAACCATTCCGCACGGAATTGCAACTACGGAATCATATCAATTCATAATGGAATTCGTGACATGTCTGTATATATATAGAAAAAAAAAGCCATACAATTATCTACAAGATTTTAATAAAACAATTTCATTCCAGCACTATTTAATGTTCTCATGCAAAAACATGATATAATTGACGTTTAAACTTAAACAAAAAAAAATTTTTTTTAATTTCGAACAAAAATTTAAAAAAATTTATATTATTATTATCTGCGAAAGGCTATATTATTAGCTGCTTAATAATATAGACTTTCGCAAAAAAAAAGTTTAATGTAAAATCTTAATTCGTTTAGAAACAAAAAAATGTATAAAGGTATAAATGTTCCAAAATCGTAGAAATTCAGTAAAAGGGCATGAAATTTACTCAACTTTCCTGAATTTAAGAGTGTCGCAAAACGACAAATCTCAAGCAAATGTCTTGATAATTCACTATACAATGCAGAATATTGTTGTCTATCGAGGTTTTCACATTTCTTAATTTTAAATGTTAGCCTAGTGTCCGGCTAGAATGTCCAAATACGCCTATGTGCAGCGGTCTCAGAATATGCCTGATTAAGACGAAAAACTCCTCGAACTTTACGATGAGATACAGCAAAGTTTTCATCAAAATTGCCTGTTAAGGTTTCATGGTTACAATTTTCTAACATTTCACTAAAGAAATATCAATAGATGACGGCTCAATTCTTGACATTTCATCTTATAACGCCCAATTTACTTTCTAACCTTAAATTTGTTCACTATATACTTCATTTACTTCCAAGCTTAGTAAATTCCGAGAATAATAAAACCATCTTTTATCCCTAACAGCTTCACTGTAAACGTAAACAGCGTCATTCGAAGCATTTTTCTCTACAGTTTTGTTAGTTCTTGTGTTTGCAAAACAAATAGAATATCAAAACGAAATTCGACAATGAAAGAGAGAAACGGCAAATCATACCAAATACATCGAGTTCACTTAAACATATTAATAATAACTTTTATTGATTTTTCGTACTCTTTTGAGACGAAAATTTGACATGGCGCGTAAGTATGCTAGAGTCAAAACATTCAAGCATGTTTTCAATGTTCTAATTCGTCGTTGTTCCGATTCATCCTGATTCCTTCAAACATTGTTTTAGTGAAGTTTTGTTATATTCATCAAAATTCTTATGCACAATCTATCGGCTAGTTTGAAATTTAAAAAAATTAATTTTTAACGAATATTCAAACAATATTGTTATAAAACATGCAGCTCTAAGCGTTCTATGCAAAAATTTCAAGGCAGAAGACAGGAGTGATTTGCATCTAAATGGAATCTTTTATTCACTTCTTTGTTTACTAGTAGGATGTGATAATATTCGTATTTTGAAGTGCCACATTGAATTGTTACATATTCGCCTATTAAGCGAGTACTCTTTGAGCAAAAATTATAATAATGACAAAAGGAGTTAAGTTACTATACTCGTATATCAATGCAAAGAGTAAATAATATTAATTGATTGCATTATTAATTTGCAAGAAAAGCTCATCATGTCTAAAAATATCATGCAATAAATATCGTATAACCTCACTGCGCATAATTAAACTCCTCTATTTTTTATACAACATTGGATTGGTTATAAACTTTTATGTAAAATGAACAAATGAATGTCTAAATTTTCCATATAATATTCGAATTCGCGAATACTCGTACTCACATTTGTGTTTGCGAATATCAAAAGATAATATTCGGGACATTATAACAATAAAATTATTTTGATACAAGAAAGTCTTAAAGAAAGAAATTTTTCAAAAATATTAAATTGCTGATCAGCCACATATGTCGACAATATCTCACAAGAAGGATATGCACAAGTAGTTTTCAAAAATATCTAATAAAATTGTATATGCGGTATGAAAGTTTTAAGGGAGTTGGCTTAATATATTTTTATGATAACAGAATAAATAACAATTATGAAATGCTCGCCAGGGCTTCGGTGGCATAACACTATCCATTGATAGATATTTTCAATAACTCTGAAAAATAATTGAGATTCACTGTTGTTGATATACCTTTAGCTCTGGAACTTTTCTTATTGACGTACAGTTTTTCTTTTAAATGTCCTTAAAGAAACTAGTCCAATTGTGACAAGATCGCCACGACGAGAGATAACACCATTGAATTGCTCAAGCCAAAGAGCCGTTGTTTGGTTGATCGTGTTACAAGTGACATCATCTTGGCACCAAATATCGTCACCATCACTCACACTATTGACACAATCAGTATTGTGTTTTCTCATTTCCCACAGACGCGGTTTGCATAAATTTCAGCGCATTTGATCGATTATGCTGACAAAAAAAAAACAAGAAGTCCAAGAATGTATTTCCCGCCCATTTTCACCGCCCAGCTCGGTTGTGTACATGGTTGAATTTGCCCAACACTTAAACGGAGAAATATCAAATTATGTTGAGCAAAAAGCTTGACACCGTGAACTACCGATAAAGCGCAAAAGCACTACAAGTATCGAGCTATGAAATCATTTCAAACCGGACGATAATAAATCAGTGCCGAGCAAGTAATACGCAGCTTGCCGTCACTATTAATTTCAAATATGTGTTTAATAATTATTGTTTTCAGTTCCAAGAAATAAAAATAAAGGCTTTAAACTTTTCCAACAACCTTCGTATGCGATGTAACAAAAGTTGTTTAGACTACATCTTCAAAGTAAAAGTCTGCATTTGGAGTTGAAAACTGCATTGAAAGTCTTCCCTTTTTTTCGTTGTCAGCTCTTTTTTCGGTTACAAGGATGTGGCTTCTACAATGTTTATGCTTTTGTTGTTGCTGTTGGTGCTCTGGCTGTTGATATTTTTGTGAAGTTTTTTTGGTCTTAGGCTTCAGACATGCATGTTGCGCTGTAAAAAACTAGTTTTTCCTGCATTTTAAGTTGTTGTATGGATAACTCCCCGGGTATAAAGAACATGTTCTTTGTAATAAAACAAGACTGTTAAGGAAAATAACGAAACCACCAAATCGCAAAAGCAAAAAAGAAGCTGCAAAACTATACACTGCTAAAAATAAAAAATTCATACGCATTAAGGATTATTCAAAAATAATAATTAATAAAGGAAAACGCGACATTATTGAATCGTGTGTAGTAAACTTACTGAAACGCTATGTTTTTTGAAATTTGTGTATCAAAGAAAACGTCTTTTAAATGTGTTTGGGCACATGCAATTATTTTTGTATGTGTATGAGGCAGAAGAAAAAATAAAGGAAATAAAAACAATCTTACGTTACACGATGAACATTTAAAAGTTTATAAAACACGCGGAGACTATAAAACCACAAAAAGGACCACTAAATCAGACATGGCAACTTTTAAAATCACACTTTGCAAAAAGATACAAAACCAACGGCCGAGTCGCTCATGAACAACGCACACACACGCATGGTAAAACACATTCGGTACCAGCAGACATGTCTCCTGTTTTTTTTTCCTTGTGATTTTTTTTTTTTTGGAGCTTGAAGTCCCAATAAAGCTTGATTTCAGCCGCATTGTCGCTTCAGCAACTGACGCAGCTGTCTGCTGTTCTAATGTCGTGCCCTCTTGTCATTCTCAAGAAATTAGTCAAAAAATAAGAAAATAAAAAGAACAAAAAAAGAAATTAAATAACACAAACTTTTAAAACATGATTTCCTGATTTCATTCATGATTATTAAAGTATTTCTTCTTCCCTTTTTTTCTTGCCAATAGTGGCACCTAAACTCTACTGGGTACCAGTATCGTTTGATTTTTTTTTGTTATTAGTTTTATTGCTGCAATTTATTGATTGATGTTGAACTTTTGACCATTTCAGTTTCCATCGAGATCCACTTTATGCAAGTCAACTTTTCGACTTGCTCATTGTTGAAACTGGCCATTTTGGATTGTCTTATAAAAGTATGTATATTAGAAAGTAGAGAAACTAATTCTTAGAATTTTACTTTAATTCGAGTATTAGTTTCGCTATATATACTTTTAAAATAGATCCCTTAACTATTACTGAAATTTAAGCAAATGATGCTATTTGTTTATTATGTTTAATGATTGGAAACAAATAGTTAATGGTTGCAATTTACAAAATTTAAAATGTTATATGAAATCTCCTGACTGTATTTAAGTTGTTTTTGCAATTGTTGTACAAAACTGCTAGCATCTTCTTTATATACCATTAATGCTGCGACTGTTTACTTTAAATTACACCACTGATGTGTTGTGAGTATGTAAGTTTCTAAAATAGTTTAGAAGATAAATACATATATACCGAAGTCTTGTATCCGTATTCTCTCCTACTCAATACATTTTACTTCTACAATGCCAGATATCAGTTCTACAGAATGCTTTTGACATAATGTAATACGTGTATTACCATGTAATGTCACCTTAAGGTAGACCAATTTAAAAAAAGAAGCTTTTAAATTAAGCACAGTGAAATTCGTTTCATATCTTACTCAGTTATGCCAGTGAGATTTAAAAAAATTCCTACATGTTTAAAAATAAATGACTTTTTCCCCTTCGAACAAAATAATGTTCTCAATATATTTTGCACATTTAAAAAATGTAATATATAAATAAAAATATTGCTAAAATATATTAAATATTGTTCATGTATATATATCAACAGGTCCAAAAGTAATTAAACATTAATATTAAAACCAAAATTTCAATTTCAAAAATAATGGCATAAAAAGGTTAGTCATATAAAACTATTCACAAAAAATAAGTTATGCTTATAAACGTCTTATAAGACAAATTTTCTATACGAAATTTGTCTTATAAATTGTATTTTGTGAATAAGATTTTATCTCGTTAAAATGGTTACTTGTAAGTTGGAAATCTAATACTTTATAACTACATGAGTTCTAATAAAACGGGTGAAGTTCAAAGATATCATGGCTTAACTTATTAATATATGTTAATTTTTTTTCTGACGTCTGTAACTACAGAAAATATCCCTTCACCATCGGCAGGATGATAAAAAACTGCTACTGAAATATTTGGATTTGCATATCTCAGACAAAAATTGCACTACATCAAGCCTCTATTTTTCAAGTTCAACGGAGTTATAAACCATTAGTAACTACTCTTGAGTGGGATTATTAGATACAATTATAAAGTTACAACATGGAGATTAAAACTGGTAAATATTTTTATGTGTGATATATTATGAGATATCCAGCCTGATCACGGCTGGCGTTATTCGCCTTCAAGTTCGACAATCTGTAAAAGAGTGAAGAAAAATTCAAATTTTAGTCTTTAATCTATTACAAACTGTCGAATTGGCATGCGAAAAACTCCAACCGTAATCAGGCTGATAATAATCGAGGTTGCCGAACGCTTAGTATAGAGTTTCTCTTAAAAGCACGGTTTTTTCTAGCAGGGAGTACATTGTACTGCTTCAAATCAGTACATACACACATACAGATGTATGTAGGTATCGGTGGCTTCCAAATGAACATTATCCATATAAAAACCATGTTTTTTCAATCTCCGTACTTAAAATTGATCTGCGAATATTCGTATTCGGATTCCCGAATGTATGACGATTTTCAAATATTCGTCTGCGGCATGAATCAAAATAAAATATGTATATACGAAGAGTGCTAATTTCCTTGTAGAAATTGTAGAGTATAACGAGGGTCAGTTTTTGAAATTTTCAAAACAGCTCCGAAGCCTTGAGTTATAGACAAAAAAACCGAGTTTTCATTATTCCGTAACCTCTCTCAATATCACAAATTTTTCAGTTATTTAACAGAACATTTTTTTCCCGTAGGTGCAGTCCCAAAAACGTATTACAGCTACTTCCAATTGAATTTTTTTCTGTTTATGTGTGTTATTTACTGAAAACTGGGAAATTCAATATATAATTTCTTTCTAGTTATTTATTAAAAATTTAGGTCTGAGCAAGTATAATAAAAAATGGTGGGCTATTGAAACTATTCGGCAATTACAACTAAAAATTGTTTGTATCAACTTATAAAATTGTATTTTATCAACTTCAAAAGAAGTGCTGTACTCCGATGTTGTTGGACAACAGCTTGAAAATTGCCCCTTGATATTGGGATAGAGACTGATAATCGCATGTTGAATCACAATTTTCATACAAGAGCTTGGAATTCTTGAGTGTACGCAAACAGAAATAAATTTATGAGCGTATCAAATATATTTTTAATCGGCTAATGATTCCTAATCAGAAGCTTTTAGCGAATTTCAGGGTCCTTATTAACACGTTATATGTGCAACTGAAATAAAGTTTGTTTAAGTTTAAGATAATAATAATTAATATGTATATTAATGCAGCTGCTTAACCCGGCGTCGGGCACGTGATAAAAGAAACACCGACAATCAATCAGGTGGGTAAATATGACCCTAGTGTTTTTGACATTGTATTTTCATAATTTTCAAAATTTTATAAACTTATCTGTAATCAAAATACATACATAACTCTTTAAGCTATTTGTTATATGCAAAAAACATATTTAAACTATTTTCAATTATTTAATTTAAAAAAACAATTAACGAACATAAAAAGCACAAGATCCAAAAAGTGCGTAGCATAAAAGAAACGGCATTTCTTTTGCTATAAATTTCGTAACTTTGCAAAATAATAGAAAACCTTTCCTGTAAGTGGTCCTTGAACACCGAATTCAATATCGATTTCGATATATACAACTTCAAAAGTTTAATCTATTACAAAGTATGTTTTCCAGTTACTGGGAAAAAGATTTTAATAAAATCAATGTATGAACATTTACTCCATAGATTAAAATGTCAAAACTTGATTCCTTTAACTTCCACTTTGTTGTGGCAATAAATTAACTATTTGACTTGATGTCATTGCAAATATTTGACATTTGAGCTTAAAATTGTTATCCTGAAAAGTACAGAGTTTAAATATTGCATGCAGGCGAGACAGCTACACACACCTTTACCACCGACACTCGTGTATCAAAAATAAATACTCATGTACGTACATATGTGCATATGGTAGATATATATCGCAACTTAAAATACAAAAAGCTGTAACTACTAAGAGGATTACTAAATTTAAAAAAGGATTTTGTGCTGCTGAAATCTGTGTTTGAATTTAAATTATTTACAATATTTTCTGTTAAGTAAAACGACAATCAAGCGGCTGCCGACAATGTTGTTGTAAGTATGTTCCTATTTTATCGCGTTTGCCATTACCTGCCGCACGATTTCCGATTCCAAACAATCGCATCTCTGTCAATTATTCTTCTTATTCTTTCGAATGTCTAGGGTTTGTTGGGCCCTTGATTTCCAGGAGTTGGGATGGGTCTTGTTAGCAATGCAGGAACCAGACCAGAAAACTTTTCTTTCCCATGGTGACTACCGCCGTATGTGCAGGGAAATATCACCTCCCCTTCATTTAATATAATAGAAATAGTTCTTTTATGTGGAACTTTTTACTGCTTTCACACATTTTTCTTATTTTCAGGTTCTAAGAAGACATATTTCATCTTATTGATAAAACACTATTATTTTAATTTTTCAAACTTCTACAACTTTTGAATAATCGAGAACACTAATTGAGCTAATATATGATCTCGGGTTTTTTTAAATAATCGTTATATTTGGAGTTTTCACGATTACTATATCTCACGAACGTATCAACTGCTTTTGAACCGGTTAGCAGAGATCGACGTGGTTTTTTTAATTTCAGGAGCTGGTTAGTCTGTGGAATCGGCCGGTAATAGCATGTTCACACTACGAAATTAAGTGTTTCGGTTGCTCTCTTAATTACGATCGTGAATCTGGTTGTTAACACGACAGAATATTGATTCATCTTGACAATTCCGTGTGATGTAATAAAATATTTCCATTTGCTTTCATTGAAACTATGAAGTCTATCAACATATACTTCTGTATGATATATAACCTTTTTAAATTATTTATAAATTTTATTTTATATCAATAGAAATTTAAGAATATGTATTGAAATTAATTACTTTGTCTTATTTCTATTTATACTATTCTTGCTTTAGCAGGTTTTTAGGCAGCTTTTACGAAAAATTAGAGTAGATATAATTCTTTGTGCTTCGTATGTAGCTTCAAAATATAGTATCTTGAAATAAGGCAATGCCCTCACAGAATTTTGTATGGCAAAGCTTGAATGAGAGACTGACGCTAGAATTTGTATGTCCGAGTGAACATATTCTAAAGTTGTTATTCGAAAAAAGCCACATAAAAGAATGTCAGCTATTTTGAGATGTATTGAGTTGTACCGGTTCGAATAAGCTCCAATTCCCACGAAATCTGTTAGAAATAGAGACACTCATAGTGACTCTCTCTTAGAAGCAGACAAGGAAGCTTTCCAGAAAGTCAGGATTTGATGAGAACTAGATTTATGCGTAAACTGGTTAAACCTTTTAAGTTTTTACTAGAAGGAAGTTAACAAAAGAAGTAACCTCCAACTAGATTGGCCTGTATACTCGTAGATTTGTCTGACATTCAAAAATTATTAATAAAAGTATCCATAAGAGCAACGCTTCTAAAGTGTGTCGAGATACAGTTACAACCGCTACAGACCCGCGATTACTGAGCTGTGGTTTCAAAAAGATAACGTAACATTTCACACAGAGTGTCACATTTTTTTTATTGAAGGAAATGTTGGGTGAACGCAAAATTGGCTTCCAAGAAGCCAAAGCGTAAACTGAACGATTTTCTGTGGCGATATGTGAAGTCGTTAGTGATAAACCTGGACCAATTGAAAACTTGGGGACGACATTCGTAGTATTATTGTGGATATACAGAAATTGGAGTTCAAGATTAGACTGCGTTCAAGACAGCCGCGGCAGTCATATGTCAAAAGTCTTATGTAAATTGTAATACCAGAAGATTATCGTTAGCATAAGTGCAATTCACGTTAATTTAAAAACTTGGTCTATGTTTATACCATTTCAAAGTTCTATACCTCTGCAAAACAAATCTTGTGTGTGAGTCTAAAAACAGCGATTTCGTACTTCTTTTGAAAAAACGCACCAAGCTTTTCTTAAGTCATCTTATTATTCCCAACTACTACGAGTATGAACCACACAAAGCCTTTATCAGTTTCTGGAGTACTGTTCTGGCCGGTAAATGTACGATCTAAATTGTGCAGAATGTACCCATCGGATTTTAACGTGACTGCATAAAGAACGGAGTATCGATCTTGAACTGGGATCTAATGGATTTAATTCATATAATTTAAATAAAAATAATAAAGGAAGTGCAGGTATTGAAATTCCTCCTGTGTGGAAGCCAGTGATCTTAAGATCGTCTGCAGTTGTCGCGAATATCGCAGAGGTGCGCAACCCAAAAGATTAAAATAGATGAAATTACTCCTAACCGAAGAGTAAATAAGTCCAAAAGGAAGAAGATAATCAATGTCAAGAATTATAAGAATACTGTTGAAAAGCTAACGGCAATAAATAGTATTGGCAAGCCGACGTCATGTGCTAGAGAACCTTCTTGGGTATAGATTCGGCGTATATTTAGAAATACGGAATAATAAGACGTGTGCGAGTGCCTCATATGCTGATATTCTCAGATAAGTCAAGAAAACCCTTAAAAATTTGAAAAACGTGAAGGGAACTAAAAGTGGACTGGAATTGAAGGAACCTGCACACCACATCCCCGGTGAATTTTTAACAAAAGTTGAACAGAGACTACATGAAGTTGCAAAAGTACGATCACTATCTCAAGAGACTAGGAGTGAAATTACGGTTATAGATCAGCTAGCCTTGAACGAGGACGTCTACAGAGGCATTGTAAGCAAATCTGTGCGACTTTGAACTATTCCAGCCGTCTACAATTAAATCGTTAAGACGAGCGATTTAATTGCACTTAATGAGTATCACTTAAGCCACGATTGGCTTAAGTATGCTATAATGGGAATCAAATAAAAAATACATGAGTCCAAGTAAATTTTTATAATCGTTAAAATTAAAAAAAATTCCACATCATTAACAAATAATATTTTGTTTGTGATAATTATCTCTGTGGAACTATATACTTTTGAAATTTGAGTTCTTTATGTTTTCGGGTTTTTTTATATGCAAGTTATTGTTTTTATCGGTAATTTGTGTTACTTTTCCTAATTCCAGTACACCCATAAGGGAATAAATGCAATGAATTTTGAGAAAAGTTATGGTTCTGAACAGAATATTGTTTTCAATAATTTGAATGGATAGTAACTCTTCTGCTGCACGTACATCATCAGTTTTTGCTGTCTCAGAGTTGACTAATACCAAATCGGAAGAGTTACTAATACAGCTTTCTATATATTAGATTATTATCAATTAGTTTCTATGAGGATTACTGAAAAAATCTAAAATTACTAACCGAAAAAGTCACCAAGAATTAATTCCCACTTCTGCCATCGAAAAGCCCACTGTACGTCGCACATTTTGCAATCTAGCTCGACTAAACTGGCAGAAATATGTCCTCTGCTCATAGGCTATTATTGCTTAGAAATTGAAAAAATTTAACCTTTAAAATAAATAAATAGTCTTAAGATTTCCCATACTTGGAGCCTGCAGATATTTTGGGCAGTGACATACTATTTGCAAAAGGTATTCCCCAAACATTTTGTTTGCTAGTGTCCACAAAACATTTAGGAAGTTCACAAAAAGTGTTTTAAAATGTGCATTGATATTGCAAAGTTTAAAACAGTTATATGTTAATATGGGTTGGCGAGCTTTTGGTATTGTTTTATACGTAAATGAAATTCAATATCAAGCCCCAAAACAGTATCTCATTTTTAATATGACAATATGTGGTAGTAAAATAACAAAATACTGTCAGCCAATAAATAAAAGAATTAGGATTTTTTGGATATTTAAGTTAAAATATATGTATTTAAAAGAACACTTTTTCATACACATAAAAATATCTAAGAACACAAACGCGTGTTGAAAGCTCCGTGCAGGAAATGAACATAAAATGTGGTATGAGTGTTGGCATCGTTTTTAAAATATTTTTTTGGGGAAAACCAATGTTGCATATGTCCGAAAGCATTTTCGAAACAAACTTAAAAATAATATGTGGGCAATGCAGAACTCTACTGGAGTCTACTCGCTGAGAATGAAACCTTTCGAGGCAATTCAATATGCAATATTGTGACCATGAAATACATAATTGTGATATTTTTGAAATAGGTGTTGTTTTAAGAAAATTTATGATTTGAAAATGTCATTTTTATACTTCAATATTCTGTGCTTTCTATCGCCACCTGAAAGTTTTATCATGTCACTATGTTGCCACATTAAAATTTTAAAAAACTCATAGTAATTTAATTTGGTAGCTTTTATGTCGAAGGGAAGATGTCCTCGTAGTAATTAACCGATTTCTAACCACACGAAAATATTAACAAAAATACATTTTTCTAAGATAATTCTTTATTTGCCTTAAAGTAATTAAATTATTCATAATAATCTATTTATTAGCAACTATAAATATTGCTATAGAAAAATAAAAATGTTCAATAAAAATAAAATCACATACAATTTAAGCTTTGGCTTGAGCTACCAATGAAAATTGGAAAAAACGTTCACATATACTTAAGTATAAAATTCAAACCAAAAAAGTTTGACTTAATGTAGAATGGAACAAAAAATTCAGAAAAATGGGGCATGAAGAAAATAATCAAATGGTAACACAGGTATCATAACACACAAGTGTTAACATCAGGTTGATACAGTTCTCGGATTGTTTTTCACAATAAAATTTGTGTAAATAGAAAACTGTTATCACATTCAACTAAGCCACCTAAACAGTGGTGATAAACACAATATACACATGAGCACTGAAGATGAAAGTGTAGCGGCTTTCGAAAACAGCTGTTCTGCTCTGCTCTGTAAGTTGAATAAAACTGATGTTGACTTCCTTTGTGCCTAGGAATATTTATCATCATGTCTTTCTGAGATTTTAACTATGTTAAAACAATTTAGCCTATATAAATATTAATATAACTATAAATTTTATTTATATTAATACAATTAATTTATTTAAAACAATTTTTCTTTTGCCATGCTTCTTTCTCGTTTATCTCTTCAGAGATCGCTTCCGAATTCGAATCGATCTTCGTCAGGGTCAAGTACAAGTAAAAGCATGAAATAAATTGCTCTTTTAGTAAAGTATAATGACCCATGACTCATCATTGGGTCAGAACTGAGTGAAATACTCATCAGTACAATCAAGCTAAGCCTTGGCCCCTCGAAACAAATGTTTCACTTTAGTCAACTTGTAAACTTATCGGGACCAAAGTTAAACGATAATATCCGATTTTTTGATTCCTTGAAGATTTTGACTGATTGCTATCACTTTTCAACGGATTTGGTATGTGTTGTTGAGAAAAAAGCTAGTAAATAAATTACTTGTAATGCCATTATACCTGGACTCCATTTGTTGAAATTTCATAGTAGAAAAGAAATCGTTTGTTTTCTCTTCAGAGTTTACAAATTAGTGGAACTGATTATAGCTTTGCTTAAACTTTAGTTTCATATATACATATAATTGGCTTAGTAGAGAATTAATTTGAGCTAATTGTTTATTATTCCACGGTCAACATTATAGCACGTTTATGTGCCGTACCATTATGTCGACGAAAATCTGATACAACATGTCATAATTAGTGTCTTTCAAGTGGTTTAAAGTTTAAAACAGCGACTTTTTAATAGAAATAACTGTTTTGACGAATATTCTATTTATTCGATTAAATTGTAAACACTTTTTTTCAAAGTATTTTAAGCAAAACTTCTTATCATCAAAATCTTATTAACAGTTTTGCAAGAAATTTAAATTCCCATGTCTGTTGTTAGTTCGTGCTATGACTTGACATTTTCAAATACGATAAAATAACAATACAAAATATTCGTGTGTTCACAAGCGCATACCCAAATATCTTTTTTTTCTAAGATATTTTGTTTCTCTGCTGAATTTTCGGTTTTCAGGTGACGATACGACTATTTATCTATATACTCTAGTATATATGTATGCATGGGTGTATGATGTGCACAGAAAGTTAGTTAAATGGATGTGTGTTTTGAAGAATTTTTACCATCAATGAATGCTTTGAAAAAGTTTACAAAATTAGGGTGGTCTTCTAATCTTCTGTTTTGAATCGAAATAAATAAATTAAATAAAAAGAAGCGTGTGACAGCGAAGCTCATTTTGAAATTGGTAGAAACAGCCGTCGCATTTGGCTTAAAGAATAACCGTAGCCACGTCTCAGATTTAGTTCAGCGCCTTTTGCATGTTCTCAAAAAGAAAAGCCCCATGAAAGGACGGCGTTTTGCAATAATCGATATCGGTGATATTTACCGCCAATATTTTACTGTCTTCTTAATTTTTTACACCAACAACTCAATTTCCAATGCCAATTTTTCGTACAAGAAATAAGATATCAAATCGTGTGGTGCTATTTTGTAAAATAATTTCTTATTTGCTAATTGATTTTATGTAATAAACAATTCTCTATACTAGGGATTCCTTAGTTTTAACTTGAACTCAAATTCAATATGCGCATCAGAATTGATATCGGCGGTATTTCGTTTTGAGCATCGGTATTATATTGACATAAAGGTGTATCGCTTTAAGTGATAACACAGAAATTGATGAATAAATTGTATTTCTTAGTATACCAGCTCTCAGGTGATGGCCCCTACATGTTTAGTGCTAAACTAGATAGAAGATAGTGCAGAGAGGGCAGATGAAGAAACATTATGATGAAGATGCTGTTCTCTGCTCTTTAGTACATGATCGTAGTCGATATGCGAAGAGTGTTATGCCTTCGTCATCGAGATAGGCCGACAACAATTAACGGGACCATGCACTTATTCAGATCGGAGTAGCTCGATGCCCTATTTTAGGCTTCATGGTATTATTGCTAACTACTTCAGCGAACAGCAATTAGATCAACTAAAATACGACCGCATTTGCACAAATACTTGCTCAAAATGCGGAACCACTAAATACAAATTAAAAATGTATGAATGCCGACAATTGTTCATGGAACTGAACATTTTC
Organism: Linnaemya vulpina; assembly: GCA_963675445.1. NCBI lineage: Eukaryota > Metazoa > Arthropoda > Insecta > Diptera > Tachinidae > Linnaemya > Linnaemya vulpina. Next base: position 84,400,851 of record OY776277.1, on the reverse strand, counting down.
TTAAAGTTTTGGACTGTACGCCACTGAGTATTAGTTTTGAGAAACACGCATACAAATCCAATAGTTCTTCTTTAGTGATTACACATTTTTAGATAACTGTTGTCAAGGATTACCGTACTTTTATTCGTTTAACAGACCTTGTAGATCGTTGAAATATTTATTTGCTTTCCGATTTATTTGAATGACATATAATAAGTCCGCAATCTAACGTTTTTTTTTTCAACTAGTGCTTATTTCGTGAATGGTAACACTTAGCTCATGTCTGATTTGGCAGATAATTAGTTTTATCCTTCCGCTGAACGAATATGGTTGTGTATACGCTTGAACAACGCTGCGATCGACTTACAGAAGATGCCGATTTTGCCAAAACAAAAAATCATCTTTTCAGATGAAGCTCATTTTGATCTTAGCGGGTATGTAAACAAGCAAAATTGTCGCATTTGGGGCACAGGAAACCCACACGCATGCATTGAAAAGCCGACGGTCCAGAGGCATAATTGGGCCATTTTTCTTCCAAAATGAGCAAGGAGTGGCCGTTACAGTCGAACGAATTTTTGTTCACAAAAATTAAAGAGGAGGATATTGGCAGCATTTGGTTTCAACAGGACGGCGCTAGGTGCCACACAGCCGAAGCTACACTCTATGTTTTGCGCCCTGTTTTTGAAGATCGTATTATCAGCCGCAGAGCTGATGTCGTTTGGCCACCTCGGAGCTGCGATTTGACTCCGTTGAACTATTATTTGTGGGGTGCCGTCAAAGATAAGTGTTACGCCAACAAACCAGAGACAATTGACGCTTTAAAGGACAATATTCGTGAAGCCATTGGTGAAATACAGCTGCACACAATCGATAATGTGCTTCAAAATTGGACCGATCGCGTAGGCTACTGCATGGCCAGCCGAGGCAGCCATTTGAATGAAATTATTTTCCATTATTAACCGGAAGGATTGTACTTTCAAATAAAAAAAGAAATTTGAGAAAATATTCAGTAGTTTATTTTATAGCATTTTCAAAAACAAAAGTGATTTGGCGGACCCTGTACATCTCATCCATTTCCTGACGAATTGCAACATTTGACCATTACATATGAAATTATATATGTATGTATTTGAAAAATCTGATAAAACATCTGTTGCATATTTTTATAAATAATTTTTAAGACACCCCTACTAAAAACGAACATTTAGCTAAGTTTTCAATTTATGAAATTACATTATTTATGGTCAGATCTTCCATTTGTTAGTGTTGCTCTAAGTTTTGTTTAAAAGGTGAATTGCCAGTTGTGAGTAATCGCAATGATTATTATTTATTAATACAGGCAACTCAAAAAAAATAAGTTTAATAATAACTTCAAGTTTTAGTTGTAAGCCCACTTTTCAAATTATTCTGGCCACAGCTGCATGATGACCTTTTTGTTGTCACTATTGCCAAAAATTATGAAAAATATTGCCAATAAATAACAAAAAAAATTGTTAAACATGTGTTTGTACTAAATTATGCCGAAGTTTTTTCTTTGTTAAAGTTTTCATATGATTGCTAAAAATACTCGGTGGCAAAAATGTGACGAAGGCCTATTTAAAACCCAAAAAATTTTTGAATATACAATATTATTTGAATATTGATTCCTAGTTTTACTTGATATTTCGATATTATTTTAATAATAATATATCTTCTTATATTAAAACTATGAATATGTAATATTATATTTATCGCCACGTCTTCTGTGGTGGTTCTTCAGGAAAGTTTTAATATATAACATTATAATATAAGAGAAAAAAAAATTTTTTAAATGTACGAAATTTTTTTAATATCATATATTATCATTAATCAAATACTAATTCCAAAAATGTAGTGATGCTACAGTTTTATAATCCTTCGTTTATAACAACAAGTAAGCAAAATTTCCTTCTACAATGTCAAGGCCATGTTAAAGTAATACAATAGATACTTCCGAAGCGCCAACTGATATTTTTAATATCTTACTAAGAAAATTTAAAATATCTAAAAATTAGCAACTGTTTGTAAAAAAAATGTCGCGCTCATCATATTTCGATTTTATGAGTTCCTAGGAAACTTCCCAGACTACTCCTGAGAGGGTGTCATCTGCGAAATTAAATCATCGGAATAAATAAGAACTACTGGGCTGTTCTTAACGAATAAAATTAAACTACGGTGAAATTTACAAGACGTGTTTAAATCTTTTTTGACTTATATACATGTTTCAAAAAATTTAATATTATGATAAATACATAATTTGTTACTATAATATAATTCTAAATGTTAGAAAATCTCAAAAAATTACGAACCCTTAAAAATGTAGACAAAAAATCTACGAAAGATCTGGAAATACTGTAACTAGAAGTATTTTTATCTACATTGAAGAAAGATTTTTGTCGCCTTGGACAGTTGACGATCTCGGCAAATGAAAACAATCGTTCAACTGGAGCTTAAAACGTTAAGGGTGTGTTAAAAAAGTAAATGCATCCCTTAGTAAATCATATTTTTGATAAATCATTATCATTTAAATAGCTGAAGAACTGATGTTTTATTGCGGATCGTTGGTCAACTTTAATCTGTTCTTGTGGAGAAGAACTTACTTCAATTCCTGATTATTATTTAATTATGATTACAAATAATCCAAAAATAATTAAGATTAGTTAGGATTACGAGAAAATAATCAAAAACAATCAAAAGTAATCTTCGAAAGTAGTCAAATTATTTTTCGATTACTTTTTATTATTTTTGTTTAAAATATACCTGAACAATTGCTGTTCTCGATTGTTGTATAGAACACATCGCTAATAGCTTCAGAATCGGTTGATTCATTTAAAAGTTATCATAGTTCGAAAATTAAAATGATAATGTTCTGTTTTATAACTGCAGAACAACCCGTGTTGCGACAACTTCGCGGTTAACTTTAGCGGGATCTTGAAGGTTTCCTTATTTTTTTATTTTATTATTATACCCTAATAAAATTCTTTTCAACCAATTTTCAAAACTAAGTATAAAATAAACGTTTCATTTTAAAAATTACTACAGTGGTTGCTAAAATTTAATACAATATATAAAATTAGTTATTTATATAAAAAAAATATATCAGAAATCTAACAATTTCGGTGTAAACAGATCAAGATATCAAGTGGTCTTGGCCAAGAGAATATTGAGTTAAAAACTTATTTATAGTATAGACAAACGTTGGCTTTATTTTTTAAACGATTATTTTGATATAGTATTTCGAATTTGTAAAATGTTATTATATTAGTTCTTTGACAATCAATATTTTTAATTTGCAGGTAGCAATAAAAAAATAATGCGGTTGAACATAAGAAAACAATTGTAAAATGTTGTACCTCCTAACAACTTTAATTATAATTCGACTTGTTTATATAAAAATATATTAAATTATTATGTTTATAAATTTAATTGATTCAGTTGATTTAACTTCATGTTTCCAATAGATGTTTTCACTTTCAATTAAGTGTTACTAGAAACCTACTCATTTAAATATTTAGATTTGTAATCGATTACATCAGATGACTGCACAAACATGCAATTTTATCCATGCAGTTTGAATTTATAAATAAGCAAATTATTCTATACTGAACAAAAATCGAAAAGTACAGGAAATGGAAATAATAACAAATTTTTTTCCATATTAATTTGTAATATATATATATATATATATATATATATATATATATAATATATAATATATAAAAACATATATGTATAAACATATATATGTATATAAAAAAAACATAAATATATATATATATATATATATATATATATATATATATATAATATATATATAAAAAATTTATCGTAATGAAAGTTGTTGGAAATTATCTGAACTTTATTAATCTGCAAAAAAAATCGAGGAAAATTCAGAATTTAATAGCTAAAAGTTCATTTTAGGCTATTTTTCGACAAAAATTTTTCTGAAAAGCGATAAAAATACCTTTCAAACAAGCCCAGATTGAGAAATGTACTATAATTCTATCTGATTTTATGACGAATTTAATTAAATTGTTCTATGTATATATGGAAAATTTTCTATTTTGGGGGCTCCAAATCTGATTTTGAGCTATGGTCTCAGAATCACCTATATATATATATATATATATATATATATATACATATATATATATATATATATATATATATATAAACATATATATATATATATATATATATATATATATATACATATATATATATATATATATATATATATATATATATAAACTCTACTCAATATCGATATATATAGATACCTGAAATATGCCCTGCAAAATATTTTGTTATTGATTAATCTATACGCTCCAATACTGCAACTTTTTACTAGCATATCAAAAAGATGTTGAAAATTAAACCTATTTTATGAGGAGCTGGGAGCCATTTTACTGGCACAAAAATGGTAATAAACTTTGATTTCGTAGAGTTTCAAGCCAAGTCTAACCACTTTCGTTAAACTGAATGATATTACATTTGGAAGAAGGTTGCAAAAATTTTCGTAGCATTTGGCAAAGCAAATAAATTTAACTTCACACTTGGTAAATATGTGCCCGAAAAAACGTAACCACTAAATACTAATAAAAACAAGAGTTAAACAGACCAGACAAGAATTAAACAGTTTTGTATAATATTTAATTCTATGACACTGTTTTACTTAATAAATTAGTATCTGAATCAAAAAGCGTAACATGCAATGGCTACGCTTTTTTATGGAAATATTTGATAAGTGTGAATGTGTCTGTATATATAAGCTGTTTGCCGTACTAAATTATTTAGCTTAATATTATCGCATACACCTTATATTGCTGAGTCACTTGACAAACAGCATATGGAAATATATATACATTTTTTTAGCTGCTGAATCCTTTGCATTTGAATACTCAACACTACGCGATTATTTCGATAGATATATTTGTAAGAAAATTAGTAATGTTAACAGTTGGTGTCTTTGGCCCTTTAATATTATATTACAAGGAAAAAATTCAAATTAAGTTTAGTTATGTAACGCACTTGATAGGTGGTCGCGGAACAATGAGGCTAAAATTTTTCTGGTGGCAAAATATAACCGTAATAAAGCAAAAATAGTAAAATCTTAAAGCACAAGAAAACTTATATTATTGTAAAATATCATCATCCAAGATATATATAATCAAGCTGGAGCTGAAAAATCTTACACGTTCAGAGGATATCAAAAGGAAATCCGTTTAATTCTGCTAAACGTTTCCAAAGAGAAAAGAAACACATCGAACCAAACCTTTAAACCTTTAAAAAAATAAGTTGGCAAACAAAAAATAATTCTGAAGCGAAAATCTCTGCAACATAAAAGAGCATCACACGCTCTAAGGATAATGACATTAAAAAGGTCAAAGTTATTTATTTTTTCTACAGTCTTCCATAACGTTTGATATAAAAACCCAAAGCATCGGTTTCAATATCTACTTATAACAGATGCAGCGCAATACATAATATACATACATATATTATTAGTTACAATTATTGACATTGGCAGTATTTAGTTTTGCTCTGCTCTGTCATTTTTACTGTGATATTTTTTATAAGAAAATACTTTGTCACAATAAATGTGAATGTTAAATTCGATTCGATACTGAAATATTTAATAGAAACATTTGAAATACTATAAAAAAACAAATTGTGCATTAATATATTTTAGGGTGGCTACATTTATTTAGCCAGTAAACATGATCTACAAAAAATTCTATAGAAGTTTGAAAGGAATAAATATAACACTAATAGCCAACATACATTAGCGCCAAAATTTTATGTCTTTCTTAGTGATTAAATAATTTATTTAATTGAATGATTTTATTAAAAAAGAATACTAGAGCGGAACTTCCTTGCACAAAACAGCTATAGGTATAAATTTCAATCATTATTCTATTAACCCATGGATTCCTCAAGAACTACTAAAGTAGTTTTCATATCGGTAGAATAGCCTATTGAAAAATATTCAGTATTATTTTTGTACAGTTTCAATTAATTTATTATTCTCTTTGAACTAATTTATATCTTTCCTTTCTCTTTGAAATCGAATAAGATAAAGATGAATCTTCTGGCATTGTACTGTGATTATGACTGCTTGCATATGACTGCCACGCCTGGCACGGACGTAGTCTACTGTAGACGTCCAATTTTCAATGACTTTTCCTGACCGTAAATCGTTAATAATTGGAGAATCATCTCGGGCTTATCGGCATAAACTAGTGACTTCATATAGTCCCACATATAGTAGTCTAGCGACTTTAAATCAAAAGATCTTAAAGGCCAACTAACGTATCAGAAACGAGATACTATGCGGTTTCCAAACGTGATTATGGCAGGAGCTCTGTGACGCGTTGAGGGTTCTTGTTGAAACCTCAGCTCCTGCACGTCAGGGTTCCTGAATCAATGAACGAAAGACTCAGTGGTCATCACTGACTGCATCGTTTTTAAAGAAGTACGGACTAACGATTCCACCAGCCCATAAGCTACACCAAACAGTCACTTTTTCTACATGTAACAGTGTCTCATCTACACTACAAATAAAAAAGTTTTCTTTGTTGACGTATAGATTCGGCAGTGCTTAGATCAACGATTATGTTGATCGTAAAATGGAAGTAGTACGCGACACGTATTTCAGAATAAATCGAACAGATTTTCAGAATAAGTTTTTGTTCAGGCATTCGTTTGTTCATTTTGAAATGCCAAGCCAAATCAAACATAAATCACTTAACAGTTGACAAAACAGCGTCCACTTAAGAAGTGCTGCCAATAAATTTGTATGCCACCAAATTAGTGTAGATCGTCAGGACGAGTCTCTAATAATTTTTCATTATTTTGTCAAGTACCTCGTCAGCAAGAGAAATGATATACAGGATTATCGAAATTTCAAGTATAATTGAAAATTTTCGACAAGCGTTTGTCGAATTCCGGTCAATAATGGTAATAGGTCGACGAACATACTGTTTCATCCCCTATTACTTACCACAATTAAAACACCTGCCAGTTGACATCCTCTATGCGTAGGTCGTTAGGTCAACTTATATATTCCAGTTTTTCGGTTATAGTGCTTGAGCCCGAGTTGTTGTTACAGATTTATTATGACGTTCAATACAAACACTTAAGTAATCGATCAAATAATAAACGAAAACTCTCTACTATTCTAACAACTACTAATCAATTCGATAGTATAAATATAATTAATAATTAATTTCTCATTTCTTTACAGATACATCCTACTCCAACTTCTCTCTTCTAAACATAATGACGTAATAGTTAAATTATTTAGAATACAAACATAAAACGGATCTTGCTGTGGAAGCCATAAAAATCAAACGAGATTTGAATTATATTTCTTTAAATAACTGTGATAAATTTATATAAAATAAAAATGCAGCAACAAAATATTAACAAATTAACAATAATTACAAGCATCATTTCAATGTTTGCACTTAACTTATTGCTTCAGACTGCAGCTGCCAAAGAAAACATACCCACGTACGTTAAGGACAAAACGGATACGTATGGGAGAGAGAAAAAAGATAGTCATAGACTCGTAGATCAACAGCAGCACAGTCGACATCATACACAACAACATCATCAAATGCATCATACTCAAAGTGGCAGCCATCACAAACAACAGAGACAACGTAACGGTGGTCCCAGTAGTTCTCAATCATATAAGAGATATTCCAGAGACTCGAGAGATTCCAACAGCTATAACAGCCGTAAACCAAATATAATACTCATACTGACAGACGATCAAGATGTTGAATTGGGTTCTTTGAATTTTATGCCTCGAACTTTACGAATTTTACGTGACGGTGGGGCCGAATTCAAACATGCCTACACCACAACACCCATGTGTTGTCCTGCACGTTCTTCCATATTGACGGGCATGTATGTGCACAATCACATGGTATTTACGAATAACGATAACTGTTCGAGTCCCCAGTGGCAGGCCACACATGAGACACGATCCTTTGCCACTTATCTGTCAAATGCTGGTTATAGAACTGGCTATTTTGGCAAATATTTAAATAAGTACAACGGTTCCTATATACCACCGGGATGGCGAGAATGGGGAGGCCTTATAATGAATTCTAAGTACTACAATTATAGCATAAACATGAACGGACAAAAGATCAAACATGGATTTGATTATGCAAAGGTTTGTACCCATTTTCTACGGATGTTGTTTATTTTCATAACCATATAATTTTTTATTTCAGGACTATTATCCCGATTTGATAGCTAATGATTCGATAGCATTCTTAAGATCATCAAAACAACAAAACCAAAGAAAACCTGTGATGTTGACAATGAGTTTTCCGGCACCGCATGGACCCGAAGATTCAGCACCCCAATATAGTCATCTATTTTTTAATGTTACAACCCACCAGTAAGTTTATGTTTGAAATAGGGATTTCCATTGTAAATCTACTTGACCCTATTTCTCTCGAATTTGCTAAGGAATGATTTTCGTAGAGAAGCAAAAAAGAATTATGGAAAACGTTAAACCCTAAAAGTAACTTTCCGTTAACTTAAACTCAAAGCTTTTGTAACCTGGCTTTTGTGCTATTGTATGCCTTTGAGCTCTTCGAACTAAAACACTACTGTTTTAATTTTCAAATCAAACTGGGAATTGGGTATAACCGCAATTAGCGGCGATTGATATAGTTTCCGATTACTATAAAACAATCGACAGCTTTAGTTGATCAGATATATAATTGCGGAGTTTTTCAAAATAAATCACTTTTGGCGAATTTTTTCATTCACAATATCTCAAGAACGGATTAACTGATTTTTACTCGGTTTGCAGTTATCGACGTGGTTTATCTAAAAAATTTGAAGAATTCCTTATTTTTTCTAAGTTGTTTTGAGATATCTTGTAATCTACCAGTAGGTTCAAATAGGTTTAAACTTCCTGGAAATCTGAGTTCAGGAACCCTTTTATTTCGAATACTATAAAAGCATCAACAACCTTAAGTGAGCAGATATATAATTTGGCAATTGAAAAATAAAATCACTTGCTTAGATTTTTTCGTTCACGATATCTCATGAACGGATTAACCGATTTCGACCAGAATTGCTAAAATTAATGTGGACGTTGTGGCCAAACAGTTGGTTTTATTTTCGCAGGTCAAGCCAAATGTCGTGGTTCCTTGACTGTGGACCTACTACGATTTTGATGAAATATGCGGAAATTTAAAATAACTGCTAGTCATTAGTGACGGCTCCACAAAGCCAATAAAATGTAAGATTTTAATATAAGGCTGAAAATGGATATAGTACTTTTCCAGCCAAAATATATGCTACTACTCGTGTAGAGCTGTACGGCTCCTGAATGAATTAATTCAATTGAATCATTCAGTCAATTGAGCGAGGTGAATCTTTCATTCAATTGAGTATTTTAGCTCAGTTGTTTCAGTTGATTCATTAGATCTGTCTCTTTCAGTAGCACTTTTCAGTGATGTTTCAGTTTGTATGTCAAAATCCATAGGAAAAAAATGAATTAATTCACACACATGTGCTAATGCATACAGGGATGTAGTGCTCTTTATTTATAGAGTTGCCAGCTACTGAAATGAGCTATTTAATGAACTGAGCTAGTGAAACAACTGAGTTACTGAATAAACTGAAGTACTGAAACAGCTGAGCTACTGAATGAACTGAAACAACTGAATGAACTGAATGAATTAATTCAGTAAAGTGAGCGGAGATAAAAAGAGCGCTCACTCAAAAGAGTTGTTTTGTACAGCTCTATACTCGTGCAGCAAGATACTGAGGTAATATAAGATCCATACATTTACCGACAGTAAACCAGCAATCTCTGCTATTAATGTTGTGTGCACTGGATCCATAGCTGTAGCCGAATGCCGTATGTCTATTAATGTGTATGCGAGACGTTAATCGTTTTAAATGTGGACTTTGAATAGCTTGCGGGACACTCGGATTTTCCTGGCAACCACATTGCAGTCGGAATAGGCTGGCAGGGAGCAGCGTTTAGTAACTCAAAAATCATCCACTTTACCGCCATTCAATTATTGTTTCTATATATATAGTTTCTAATTCAATGCGAATCGTGTAAAGTTGCATAGAAAAGGATTATCCAATTCAGGCCAAAATAAGTTGGTAATTATCGATCCAACCCGCTCACTGTACAGTAAGGCACGCTCTTGTGGATTGGTATCATCCCGAATTCCATAATTTTGGTTGCTCACGTACCAATTAATCCCGAAACGGACCTCATCGCTGAAGATATTTCGATTAAAACTAGGATCAGTTGCCAACTACTCAGAGCATATTCAGCTAGCGCCTGACAGTCGTTTACCTTGACTTTCTGGCTCAGTTGAATTCTGTAAGGGTGCATGACTAACTCCAGCTGTGCTATGCGAAAGGCAGATAAGCCTTTTAATACTCTTTTATTCTATACGCGTCTTTCAATATACACGTATTTTTATTACTTTAAATAAAGTTGTTTACTAAGAATATTATTCTTCACCCAAGAAAAATAATTTCAATTAAAGCCAAAAGTAATAATTCAACGAAATAAAATAAAACAGTAGCATAAATAAAAACAATTAATAACTCCTTATAAATGTGGCAAAAAAATATTTCCAAAAGCATCAAAAGTTGCTTTTCTAAACTTGTAATTAATGTAAAGATTTTTATACACAGTTTCAATTTAAAAAAAATCTTTAAAGTATAATGCAAACAAGAATTTTATTTATGACCACCATAATTAATTCTAACACGTTCATCAATACCCTTCTACTTCTTCATCATATGTACCAGCTTTTATTAAGTGTTCTATAAGATCATCTGTTATTTCAAAACTTTAGCTACATAAGAAGATGAATATGGTGTTCATAAGTAATTTCGTGATGTTTAAAGTAAATCTGTTTTTATTTTCGATTGCAAGAAATACGTTCTTGTGAAAGCGCTCTCTGTTATAAAAATCGTCACAGAAGTTGATAATTTCTCGAAAGAGCTTTTATTTATTGAACTTTTTACTTGAAAACCTTAACCAAAGTTCTTAATTGACTTTAGATTTGGTCACTAATGGAAGTTTAGCTAAAGGTGCTGTGAACAGCCAAATTTAGCTCCCAAAGAGCTGATATGGTCACACTGTTTTCCGAATTTTTGCTTTCAAGTTAAATATGCAATACGATCCCATATATAAATATTTTCCATTTTAGTACGCCCACATATGATCTGGCTCCAAATCCCGATAAGCAGTGGATTTTACGTGTTACCCAACCCATGGAACCTGTCCACAAACGCTTTACAAATATTCTAATGACAAAACGCTTGCAAACTTTACAATCTGTGGACGTCGCTGTGGAAAGAGTTTACAATGAACTGAAAACGTTAGGAGAATTAGATAACACGTATATAATATACACCTCTGATCATGGTTATCATTTGGGCCAATTTGGTTTGATAAAAGGTAAAAGTTTTCCGTTTGAATTCGATATAAGAGTGCCATTTTTAGTCAGAGGTCCCGGTATACATCCATCAAAAGTGTAAGTTTAACAAGTTTGCAGAGCTAAATCGAAAACTAAATCAAATCTTAATCTTTGTTTTAGGGTGCACGAAATCGTTTTAAATGTGGACTTAGCTCCCACATTTTTGGATATGGGTGGTGTTACTCCCCCACCACATATGGATGGTCGTAGTATATTACCTTTGCTTTTAAACAAACATAGAAATACAAGAGAACAATGGCCAGATACATTTCTAATTGAAAGCTCTGGCCGTAGAGAAACTCCCGAACAGATTGCAGAAGCTCGAGCACGTTTGCAGGTTGAAAGGACAAACATGAAGTTGATCAATAGCACTTTAATAGAAGACTTAATGGGAGGTATTACTACCACACCCAATTCTCACAGTGATGCTATAAATCTAGAATCTAGAGAGGAAGACCTATTTGTTGAGAATGATAAAGGTTTGATAAAATATTTTAAGAAAATAGCAGTAAACCGTGAAGCTTTTCTATAACTTTCCAGACACCGACACAGATTTGGAAGATGACTTTGATTTCGACAATGAGGATGATATGGATATATCCACTGGCAATTTAGAAGATGATGAAGAAGAAGACTTAGAAGAAGACTTTGAACAACAAGATCAGTTGGACAACAATCTACCATTGGCCCCCTATATAACAAAGATGATGCGCCTTAATTCCGAATGCTCTGATCCCAAACTGTTGGAAAACTGCAAACCTGGACAAAAGTGGAAATGTGTAAATGATAATGGCAGATGGCGTAAACATAAATGTAAATTCCATGTAAGTAGAGCGCAACATAAATAGGGAGCTGGTGAATAATTTGTCATCGTTTAAAACAAACAGTTACAATTGCAGCATCACTTAGCGGAACTGTCAAAATTCTCCAAGTCACAAAACAAGCGCAAGTGCGCTTGTTTTACCCCAGACGGCGTCGTATACACTAAAATCAAACCAGAAAATTATTATGGTGAGCAAAGAAGAGTACGCAAACGGTAAGTATTTTAAACCAGCAATAGAAAAAAATTAAAAGTATTTCCAAATCTTGTTTACAGCACCCAAAGTTTTGGTAAAACTTCTCGGAGGCATAAACGTGACACTGAAAATTTTGATATAGAAGAATTGTATCATACCGAATTGCCCTATGAAATGGAAGAAATTTTAGATTTACATGGAAATTTAAATGATCTAGAAAAGCATTTATTAAACCAGCACAAAAATAAATCAGAACATTTGCGCTTAAAACGCGAGTTAACAGCTAATTTATTTGAAAACCCCGACGATCTTAACGAAAGCGATGAAAGCAAAAAGAACTCATCGTCCAACGATGCAATATCCAAAGTAATACAAGAAATACAAGACACTCTAGAGACCTTAGAATTAAAGTTTGTAGAGCACGATTGGTCCACAAATAATTCTGCGAAATCAACCACCAAACTAACCTCATCTGGCTTTGTAAGAGGCAGTAAATTTCCAAAAGTAGGTGGTCGCGTCGGAACACGCTGTTACATAGAGTCGGAAACTGGTAAAGTCAACTGTTCGGATGTTATTTATGATGACGAGAAGACATGGCGCAAATCAAGATCACAAATTGATATGTTGATTAAAGTTCTAAAGGATAAAATAACCCACTTGAAGGACATCAAAAAGCAACTAAGGGAAAATAAACAACAGGGCAAATATTGGAACAATGAGTTCTTAACGCAGTCCCGGTCTGACCACACCAACACCGACTTAACACTCATATCAACAGAAAATCATGGTCCAAAGGGTTCAAGACGGCGTAGGCCTTATAACAACCATCACCATCATCATAACAGACATCATCCTTATGGTGGATCAGCTACAAATACAGGCGGTATCGGCAGTAGAAGAAAACTTAACGCCAATACAGATTACAACAAACATTCTCAAGTATCCAAAAATACGAATGTTGAGGAGCTAATAAATGCGCAGTCAAAAACAAAACCGCGTAACAATGTGCCAAATACAACTCCCAGTACCACAACTCCCCAGTACCGAGATGAAACCTTTACAAATAATAATTTGCACAATGAAAACTTCAGTGCATATAACACAGATTATGAAACTGCCAGCAGAGGTAAATAGCAATAAAATAAAGATCTTATAAAAAATCAAACAATCTTTTTTTCAAGCCTCTACATACAGCACCGAAAGAAATCTTTATATGAATGCAACCGACTTCAGAAGCACAAATAAAACTGCCAATCAACATCTATATAATACGAATGGTCAAAAGGAAATCATCAAGGAGGGATATCACAATCAAAGGCAGTCTCTCAATGATCCCTACCAAATCAATGACAATAACAACAACCAATACTCAGGTCCAGCAGAATGTTATTGTGAGCCAGAAGACGATATGTCAGTATTTTAACTTAAACAAAAAATAATATTAATAAAATTATTTCTAACAGCTACCCCGACTCCAAAGAGATTGCGCGAGAAGCCAGACGTAAACTGAAGGAAGAACGTCAACGTAAAAAGGAGCGTAAGCGAATTAAGAAGGCACGTTTAGAAAAGGAATGTTTGTCGGAAAAAATGAACTGTTTCTCCCACGACAACAGCCATTGGCGCACAGCACCACTTTGGAACGATAGTCCCTTCTGCTTTTGCATGAATGCCAACAACAATACTTATTCCTGTCTCAGAACTATTAATACAACACATGACTATTTATATTGTGAATTTACTACAGGCTTAATAACATTTTATAATTTAAAAATAGGTGAGTATCATGTAATAGAGACCATATAGAGTACCATCCTTCGTCGGTAATGAAGCAAAAATCCACGGCGAACTATGAAATAAAATGGCCGTAACAAATTCCGTTTATTTCTCTATTTCTCCTCTAAACACTATCCTCTCCATTCTAGTTCCGACACAATGCACAAATGCTGGTGCTAAAAACAATAAAAAAAACATTGTTTGAGTAATAAAAAAGATATCTAGTATTGAAATAAATCATTTTCGATATATGTATGTATGTATATGCTAATAACTAAAATAACGAAAAAAAAATGATTCTTTTTAAGATAAAGTTTCTCCAAACAATTATTTTGTTCTATTTGCACGAAAATTGATATGCATATCTGGTCAAACTCTTTCAGTCGCGTTCTTTAGACACAAACCTATTCCATGCTGTGGATGCACGGAACTTTTCAAACATAATATTACAGTCTCCTAGATAAGATCATGGCATTTATTTTTTACATATGATTTTTCGGCTATATACGCGGCGGCTATGAGTTACATGGTCCAATCCATCAATCCATTTTTTGACTACTTATTCCAGTATGGCGTCAATAGCAGGTCTTCAAAAGCTTGAAGAGCATTTATCGACATACATACATATACCAATGGATTAACAAAGTCAGAGGGATTAAATCTCACGAACGAGATTGCCAGTGTAAAAGACCACTCGTGAAAATCAAATTGATTTTGCAATAGATTGTTTTTTGTGCTTATGAAGAAAAGTCGATCATGTTTAGCTGATTACACAGATCTTCGTGCATTCCGAAAGATATAAGCATCGATAGTGCCGGCATGTAAAGAACACCAAACAGTCGATTTCAATAGATTTAAAGGTGTCCCGTTAACGGCTTGAGGATTGTTCGCTCTAAATACAAAGATGCACAGCATAATAGAAAAATTAAGTTATCGAAAATTACTATGCTCCCATCATCAGTAATATTGAGCAAAGAAACTCTGTGTAATTACATACTCCGACTTTCTTCTTGCATGGCGTAATAGTACTTGGCCTCATTTTTATTATGAACTGAAATTTTATAAGAAATTGAAACGTTGCCATGTTATATGTGACAAGGGTTCCTGTTTGTACAAAAATATGTATTTTTCATTAAATAATTTTGGATTTTAATTTGGGTGTTAGCCACCGTCACGATCAAAAAAGCACAAAAGTCAATTTTGAAAAGCAGTACGCACTAAGTCTAAAGTGGTCCGCGTCGATGAATCTAAAATGTGTCGAAAAGTACTGAATTGAGAACGCTTCAAGTCATATTTATCGATAGTTCTCACGCAGCTGAAAATTCCTCTTATTTGTTTATCTTAAAGAAGACAGTAGGATTCGAATATAAAATCATATTGAAGTTTTAACATTTTTCAAATAATCCCTTTTTAGTTTTATCAATGGCAAAGTTATTGCAAACGTTTATTTTATAGATCCTTTTGAATCTTTAAATCGTGCTTCATCTCTAACATCAACCGAAAAATCATTTATGCACGACGTTTTATCAAAACTAAAGAACTGTAAGGGTCGTAGTTGTTCCATTAAAAAATTGCCGCATTTATTAAATATCACAACAGACGTAAATGGTTTGCCAAGAAGTACAAAGCGGAAACATGGTAAGCAATAACGTTCTTTATTTTATATTTTTTTCTTTATTTGTTAGTTTACTTTTAATTATTGAATTTTTCTAGTTACAGGTATCGTCAATACTCCTTTGAATGTTAGTCCTGGCTTTGATTCGAGTCGTATGGATGAATATGATGGCCCACAAGCGAAACGTCGGAAAGTTGCAAGGTAGGTGTTTAAGTTATATTAAGCTGCAATAGAAACGAATAAAATTCATGCAGCGTATGAGTGAGGGCAAACCCCTACCAGTTTTTTATATTGAATTGGTATATGACCGTCATCTTGTTTTTGTATTGCATATATAACTTCCTTTAAATATGGATGGTTGTCACAAGTACTCGGCAAAATTAAAAAAAATTATTCTACTTAGCTCCCGATTTCAGTGTCTGCAGCACACTTTTAATGAAGAGAATCTCTCGAACTGACTATCATTATTGATGAAGAAGCTGCTGTAGTGTAGAAAATGGGGAGAGCCTCAAAGTGTTTTCACAGTTCAACCAAAAGACATGGAGCACTTTTGTCTTTGCGAGCCAAATTTCATCATCGATTAAAAGACACCATTGCACGAAAAGGCTTTCAACATCGACTTGGGTTGTCTCATACTCGGAGAAACAATCCAAGCCTCCCTTGCTGCCAGGTACTACGGGCCAGAAGTCAGGTTTTTTTGACATAAATAGATCACAGCATTAGTGAGTTAGGTGCCTCTGATTTAAAATTTAATATTAAATTTAAAAAATAGCAATCAAAATTTTTTTAAAAGAAATTATATTAACTGGAATGAAACTGTGATACTAAACGTGTGAAAAAATTTGGGAAGTTCAAAATGGCGTAATCAATATGGCAACCAAAAACAATTTCTTATTGTTATTTTTTGTTTTATATATTCTCTAATTATTCTCATATATTGATCTATAGAGATCACATATTAAACTTATGGAGCATCTGAGGGATGCTTATAATGCTGTTTTAAAAATTCAAGGTATCATTTTGATAAAGACGTTGAAGTTTAATAATATTATAGAGAACGATGGTTTTATTTTACAATATATATTCTTCTGATGTCCATCTTCTACTTTTTTAAAGTATATTTCAAACTTATATCCTTATCGTTTTCACTTTATATGTTTGCAAAATTTCTCATTTCTTAAATTCGCCATCGTTGTTCTACTCCGGTTAATATACCGAAAAGAACTAGAACTGAACTTTTGCCTAAATTTTATTATTTTTCAAGTTTTTACAAATAACAAGTAGATGTATTCATTTGAGCTCTAAGGTCAGTTTATCTTATGAATTTATAATAAGAAAATATTTTTAGTCAAATACCAAATCGTTCATTTATAACGGTTCTGAATGTCTGGTAAACAAGGGAAGCAACCAACTCGGAACTATACCAAACACACTGGCTGCAGTACTTAAATCATTAAGATCAATAATTCAACCCGCGATATGATTTCAAGTAAATACCATATTTATTTGTGTTCGAAAAATGATTCAAAGTGAGTTATTTCTTTTCCTGGGACTAATTTTTTTAGCAAATGCCAAATTATATTGTTTAATCTTCATGTATTTGAAAATTTAATTGTATGAACAATATGAAATATTTATTTAGAACATTCCTCAGCTATATGGGTAGTTAATTCAGTTTATTGTCCATATCTCTTTTGTTTATTAATGGTCGCAAAGGATCACAAAAGCATATAAAGGTAATCCATTATTGAGTCGATTGACATAAAAATCACTGCAATATCCTTTACATGTTTTTAAATCTAAGAGTTGAAAAAATTCGAATATCAAAGTTTTGTGAATTTTGATAATATCTGAGTCTTACGCGATTTTTGTAATACTTATTATGAGTTTCTGCATCTGGTATATAAAATGGATCAGATACTAAAATATTTTAAAAATCTTATGAATTGTGTAAATAACCCTTATAACAAAAGTAAGACTAAAAATATGGAATTTTGACTTTCAGCGCTTATCAACAAAATTCTATGCACCGAAAATAAAATATATTCTACCGTAACATAGGCTAAGTCGTACATTTTCAGATAATATATGCAGATTTCCATTTTACATGAATTGGACTTTTGGCCAAAAAACCTGACATCTGGCTCATAGTGGCAGCGTATCATTCTTGACTCCTATGGCTAATTCTTAAGCTACCTTACTACCCTACAGCCCGCAGTGGGCTGCTACCCAACTTAAAGAAAGTCGAAACGTTACAAAAAAGTTTAGAACAAAACTCCACAGAAACAGGCAATCTCATATTGGTTTCATAAACCTCTGCGCTTACTGCTTCAGCGGTTCTCAACCCAATGGATCACCATCTTCAGAAGTAGGTCTGAGTGGAAAGCCCACGACGGACCATTTGTAAAACCTCAGCTCCCTGTACATTCTATCCTACAGCAATCCTATCGGTGATAATTTTTGTTTCAAATATTATTTTCGTATAATGGCCAAAAATTGCTTTAATTTTTTTAATTCATTATTTTTTTAATTGAAAATTTTGATAACTTACTCAATTTGAAGCGGATATTTAAAAGCAATATTTGTGCTATGATGTATATAAGGTTGTGTGCCGTTCTCCTATTTCTGCTTGAAATTCACCTTTCGAGAGGTATAAGAATTTAATTTTTCTTTATTCTGCTACCGTATTACTCTTTTTTGTACTGTATTTGAAATTGCTATTGAAAATAATATTTAAACTGGTTACTTTTTGAAAATTTGCATTGAATAAGGTGTAACCCCCTCCGTACATTTCTAGTCAAACTATGTTTACTTACTCAAAAAAAGACACTTGTCACTAGTTTTAAAAAAGTTTTATGGAGAACAATTATGTTATAATATACACCTCGTACAAAAGATTATATAAAATATATGCAATAACGAAGTAGCGGCTAAGCCACTATAATCAAACAATGGTAGTTGAAAAATTTGAAAAAAGTTTTAACAAAAACTGTTTTTGTTTTAAATTTATTTATTCGATCGAACGATAGCTTGCGACATCGGCGAATAAGCAGAACATATAGTTTTTTTATAATTTTTAATTTGGCGCTTATGGTAATTTATGTATGTATTAACGCTGAGTTAATTTGCTCGTAATGAAAACTTATTGTAGGTTTCTTAAAGTGACTCTTAGAAGGAATTACTCATTAGCAGCATTCCAAGGAAGTTGTTTCTCTTTGGACAGCTTTAAAATTAACCTAACTGTCCTGTGATATTGTTTTATATTATATATTATTTCTCTTAACCATCTCAGCTCTTAAATGCATCTAAAATTTATCCAAAAATAATTGAATAATGTTATTATAATGTAATATAATATAATTCGACCGTACTAAATCATTCATGAAATTCTAAACTCATACGTTAATATATCTTTATTAATTATATCAATAATTACATTATTTTCAGTAGATGGCCATCTAATACAAATAATTTTAGACGTAAGCCTTGGAAACAACATCTGCAGCATCGCCAACAACAGCAACACCATCACTCGTACTACAATGGACAACAATTTGGGCAACATATGAGACCCACATTTAATCAGCATAATAACCAAAATCGAATGTCTGCCACAAATGCACAACATAATGTGGAGCGAAATACAAGTTTACGCAGAAATCGTTTCCATCAGGATATGCAACAACATATACAAAGTCAATATGTACAACCACAATACAAATCAGAAATCCAACAAGAACACCATACATCAATAACAATGAAAAATAATACAACTGACTCACAGCAACAGCAAAATCCTATACAAATTGATAAACATCATCAAACACAAAATCATTACAATAATGATAACAATACAGCTTCATCATCAATAGTTTCTGTTTCTACCGCAGGCACAAAACCAACAGCAAAATCAAATGATTTATATGTTCACTTGCCACAGCAACAACCCACAACAATAAAGTCATCATCTACTTCTTCATCCACCCCAAACACAATAACTACAACAACTTTTACATCATCACCTTCATCCTTGTTAGTCGAACATAATCTGTAGTAAAGTTTTAAATAGAATTTTATTATCATGTATTTATGTGAATGTGCAAAGTTATTGTAAAATAAAAATTTTGTATAGTTAACAATTTGTTATGTAATAAGTTAAAAAATTTTACCTACGTACATATATACATACATATTTATTATTTTGACAAAAAAAACTTAAATACAAATATTTATGTACGAGTATGTTTAAAAATCCTAAGAAATTGTTTTAATTAGATAGAAATTATGTAACAATATAATTTAATTCTTAATATTCAATTTACACATCATATATAGAAATAATAATAATACATATACTCTTACTCGTAACATACATATCTCATCACCTGCATATCCCTACAAATGTTAAATTGTTGAAAAATATCTGCTTCTATCTACATAAATAAACTTTAACTCAGCTCTATTACTAATACAAATTATTCCTGCTTTCTGTTACCATTGAAAAACTATTAAGCAACAACTAACTTAACTAAGCTATAAAATAGAAAATGTTTATAAATTGAAAATTAGAATACTATATATACAACTTAATTCTATATGGATATTTGCTATTGTATGTAGTTTAAACGATCATTGGACAAATATTGAAGGAATTAAGCTTAAATGTTAAAAATAGTTGTAGCATTACTTCTACAAGTTTTGATAAGATATTTATTAATAATATTGCACATATTCGTTTGTATTTATCTGAACATTAAGGCGGATATACTTTAAGTGGCATCATTGTTTTCTATTATTTATAAACTTTACAATTTATCGAGATACCCATCAGCCAATTTGTGATGAACATAGAAGAAATTTTAAGTAACAACATTTATTTGCCATAGATAAAATCTAATAATAAGCAAAAAGATATTTAAAACCTAAATTACAAAAAAATAATTTTTCTTTGAATTTTTAATCCTTGAGAAGAAGGGTGGGGTGCTATAGGTATGAAGGACTTGTATAAAACAACTTTAATTCCGTTAATGAACTAAATAGTGTTATAGCAAGATTTTCGTTTTACCTATCACACATCGCCTACCTGTTTTAAATGATTAATCTCACGATTGATTAAGCCAGGTTTTAATTGGGTAATTTTGCATCAATAAACAGAAATACAACATCTAATAATAACCTTGAGGTTTGATTAAAAATAACAATCTCTGCACTAAACCACAGAAAATAAATTCATAATCTTGCATTTCTAAACAAAAATTCAATTGCACGGACATAAAATACAAAAATCTTTAAATCTCAGCATCCGATGGATGTCGAAAAAGCAAAGGGAAAATGGAATACTTGGAATAATAATCATCAGGGTTGGAAAATTTCGTTCTAACCAAAAAATGAGTCAACTTAAAAATAAAAGTAAGAATAATTGATCCTCATATTCTATTTCATGAAAAATTTTGTTTAGTTTAAAACTTTGGTTAAATAGTTTAAGTTAAAAAGTCAAAACACTGGGTACCTAATATTCAAAATGGCGCCACGTGATACATTGATCTATACAATATTAACATTACTCAAGCACGCAAACCGTTGCAAACAGTTACTTTTGAGTCCCATAAAATTTTAAAGTTATTGTACGGATCAGAACATAATTTTTTTAGCGCTTTTGCCGTTTATAGCATTGATTTTTGTTTAGGAAGATCTTCACAATTCATAAAATATATCTCATACTAATTATTTAGTATGCAAACAAAAGAATACTGTGTAGTTGTGACGTTAGATGTGAAGAACGCGTTCAACACAGCAAACTGGGTTCGTATTGTTAATGCTTTAGCTCGGTTAGACATCGCAGAATATCTGATAAGAATAGTGCAGGATTGTTTCCGAAACAGAGAGTTGATCAATGATACAGATCGAGGTATAAGAAAACGTAGGATTAGCGGCGGGGTTCTCCAAGAGTCGATACTTGAACCATTATTGTGGAACGTAATAAACAATGGAGTACTAAGGCTGAGTTTACCTGAAAGTGTAAATATAGTAGGATTCGAAAACGACATAGCGTTAGTGTGTGAGGCCAAAGAATTATTAGTGGCAGAAATAATTGCGAATGCCAGTGTACAAATAGTAAAGACCTGGATTTCCCTAATGGGGTTAACTCTAACTGATCGTAAATGGGTCAGAATAAGGTAAATTGGAATTAGAACTGAAACTATAAAAATTCTGACCCATTGTGTGAAACAAATTACAAAAGAAAAAAGTAGCCAGAAATAAATATGTGTATTGCGTGGCTCCAAACATAAAGTATTCATATAAAGTAGCCAGAAAGTATGTTTATACTCAACACAAAGTAGTTAGAAATAATGTTTTCGTTTTTGGGTACTTTTCAAATTGAAGTAAACTATTAATTAGAATACTTTTGCTGTTTTCTACCCGTAGCAATATCTTAATTGAAGTAGCAAAGAGACTACTTCTACTTACCGGTTTTTTTTTTTTTTTTGGAAAGTAGCTGTAGCTAAAATAATGAAATGATTCGGAATAAAACAGTTTCTACAACTACTTCTACTTGCCGCTTTATTTTTTTGAAAAGTAGCTGTAGCTTAAGCTTCTAGCGCTACTTCTACTTGAAAAAAGTTGGGGCTGTAGCCGTAGCCGTAATTAAAAAGGTAGCTAAAGTAGGAATTCAAACACTGCTCTTAATTAAATGCGTCAAGCATCGGGTGATTTGTAGCTGTCATGCCTTTATTTTTATCAAAGCTTCGGTGCAAATTTCAACGCTTAGTGAAAAATTTGTTTTGAGAAGCACTTGTAGTATTTATATATTTGTTAAGTGAAAATTTTTACTGATACATGCTCACAAATTCAATGTTTTTCATTTTGTTTGTCGTTCACTATTAGAAGCGATCCTTTAAAATCTTTTTTAATATTTTAGGAGAAAAGAATCTGCTGGATAAAAATACAAACTTAGCTTGTAAAATCGATGTAGGTAATGTTAAAGACAATATAAATCGTAAGTATAAGGTGTTTGAAAGAGGTATTATCGTACACTTTTCAGTGTATCATAGTGAAACAAAATTGATGATATATATTTTATAGTATTCGAAAGAAAAGCGTTCCTAAATGTAAATTACTGAATTTAAGCCGATTCGAACTAGTAAATTCCAAGATATATCAAAAAATTAAAAAAAGGATTTTTTAAAGTGAAAAAGTCAAAATAGGTTAATCCGTTCATGAGATATGAACAAAAATATTGTATAAAATTTCCCTTTAGCTCCGAAATTTAAATTTCACCAGAAAGTATTCTTAATTCTTTCACAGTAATCGAAAGGGTATATATCCTGAATTTATATTTCCTTTAAATATCAACCGATTCGAATATGAGGATATTAAAAAAAAGAACATAGAACTCTTTTCCATATACGAGTATTTTATTTTCTAAAATTTTTCTTTAAAGTCTTACATGCATGTATTGGTTCCGAGCTGCTAATGCCGTGTTGTAGCTGGTTGGAAAATTATGTCAACCAAAAACCATTCTCTTCATCGAATTTGCAAACAAGCTGCGACGTTACGCAGCATAATTCTGCAAGTGTAAATATGCTCTATAACCCAAAGGAAAAGAATGAAAAATTTAAATAATGTAACGTTGCGGTAACATAAATGCAACCAACACCTGTAATCAGACTTAATAATATTTTGTCGCTTCAGCTCTCCCTCTATGTTTTAAAACTGTATGTATGTATATATATATATATATATATATATATATATATATATATTATATATAATATGAAATTTATTTGTTGGGTGGTTAAGCAATGTCTATATGCATTTCATTGGTGCTTCTTACCAAATCGTCAGTAGACTTCAACCACAGTTTTGCAAAGTTTCGAACTTCTCAACTTATTAAAAGACTTTCAAAAACCATCTGAGAATTATGTTAAATAAATTAACTATAAAAATTCACAAACGATTTCAAAAAATCAAAAAATGTGGTTGAAGTCTCTGACGATTTGGTAAGAAGCGCCAATGAAATGCATATAGACATTGCTTAACCACCCAACAAATAAATTTCATATTATAATAGTACAAGGGCAATATGTCAAAAAATTAGTTTATTATATTATATATATATATATATATATATATATATATACATATATATATATATATATATATATATATATATATATTATCTTTGGGGCGTTTGTTGAATAACAGTATAGAATTGCTTAAAGCCAAATGAAATATGTATGTTACAAATACATACAATTCAAATACTCCAATTTGTAAGCATATTATTATGCTTCGATATTCACAACTATTATGAATATTATTTCCTTTTCCCTAAATTTGTAATCGTGAATGCATTCCCCGTGAATGATTTCATGTTGACATTACATTCGCCTTATCACGGATATTGTTTTTTCCGTGAGTTTTTTCCGTTTTGCCTTTAATTTATTCACTTTGTCTTTGGTGGGGAACGGAACAAACAATGTAAGTAGTTTTTATTACTACTTGAATATTAAAATTTTATTATATGAGCAAGATCTGTTGATAAGGCTCAAACCGACATTTCACTCAACAAAATGCGGCTTTGTGAAGCTTTCCAAAGACGTAGTGGCAGAGTTTCAAAAATGCCTAACAAAAGACATAAAATTTAAAAAGTGCCAACACTCTAAGGAAACTTTGTTCACATTAAAACAATTGTTAATTGTTGTTGTTCTTCATTTCTCTTACAACTACAATTAGAGTCGGAAAAAAGCCAACCAATTGTAGGATGAAATTAAAACGTAAGAAAATAATAAAAAAAAGGATAAGTGATCAGTGAGTTCTTTTTATGGCTTTGATATTTGTTTTAAACTTCTCACTTATTAAAGTGGAAGTTTAAAATAAATATCTTTAGTTATTCTAAGAAATGTTGGGAAAAAGGTCCCTGATGATCTCTGTTAGCCCCAGTGAAATGCGCATTTCACTTTGAATTTCTTAAATAAGTTTTTGGGAAAAAAGGACTAGCACGAAAATAAAAATTTTACAATGTTTTTGTTTTGTCACAAATTTACGTGCTATTATTTTATGATTTATGTCTTTGTACCCCGAATATGTGCTCAATAGTATGCATGAACTTTAATTTTGTATGTTGACGTCTACTGACTTGCATAGCTAAACTTTAACACAGTTTCATTTTGCAACAGCCTACAAATTTATCCCACAAATTCATTTTTAGCTTTCGTTTATCTCTCTCCTGAAAATAACTCTTTGACTTTAGTTTACTCAAGGCTCCAAAGCAAAATTTGGCACGATCATAGTTTTTAGCTTCCCGCTAGGAAAATTTCAAAATTTCAAAAATCGTGAGGTTATAGGTTTTGAAAATATCGAGTTTTCATCAGATATCCACGCCTCGAGGTTCTAGGCAACTTCCGCAACCAATTCCGAGAAGCCGTCACGATATCTGATTATATTTATTTGTGTGTGCGTATGTCGTAGGGATGTGACCCGTTTATAACTTTTGAACGACCGAACCGAACCATATCAAACTGGCAACGTTCTGAAGAGCCTTCCTGAACTTAAATTTTTTGTGAAGTTGACCCGATTCAAACCAGATAGATATCAAGGTATCCAAAAAAACCTAGAAAAAACATTTTTCAAAATGGTTTTTTAGTAAACCAGTAAATCAGCTCTTTATATATCAAAAACACATCGTGTGAAATTCTTATATCTTATTTATTTCATGAGTTTATTAGGGATAATTGTACATATAAATAAAACTTAGTAAAATGTAACTATTGTATTAATAATATTATCTTAATTGCAAGAGATTATACCAAATGTCGTGTGTTAGCATGCGTGAAAAAAAAGTGAAGTTTCGCATCGTTTTATCACACGCCCATCTCTTGTATTTATCGTAAAGAGTTATTGGTATGAAACGCAAAAGATTAACAGAATATTCTATTTTAATAAATAAATGCCATTTAAACTATTAATAATTTTACTACACATAGCAAAAAGTTTTAGTAAATAAATACATATTACAATAAAGCCGAATATTTTAAAAATGCGAAATTGTACTTGTTTTACGTGAATGAATATGTAAGTTCATAATACAATATAAATTTCTGTGCTCGTAAATTGATATACAAAATTCTCAATAACGATTTGCTCGCTTCTATATACAAAAAAAAAATATTAAAAATTTTTTAATAATATATAAACTATGTGTTTTAGTTATAGAGATTAGGGAGATAAAAGTGCCCCTGAAAAGCATGAGTCATATACACAGTGAGTGTACGGAGAGTGATACTGATGGATCTCTTATTGCTGGTAAAATCTAATAGTTTCCATTAATACTTTTCATTTGATTACTCAATACTACTTAATATTTTTAATGTTTTATCTAAATTTTAATGCATACTTTTATCTGCATATTAAATAAGTTTCTTCTTTAAAAATGTTTAAATCTCCTACTATTATTGGTTTTGTAAATATATATACGAGGTCTGACAAAAAAACAACCGTTATTTTCAAATTTAGTGAGTTACGCATGTTCGATTATCGCATTTTTTCTGCTTTGTTAGGACACATGTCTGTTAAGATATACATATATGTTGGTGATATCAGCAATTTTGGATTGTCAGTTTATTCAGGTTAGACGTGTTTTGGTGTGCTCTTCGATTTTTTACTATTCGAAAAAATGGATCAAAGAAACTGTATTAAGTTTTGGATACAAAATTAAATTAAATGCGGAAGGACATTTGAAGTGTTGACTCTGGCGTTTGGCGAGTCTACTATGAGCAGAACACAAGTTCAATTGTGGTATAACCGGTTTAAGGAAGGCCGAGAAGATGTCAATGACGATGCTCGTCCTGGTGGCTGGAGCACGCCAACAACCGATGAAAACATTGAAGCAGTGAAGAAAATGATTTTGGATAATCGTCGAATCACTACCAGAGAGGTTTACATATCGTTCGGCTCATGTCAAGCAACTTTTACTGATTTGCTAAATTTTGAGCAAACACAACGTCGCATTAACATCGCTCAAGAGCTGTTAAACATCGTCAACGACGATTCAGATTTCCTCAAAAAGGTCATAACTGGTGACGAGTCATGGGTGTATGTCTATGACATTGAAACCAAAGCCCAATCATCAATCAATGGAAGCGTCCAGAAGAACCTTCAAATGTGAAGGTTTTGCTCACTATTTTCTTTGACTGCAATAGCGTGGTGTATTATGAACTCTTGCCACAAGGTCGTACGGTCAATAAGGAACACTACCTTGAAGATAGAAGACATTTTGGCCAAAACAAAACCGTTATCATGCCTCAACCACCGTATTCACCGAACTTTGCCCCCGCTGACTTTTTCTTTCTTCCCAAAACTAAAGACACCGATGAAAGGAAAGCGTTTTGCTACGATTGAGAAGATTAAAACAAATCGAAACAGAAGCTGTTGGCGATACCAAAAAGCGCGTTTCAGAAGTGTTGCGAGGATTAGAAAAAACGCTGGCATAAGTGTATTAGATCTGAGAGGGATTACTTTGAAGGGGACAAGACAGTTATTGATGAATAAATAGTACTATTTTTTTATCAGACCTCGTGTATACATATATATATATATATATATATATATATATATATATATATATGAAATATAGAATAACATCAAAAATATATATAAAACTTTTAATCCAACGTTAACAACTAATTAAATACGAATATAATTAATATTTAAGGTTGTGGCTGCAATCTTTTCCAAATCTTATTTTAGCAGTTGGTCTAATTTTCTAGCTGTCACACCATCGGAGTTTGCTCGGTGGTGACTGCTCATGACTTTGTCAGCACTAACCGAGAGCAGTAACTCTCTAAATTTAAGCAGTACGTGTTCGCTTGTTAGGCAAAAGTTTTTTGACTTACACATCACTTGATTTAGAGTTACATAGGTGGCGGGGAAGAAAATATTGGTGAACTAAACAATGGAATATTTGGAGTATTAATCATCAGAGTTGGGGATTTCTTTCCAACTAAAAGTGGGTTAACTTAAAAATAAAAATATGAATTTCTCGTATTCTATTCTGATTCATTGAAAATACACTAACAAAACACAAAGAAAAATGGAACAGTGAAAGTTATTTTAATGATGACATTTTAAATAATTGTGAAGAAAGATCTTTT
Organism: Linnaemya vulpina; assembly: GCA_963675445.1. Taxonomy (NCBI): domain Eukaryota; kingdom Metazoa; phylum Arthropoda; class Insecta; order Diptera; family Tachinidae; genus Linnaemya; species Linnaemya vulpina. Next base: position 84,372,809 of record OY776277.1, on the reverse strand, counting down.
TATGATCCTGATAGTGAAAGTGAAGGAAATTATAGTAAATGTGACGACGATGGATTTAATTTGAGTGATGATTTAGAAAATACATAACAATTTGTAAAATAAGCATACCGGGTGTGGAAACTTTTTCTAACACTATTCGGTTATAATTACACACCATACAAAATTTACAACGAATTATTAATACCACTATCATTATTATATTTTTATAAATTCAATTCCTTTTTCATTATAAATTTTTTAAACTTAACATTTTTTTATTAATATATATAATATAGTTTAATAATAATTGAATTTATTATAAAACATAATATATTATATAATTCAATATAAGTTCAGTTTATATAATTTGAATTAACTGAAGTAATTAAGAAGGCTCGCAAACGATCAGAGAAGAAAAAGACTCGCAAGTAATTAGAAATACAGTCAAAAAATCACTTCAAAAATAATCGATAGCGATCAGAAAATCAGGTTCTAACCGACTCCTCAAGAAGGGTCGCGAATAGGGTACTGTTTTCTGAGATAACAATCATTTATGATCAGAAAATGAGCTTATATACGCCTGTTTTAAATAAATACATAAATGACTCGAATATGATAAACGTGTTCATAAAATGCTTACAGGTCAAGCATAGGCAAGATGAATGTGGCCTTACCTTTTCAGCCGAAGTGCTCCTCCGACTTTTATCGGAGCGACTATTGTAAATAGATCTTTTGCACACAAATAAATTTTTCTATTTTCTATTTCAAAATAAAGTTTTGATTTTTAGGACCATTTCATTGTGAACTTCATGCTATTCGCATAAAAACTTCTGAGCATATACATATTCAGTTTATCACATCTGCTCCAGGCACCTTGTCGCTCTCACATTGTTTAGCAGTCACCCTGTTGCGTTCATACCACTGAATAACATCATCGACATTCAAAATAAAAATAAGTATGACGAAAAATTTCAGAACTGTGCACTATCGTTACATATACTTATGTCTTTCCAAGCCCTCCGGAACAATACTTCCGAGTAACATATAGTCATGATATCAATAATATGTAGAGTCAGTTGCTTGCAATACACATTTAGGATACTTAAACTGATATGATGATTAAAATGATATGCCATAATACAATAACATGCAAAATTATGACTCGCTGATAATAAAATAGTATAGTTATAATTAGATGTTACCACAGAAAATTCTATTGTGTTGAAAAATTATAATTATAATAATTTATAATTATAATATATAAATTATAACGTATAATTTGCCGCACAAGAATCTCGGCAAGTGGAAAAATGTTCAGTGGCATAATTTTTAAAAGCAAAGTTTTTCACTTGTATATTTTTATATTTTTATTTCCTTATTTATATGTTATAAAAATAAATGTATTGGAGTATGCAAAAGAAAATAAAGGCTTAATATAGGACATATATTCGTAAATAATTTATATGTAATTAATTTGTTTAAAAGTTTGTAATTATTTGGATCTATAAAACTTTCCAGCATGTGGTTACTTAGTTCACGTTCACACAATGACGTTTTTGCTGCTCAAATTCTCTTTAATTACATTTTGAAACTGCCCGTATGTTCACACAAAAAAATTTGTTTGAACAACTTGTCTTTTACTTTCAAATTATTACTTTTTTGACAGTTCCTATCCTATAATATATATTAAAAGATTTTATGATTGGTTTAAAGCGAAAAATATATATATAATATTGTTTTCATTTGAAACGAATAATAATAATTTACTAATAATTTACTGAATTTTCACAATTTTGCTATTCGAATATTTATTTCCGGCAATAGCTATTTTTAAGGTATATTTAAAATGTTGACCGTGAACACTCATTAGCTGCATCTAACTGCAAAATAAACAAACAGATCTAATGGAAGTTAATTTTTGAAAAATTTGAATTGCTCTTAATGAACTTTTGTTATTTTATCTCATACAAGTAACGGCGACTAACATATACCATCGCCGTTAAGATAAGATGTCTCGAGCTTTTTTATGATAACAAAACATCATACCTAAAGAGAACAACAAAAATTTTAAACAAGTGTTTAATATAATAACAAAATAGCACACTGTCTGAACATCCGAATTGCATTATTATTCATAAAATTTTTTGTGTATAATATGCTATGTTGTGTAATTTAGAAGCTGGTAAGATATAATAAAAAATTGTTTGCTGGTAACATTGATGGTGAATATTCTCTCTTAAAAATGCATATTAACAGTATTGCATACTTTAGTGCGGTACAATATACTTTAACAGAAATGCTATATTTACACAAACAATTTCTTTTCGATGTTAAAACGAACACATCCGTTGAAACAGCTACAAAATAGTGTACCCATTAACATGGCACATTAGTGCAGAGAAGACCGCCAGTCATAGCAAGTTGTTTACTTAAAATACCTACTGATTTTAGGGAGCCGCGAATAATCAATATTACATAAAAACCATTTATTTACTTAAATGTGAATTACAAAATAGATGGTCGTGATAAACAAATACAAATAATAACATGGAAAAAAGTAATAGTAAAACTACCTCTAGTATTTCAAAGCAAGGTGAGTAGGTTGTCCAGTTAATTTAAGAAAATGTGTGGTTTTATATGATTATGTGAAGATGTACGACATAAAAATCCAGCAGTTGTTTATAATAAACATGAATATAAAAATAGAGAAGAGAAAACTTTCTCTTGAAGATGATACAAACAAAAACTTGTTCATTAGCCAGAGAGTATTTGATTTGATTGTATTATATTTGATTTTTTTTTTTAATTTAACGAACCAAAACAATTGTTCTTTCATTTAGATGAAGATTGCAATGGATACAAAAACCAAAACAATTCATGTGAATCAGCAACAGAGAACCCAAAAGCTCAAGCTTATTTAGATCATTTATTAAATGACGGTTGCAATGAGGGCGATAGCGGCTATGAAATGGCAATGCCTTCATATTATAACGAAGTATTATTTAAACAGTAAGTAAATTGCTACAAACTACTGGCTCATTAAACTCACATGACTTACATACTGACATACACGTACATATCTGCACGTATTCAATCAAGCGTGCAGTAGAAATCATTAGGTGCAAAAGAATCATAACTCATAACTTGTGATTTTGATTGTTCATAACAAAGTAAAATTGCGCTACAAATATTTTATATATTCAGAAAAGATATTATGTGTTAATTTATCTCTAAATGGTAGTTTATAAAACGCAAAAAATCAAGTTTGTGTGAAAACAACTTTAAAATCATATGAAATGTTTACCCAAGTATATCGTTTGGATTATGTAAAAAGCTCCTAAGTTGTATAACACGTTTTTCAACTTCCCGCTAGGAAAATAGAAAGTTTCAAATAAGTACCCGTTTGTAACTTTTCAACGGCTGAGCCCAATCAAAACAAACTGGTAGCGATCTGAAGAGCGTTTGTGAATAGGAACCGATTCGAACAGGTAGATTTCAAGACATCTTAAGAAAAGCTATAAAAAAATGTTTTCAAAGTAGTTTCTTTTTTTTTTTTTTGGAATAACTCTAAAACGACTTCATCAAAATTGGGTAATCTGTTCGTGGTATCGTGAAGGAAAAATTAAAAAATTTATTTATATTCTAAAAACTCTAAAATTATTTATCAGTTAATGCTCTCGATTCTTCTGTAGTAATCGAAAACTACATCATTCACCGTTTATCACGCAAGAATCGGGGTTGATATTGAAAAAATTTAATAGTGTTTTAGTTCCAAATCACAAAAACCTGGCTACAATAGCTTTGCGGTTAATATTAGCGGGAAGTTACGGTTATGGCCTTTAGAGCCAAACGATTTCCACATTTTTTAGTTATGATGCTGTTGCAGCAAAGGCTCGTTATGTGCTAAAGAGCTGCATAAAACATGCTACAGGAGATCAGTCAACGCAGTAGTGCACCTCCTAACACAATACTTAGTTGTAGTTTTTTATACTGAATAATTAATTATTTGTATTGTTTGAGAGTTTGAAAAAACATTAACTGACAAATAATTGTACATACTATTCTGTTTACAGGTAAAAATAATATTTTACTAAACTTAAAAGAATCGTCGAAAATAAAAATTCAGCCCATTTCTATTACATAAATTTGAGTTGGCTGCATTTGCGATTTAAATTTGCGCGATTCTTCGAGAGTTCTGTTCTTTTAAATGGACTTACATATCTGCCTCAACGTTCAGTTGTATAACTGTAGTTCCCTGCGTAATAGTATAGCTAAAGCAAAGTGCTAAATATTACAATTAAAAACATTTTGATTTGCACAAAATGTGTTTATTTCAAATAAAAATATATTCATATCGCGAAATTAAAATATAATAGAGAACAACTAGAATTTATTACAAAAGAAAAGGGTAAAAACTCATAAAAAACTCATGGTTTATTGTTTTTGTTTATTGTTTGTTTATTGGAATAAAAATATATTAAAAGAAAAGTTTTAATATTATTTTATTATAAAAACGACCTCAAACCGCAAAGCACATCACTAACAACAAAACTCAGGGTCTAAAATTTTCAAATTCAATCTTATATTTCTAATAAATACTAATTAATCGGGTGGATTTGAAACATAATTTTTCCACATGGAATTTGACAAATCAAAAGTAAAAAGCGTGCTATCACTTCTTTGGTATAGATATTATATTTAAATATATGTCGAAAATAAAGCTAGTGTGAACGGTATAGATATTTGATGAAGATTTCAATTGAAGTCTACTAGATTTGGTGTATGTGTAAATGCGCCATTAAATCAAAACATGTTTATGATTGAATTGCAGACCTCAACTGGAATTCTAATACATGCTGTTCGTACATAAAAATAAGTTTTCTATTCAAACACTCGTTGTCAATTCAATGATGAAACAGAGCAATTCTTAGTACTGGTTCAAATACTTCATATTTTGGTGTTCAATTTCTTTTCAAATACCTTCTAAAACTGCCTTAATACTTACACGGAGAAAAGTGTTTTAACAAAGTTTTTTGCTTTCAAAATATTACATACATTATGAAACTCCTTTTACTTAGCACGTGTAAAAAGAATTTAGTACTGGGTTTCTTTAAGTTGTGCACAATTTTCCACAGCGAAACAATATATAAAGAAATGAGAAATAATAACTTACAGCTAACTTCGTGTTTATAATTATGAATGGCACAAAACAAAGGACAGCTCAGTACAAAATGCCATTCATATTTCCCCCTCTTTCCCACAAACTCATGACACGTACAGCAAAGGTTCAAGTGAGTGAATAGGAACTGAAACTTCATGTGCATGCGCTGAATTTTGTTGAAAAAATTGCTGTGGACGATAAGAAAAAATAGCCTATAAAAATATTTCTAATGCTAAATACTACAGAATAACTTATCTTGATTCGTTGTTTAATTCTCTATCACTACAATCCATAAAGAAACGACTACTAATTACCGAAACTGAAACATTCTTCAAAATAAAACGCTGATACCATACTGAAAAATTTAGGAATTCGATTACATCCTCGAAATCGTTTTTAAGTTTGTGTTATTTGCCCTGATTTCAACATCAGCTTTAGAAGGCCTTAAAATGGCATATAAATCAATTTAAAGATATTACTAGAAAAGTATTATGGACTGGAAAAAACATAATTTTTTTCTTAAAACGCTATATTTTTCATAATATTATTTTAAAACAGGCTTAATATTAATAAAATTGACACCGGACAAAAATTGTTAGTTACAATAATTTTTTTTCTTCCATCGCTCCTCTGAAGAGTTGCATCCTTTCTACTCAGATTTATACAACTTTATGGCAAAACAAGAACATACCTGGAAGAGTGCTATAATTTGATTACTATTTTGTATGCCACATAACAACAACTTTTACCAAAAAGTGTCGAAATTATTATGATTTTATGAAAAATCGAAAGTTATTGACAAAATACGATTATGCCAAAAGGAATAGGAAAAAGAGATGCACCATTTTTACTTATTTTAATTTGATTTTTACAGATTTCTTGCAGGTTTGTTTCGATTGTAATCATCAGCGCCCCAACTTTATCTATACTAAGCGTGCTTTAAATAAAAAAAGCCCAATTTATGTTTTGTTTGACAGGCCATTTGTTTTTTAATTTATTTGTCATTTTGAAGTCTTGTTAGTGTCGTCTATGTAAGCTTGTACAAAATTATGAAGAACACAATGTTCGATATTCAGAGTGTCATCGGCATACATATGATCTAGTCTACGTCATAAATTAGGTAATTTCGAAGGTATTTTTTCACTATCACACTGTGTAATTATTGTAGTTATATGTAATATGTTATCGATCTGTTCTAAAGTAAAATAAAAAACTTTCAGCGTAGTTCACTATTCGGCATGAATTATATTGCAAAAGACACAAAATTGTTCATTGAAACAGCATTTGTATCCAAAACTCTGTCGTTGAGAATCAAATAGATATCAAATAGTAGCAAATGCAATGCAACAACGCATGTTTTCAAAAATAGATGCCATTGCACTGAAACACGCAATACTCAAAATTTAAAAGTGAAACTCTTGCATATTAACTTTCAAATGTAGTATTTTATTGAGACACGCAACAAGTTAATGACGAACAAATTAACAGTGTTGCCATATAAGCATCCGTTCACAAATTCAAATAAAGAAAATAACAATAATGAAACTATACAATAAAAATTAATGCAAAACAATTAACAGATTTTTTAGCTGAAATCAGCCGCTGCTAAGTTCTCGAAAAGTACTCTTTCTGCTTGCCATAAACGTTTTTCACTGTGTACAAACGTTTATCAAAGCAATCGAATGTATTGGAAAAATTTTCATTGATGAATTCTGGGCACCTTTTGTTGGCAGTTACTTGCAAGTGTGAGTACACCATAATCTATAACAGAAAATGTATAAAATAAACTCTTATTTCATAATTTTGTTTCTACTATAATTATCTTGTACGAAAAACAGAAACAGCTTATTTCTTAAACCAAAAATTTTGTTAACCTTCTACTATATTATTGTTCCACATATTTTGAGTTTGAAACTACGTATTTTAGTTATTCCGCAGTAGAAATGTTTGTCTTACTATAAAATGGAAAAAGTTATGCTGTATTTATAATGTGACAGTTTTTTCAGATAAACGTAATACGTTAGAGGCTAACAGTTAGACAGATAACACTGATCAATAATATAATAAAACGATGAATTTAACAAACTTTTAAACACCATCGACTTTTCTTCGAGATATCGTTCATTCATTGCCTAGTATATTAAAAAAATGTATATTATATAATTAAATTGTCAGATCACGATTCGTATTTTTATTCTCAGAATTCCAAGGAACAATGTAAAACTTCTCATCAATTCAATATTCCGATTTCCTTAATACAGCAGCAAAGCGCTGTTTTCGCAGGGAGCCATACTCCCTACCCAATTATTATTTTGTTCATTATCACCTTTTGTTTTGTTTTACTTTGTATTTACATATATGAAAATTATTTTTTCCCCATATTCTGTCCAAAATGTATCATATATTACACAGGTCAACACTAATATTTTTAACACAGGATGGATTAGCCAATTCTGGTAAAGGCATATGCCAAAATCTCAACAGTTTTTTAGGATTATAAAACTCCGGACATATGAAAATTATACGTTATTTGTACAAAGCATTGTGTACTAAAATATTTTCGAAATTTTTTTTTTTGTGAAAATTTACTACAAGCAATAATAATATTTTTGTATAAGACATATAATCAAAAGCAACTTTATTAAGCCTGGTCTTCAGGTTTTATTCAAATAATTACCTAATATTTTAAATGTAAGTCCACAATAGGACAAAAGGCCGATATGTATCAATTTAAAGTGTTATTTTGTTAATTTACATGTTTACATATTTTATATTATTTATTGCATTTATAAAAGCCAGCAATTTTGAAAGTGATATACATACATAATTATTTGTGTCCATCAAATTATCAAATGCTTGCATACATGTGTAATTAATATATAATACTTACACATATAAGAAACACATCACTTGAAATTGAACTTGTATTTAATAATTCAAATTACTAAAATCTTTGATAAGACTTTCAAAATAAACTGATTACATATACGGCCAGTGCCGTATGTTTGGTTATCGTTGGACTCATGTAGAAAGAAGTCCCGAACTATACAATTCTCTAAATTTAGTTTTTTATTGAGTCAAATGTATTACAATATATACAACTGGTAACAAGAATTTAGTAATATCTAATTTAATAGCACCTGAATTTACTCGACTAAGTTTCTATTACGATGATTACAAGTATGAATTAATGGTTACCACTCATCTTTATAGGGGCCATACATTAAATTTAATTAAAACAAAGTTTGATATGATAGATTTCTTTTAGTTGTTGAAAGACCTATTGATGTCATTATATGTCGAATCGTTCCAATGTCCGCCATGCCTTCTGTGGGTGGAGCAGAGTCACATTTAAACTTAGGAATATCTCACGAGAAAAAGTCTACGGAACAAATCGCCGTTGAGTTCACAACACCTCGACGTGAGATTGTCATGCTCGTTTGGAATATCGAATGTGGCAGAGTTGTGTGGCACGTAGCGCCTTCCTGATAAAACCATATATTTACTTTGAAGTATTGATTATTAAGAAATAAACTCACGAATATTCCAAATAAAATTCTAAATACGAAAGTCCCGAAATTACGTGAAGTCCCGTATACTTGAAAATATCAGGAACTTCGTATTGCATAAAAAGCACTCACAATTGGCTTTTCTGATACATATGAATAAAGAAGCTTCACGAATCTCTTTGAGAAGAAATAAGCATCAAAACCAAATTATATATTATTTTCAACGAGTGCCTGCTTCACTCTATACAAGTAAATGCTATTGTTGAGAATGTCTGTAATAGTGACCACCTGATCATTGACTGCATTCATTAAGTGATACTATTAACAAAAATTAAGATTTTTGCACTGGATTTGACCGATTTGGCCGTTTGACTAGTAGACGCACATATACACAAGAAATTTTAAAACGCCTAAATGCTTAAATTTTTTTGTTCCTTACAGCAAATAATTAGTTAGACTTCAACCCAACGCCAATATAACAAAACCTCTTAGCAAATTTACACACTTTCAAAAGCCAATTGAAATTCATAAATTACATAAAATACTTACAAAAACCATATAACTAAATATGTGCTTGACAAATTGGGCAATTCGTAAAACTCCATATTTTATAAAAAAGTTGGGATTCGGTAGCAGTAATAAATTATAAAGATCGATGTTCTTTAGAGTAGCAGTTAATTAAATTAACATTAAACAAAAATTTCCATGAAATGCGGACCATAAAATTATAAAGCTGCAACTAATCGGGATTATAGAGTACACAATGTTATGAGAAATGCTACCCGGATTAGCGAATAATCCGGCTTAAAGAGGCCCGTACTATCAAGGTTTAACTCTATATGAATATATACCTGCAGTAAACCATACAGTACGATTCAAACTAATAGATTTAAAACTCAAAATAATCATTATCATAACTTTTTCCTATATAGTGCCGAAATACATGAAACGCACATGAATGTTGTTCGATATAAAATATCCGATTAACGTTATACGTACCTTTCTATATACAATTTCACTAATATCATTATTAATTAATAATTATAATTATTGTATTTTAATATAAAGAATTTAACTATTAAGGAACATTTAACAGCTTCGTAGGAAAAAATTTTATTATATCGCGTTTTTTTTAATTATTTGGGTTAACTTGAAAGTTGTTATTCTGACACGAGTTCAAATATAAACTTGTCAATACTACGATTTGTGATGATTTTTGAACTTGATTTATGAACTTTTGCTTCTTGTTTCTAAAAAACTTATTCTTCATAAGATGGTACAATTAGAAAGAAACGAACTCAAGAATGAAAAACTAGTTTTAAAATATGCAGGCATTTAATAATAAGTTCTAGCACATTTCTATTTGCTTTTTAGTTCCTCACAATATGAATATATATTTCAATACAAATTTACTTCACGAGAGTGAGTATTTTAAGATTTAATTTTAGTGTAGCAGAAAAAAAAACTGTCTAATAACAAAATATTATTTGGCAAATTCTATGTATTTGTAAAGTGATGCTACAAACAATGTCTGCCTGGCTGGTAAGAGGACCCCCTGGAATGCTATTATCGCCTGCTATATGAGAACCATTGCTTTCTAGCAGCACATGTTTTCACTTATAATATCTCACTGGCGTTGTTTGTGTGCTGCATTTGTCTATGTGAAGATTTTCATACCTGCCAACTACAATATAATTACTAAAATTATATTGCATTCTATTAATGAAGAAATCTTTTTGTAATTTTTGTTGTAAATGCGAGGGCAATCTGATAATTTTGTGGCTATCGGTCTTACAGCGTATTAACTTTACATGCACTATTATGGAATTGAGCAAGCTGCGACTACTACTTTCTTATCCTTGAAAACAGGGAACCTCATTTACATTCACGAAAAATTTATTATTTTTATGTGACCTTGGATTTGAACTAAAACTAAGGTCACGCTGATCCATTATCACAAATATCTTAGTTTTACACACACTGCAGTACTTAAGACCTTCACGCAAGACGGGAATTAATTTTGCACTGGTAAAATACACATTTAGTAATATATATATATATATATATATATATATATATATATATATATATAACAATAAATGAAAAATTTTATCACTATGTACCAAGTTATCCCCTTTTTTTACTGATCTGTAAAGAAATTAAAAAGATTTACAAGCAAAATTACTTAAGTCCACTATAGTTATTATAAAAGTTTTATTTCAGTCTTCGTTATATAAAAGGCCAATAATATATATATTACGTAGTGTTTAAATAACCTAAGAAAATCCATGTACAATTAATATAATTTATAATATTTAATTCAAAATGTAATAAAATATTAATGCTATTCATCATACTATACCCTAACAAATAATCGTCGGTTGTTCTCAGTGTAACTTAATTTGGTTTTTAAATTAATTAGTCCACATTTTTGAAATTAATTTTTTCTCGTAAAAATATGTGTTCGTTTCATCTAAGAATTCAACTGCAATATATATGCGACTATATGTTTTTCTTTAAATGTTAATACTGTATTGATTAACTTATTGTTTATATACGGACATAAATATTTCTGTATGCTTGTTATACATTCAAACTTCCAAGTATTTTATAAAATAAGACAGAATCAATTAATTAAAATTAATTAAAAAATTAAATAAACAATTATTAACAACCTTTTCTCAAATAGTTTTTACAACAAGTCTATAAGCATAATCGCCTAACTATACTGTGCTTAACATAAATACATTGAAGACAGTGCAGTCATATTATTTGCATAAGAATCTTTGATGTTACTGTTTTGACAAAATCAAAAACAAAACAATCAAAAAGCAATATAAACGTTTCTTATGTTATTAGAATTTTTGGGAGAAATATATGAAAAATAAAAAGAAGTTGAACAAAAAGTTAAATATGTAAAATTTTATATATTTGTATATATAAATATCACCAACGCAAAGGGATAAACAGAATTAGGTCTTTAATAACTTCTTACGTAGCTCATTCTAGAGACCTCAAATGAAAATGAGATATCACAGTAATGTGATATCTCACATTATTACACAAATATTTTTAATTTGGGGAATTTTTTTACTTAACGTATCCTGTCTAAAATACCATATCATATTCGCAAATATATTCTAGTGTTGAAGATATTATTCGAATGTTCGAATATTTCTCTAAATGTGTTCGAATTATTTTTTTTTTTGCGAAATTGGTATATATTGGTTGCTTGAACAAAAATTAAAAACAGTTTTTTTCAATATCCGGTTTTTACAGTCGGGCCACATTGGCTGAAGTTCATAGAAGAAGTTGTCGAAGGACAACTTTTTTTGAATCAAGAAAAACTTAAAAATCAAAAGAATCCGCCCACTTTTACGCCCACCTCCCATACAAGGTGAAAATTAAATTTTGACCTACGGCATTGTTTTTTGGGGCATAACATTTTTAAACACTCAGAATAATTTATGTGAAATTTCAAAAATATCTGCCTACTTTTACGCCCACTTCCCATAAAACTCCCTTGATTTTTAATGCATCAACTCAATACCTGATCAGCCCACTTTTACGCCCATCTCCCATACAAAAAACAAATAGAAAAAACATAAATAACTATCATAGTCTTTTAATAATTTTTTAACGTCATTATCGTACTCCAATTTTTTGATTTGCAGCTTTGAGAGAAAACTATTTCTAAATGGGTCTGCAGACAATAAAATATTATGCATTACGTCTTTATTAGTGGCTACAACGTCCAATTCTTCGCGAACGATGTAGTCTATAGGCTTATAGTCTTTATTCCTCGCTTCTTAGGATAGCATAGCTGATAAAAATAATCAATTAAAATGTAAAAAATAAAAATGAAATCATTGAATAAGGGCCTTTAGATAGAGACATATCTATTGGCAAAATAGCTTCTTATATAATTTTACTCCCATGCACCAGAATCGTATGCGCACTTACAGGCATATAGTACCAGCCATAGAGATCAACAAACAACTTGGCAGTATCCATGCTATATATATGAGATTTCTTAGTGTCGACCGCTACCAAAATAATTTTAAATATATGTATTAACTCTTCTTTCATGCCAATTACGTCTGCAGTTTTAGCTGGATTTTCGAAAAACCTTCTTGCCGTATTGCCATCGTTTGTTGTGCCCATACATTGCTACACTGCGTCCACATTTATGATCAGTGTCAATTTTAATCAACTTTGAAGCGTATGCTTTTTCAAACAATGAAACATATAACAATTAACACTTCACTACTATGTATTTTACATTATGTAATTTAATAATACAGTAAAGAATTATGGCAACAACAAGCATGAAATAAATTCATGTTTTGTTACTTTGTCGTTTTATAATGTTTACTGTTTTTTGGAAGGGAGCAGGTAGGAGCAGCTGTAATTTGACATCTATCGTTAAACAGCGCCCCACACCGCTGAAGTTGATGAACATTGAAATTTTAATGTTGTTTATATTTTGTTCTACGAAATTTTTTATGGCAATAATTGTCATTTACGAAAATATACAACAGCGTCAAATGATAAGTTCACTGTGATTGTACCAAAAGAATTAATATACAGTAAATTTGCATGCCATTTTAAACAAGCGAACATATTGGAACTTCGAGCGTATCTCTCCAAATAAATAATAAATATATCAGCCTAATATTACGGAATCTTAATATTCAGATACCTGACAACAAAACACCACAAACATCCAAATCGGCGAACATGAAAGAATTAAATTTGGCCATTCTTTAACCAATGTGATTATTCTTATCAAAAGCCTTTTATATATGGCTTTACTGCCGATATGTCTGAAAAATTTCGAAAGCATATTTGAAGTTCATAATAGAAAACGTTATGAATTTCTAATAACTGATGAAAATTCATTTAAATATCCAAATACAATGAAATTCGACACGTTTGTGTGTCGCAGTTTTATTCAGTATTTTAAACTGTTGAAGCGACTAAAAAGTTTTGGAATTTTAACAGGGCGACAACAGTGTCACAAAACAGAATAATATTAAATAAGTTGCAGAAAATAGTTTAAAACTTTAAAGTTGCACATTATGGGGATTTAGGTTTCAATATAAAATTCGACTAGTAAAACAGTCAATATAATAGTTAAATTTGATGACATGTGAATACTGATTTATTACTGATTTATACAAAAAGTTTCAGTGTGCAAACTTTAAAGTGAAATTGGTAAATTGCAGCTGTGCCTTGAGTGCATCAAATTAAATTAAAAAATCACGCACGGCTTTAAATTTATAATCTGCTTGAATCAATATTGATCAAAAACAAATCTCCACATTTACACATGTTCGGTTGTGGTTGTCAAGCTTTCAAATTGTTGCCTCACAAATAATCAATTGTAGACGCTGAATGCTAATCAACCAAACATGTGCATGCACCACATTTTGTATATATATTCTATTTCTCGAAGACGGAAATCGTCCTATATATCCTAACCGTCTATTTCCTGTTTCCGAATTTGATGAAACCGATGGCTAGAAGCTCCACACTACCCTCGTATATTGTAAATGTTCAAACGTTAACCGGTTAGTGTTCATATCAAAATGCATCCAAGCTTAAGTTTACTGCGTTTGTGTGTATGCATACGTATGATGAAATTAGCATTGATTCACAAGTTTTGTATATTTTCTTTATACACTTTCAAGAACTGGTTATTTCCTATTGAGAAGATCCGTAACATGTATCTGGCTTCTTGTCATTTCTCCTAATGACATTGAAAATGTTATCTTGAATATAAACACATTTTATGCATTATTATTTCTCTACAGACAAAACGCGCTTTAACGAATAAACTATTTTATATATTTTTAATTCAAATATTATGTTTGTTTTTATTAACAAACAATATATATATATATATATATATATATATATATATACATATACATATATATACATATATATATATATATATATATATATATATACATATATATATATATATATATATATATATATATATATATACATACATATTCTTTCACCAAGTGTATTTTAAACTATTTGAAACTAAAATCCTTTAGTAAAATTTTGCATGTATCGGCGTAGAAGGAGTCCAATTACTGCGAACGGCGCCGAATCAATTATTCACGGTGATCAAAAACACTCCCCAGATACTGCTGCGATAGTTTTCTCCGTCTGCAATATACGTATGCATGGCGATGCTTCAATGTTCCGAAAAAGCGAAGGTTGGCCAAACTGACCATAACACGGAAGAATCGCACCTTGCACTTCTTAACCGAGCATGAATTTAGATAACAAAATTCAATCATCTTTAAGCGTTGTTCGTAACTTACGTAAGGTCTTATTTGAGCAAACATTCGCCTAAAAAAGCGTAACCACTATATACTAATGAAAACCATATATATTCCGACAAGTGCTTATTAAGTTAAACAGTTTAAAATTAAATTGGATTCTACGCCACTGACTATTAGTTATGTAGGAGTCTGTTTTAACTAAGAACCACGTACCTAGTAACTTTACAAGTCAAACATGTTACACCAAAATAGCCGAGGTACCAAAAATGGTGTTACCAAAAAAAAAGTTACTACAATATTTCTTATTACTTATGTCAAATGTGCTTGAGCAATATAACAAACGACGAGGAGGCTTCATACAAACGATATAAAAAGATTTGAAAACTAAAGTGTTAAATGAATGAAAAGTGTAAAAAACCATTTGATGAAAATTGCCAACTACTTATTATGGGTAAAACTTGATATTATTTCTTACGTGAAATTATTATTTATAACTTTTATTATTTCAAATTGATAGTATATTTTTGCTGTGAGTGCCAAACACGCATGAGTATTTCGTATGCATAAATTACTATTCAATAATAAACATTAATAACAATTAGTTATTATCTCAATTAAAATAAAAATAACAGCTAGAACTTAATTAACATTTCAAATACGTAAAAATGTCAGTTCAAATCAACTGTATGTTCATACAGAATTTATTGTACATATTTTCATATTATATCCACTGATTGGAAAAGAAATCGCCGTTAAAAATTTTTTGTATATTCTTTGCAAGAAAGATATATGAATTACTTAGTAATCCCACTTGTTTAATAGAGAAAAAAGAATTAGAAAATACACGTTTTATAAATCCCCATTCTCAAAAATTATTTTTATGCGATTATATTTTTACCTTTTGTTTTTAAGGCATTGATTTCAAAATTCTCTTTCAAATACGCATATGTATATAAAATGCTTTTGAAAAAAATTGTTTTTACATAAAGTATATTATATTGCCGAATATAAAAACTATCTGTTTCGAAATGTCTGATTATGAGCTCAGTGCACAGTAAGCGTTATATAACCCACATTCCATATGAGCGGCACCTCAGTCTTCAGCTCAACTATTCTCGTGTCGCAGTACTAATCATCATTTGTTCTTAAAAGAAAAAATTTGCTTTAAGCAAATGCAAAAACGTCCTTCCAGAGAAGTATTTGCAGAGGAAAGCTGTAAATGAGACTAGTTCTCAAAAGGTATTGAAATACAGAAACAGCAAAAATTATTAGTGGCTATTCACAAGATTCAAAATGACATTTAACAGAGAGAAAAATAATAAAACGGCATTTTTTAGTACACAAATAAATTTTTTGAATATGATTATTGTTATGGATGCTTTTTCTTAATGAATAAAAAACATTTCCTCAAGGGCATTTGAGATGCCGATTTGTTTCACATAATTTTGTGTTTTGCAAAATAATACTTATTTATATATCTGAAGATTTTTTAATTAACTCGGGATAATAATATTCTCATATATATAGGACTTATTCAAAAAAAAAAATATCTTATACTTATAAGCTATTTATAAAACAACTTTGCCATACGAAATTTGTCTTATAAGCAGCTTATAAGGCCTTACTAAAATCGTAGTATATTAGCCCCAGTTCATACACATCTGGTTTACATGCTCAGTTTTTCCTCAATTTTCATTTGGTCCTGCATTTACGTTCACACACTAAAATAATGTGTTATTAGAATTAATTTTTTGTACCTTCAACTTTAAATAGCAATTGGTAAAATTAATTGACGCTGCGGTAAAATTTATACAACTTTTCATTTTCTTTAGCGCTCTCCCCAAGATTTGCGATCCCAACCTTATATGTATGTGTGAATCAGCACTTCATTCTTATTTTTTATATTATTTTCATGCAATGCCAGTTAATTTTTATCTGCAAATTTAGAGTCTACCGCACTTCGGAGTTGGTTTATATATGATTACCTAGTTTCTTAGCGCAAGGCATTATACTCCTACATAACAAATTGTTGATATACAACTTTTAAGACGATTAAGTGTTTTACAGTTTCTTAATACAGTTTTTTAATAATAAAAAATATTTGCTGAACATTGTAATTCAATACGGTAGCTCTTTTCGTTGATAATAAAAATTATTGTTAACATTCAACAATATTTTTTAACAAGTTGGTGTACCTCAGAAATTGTCATTGTGAAGTTAACAATGGATTTCATTTACTAAGAAAACAATATTACTTTTTTATTTTGTTGTTAGTATGACTGTTTTTTAATTTAATTAATAATTAATTTAATTTCATTATTATATTATTATTATTATTATTTGTTTTTATTTTATTATAATTTTTTCATATATAGTTCTCTTTTAATGTTAACACTTACTCTAACTTCTATATGGAAAGCCATTTGGATTTAAATTTGATGTCAAAGAAATTAGAAATAATTGCTTTACATGTTATTGCACGAACTCTTAAAAACCAATTGAGAATTGTAAGGAAAGCATGGTAGGCCTTGCTACTTTTAAGAACTTAGCAAACAAGTTTTGCTCGATACCGATCAATTTTATTTTCCTTACAACCTTCAAACAAAAACATAGTTATCGCCAAGGATATTCATTCTATTTAATTGACATGTTTACATAGTTTTCCCTTTGGAGATAATGTGAACAATTTATGAAATCCAAATTTCAAAGATTTGTTAATGAGAATAATTCTCTGACACTGAATCCACTTATGTGCGTGCTATAACACTAAAATTATAGCATATTTCCTAAAGAACAAATCCTCAAATCCTACTTAATTTTATAAAGCCGAATATTTGTGAGTGCGGATGTGGGAATGTTTGTTATTCTTTCACGTAAAAACTACTGAATGGATTTTAGTGAAACTTTACAACAATAAAGCTTATACATCATTCTGATGGGCTATAATTTATAAAAATATAATGATAAGTGTCAAGAAAAAATATTTATGTGATTTTATTTTTTTGAACATTTTTATTTTGCTATATTAATATTTTTATAGGCTAATTGTTCTAACTTAGTTAAAATCTCAGAAAGACATGATGATAAATATTCCTAGGCACAAAGGAAGTCAACATCAGTTTTATTCAACTTACACAGCAGAGCAGAACAGCTGTTTTCGAAAGTCGCTACACTTTCATCTTCAGTGCTCATGTGTATATTGTGTTTATCACCACTGTTTAGGTGGCTTAGTTGAATGTGATAACAGTTTTCTATTTACAAAAAAATAAAATCACATACAATTTAAGCTTTGGCCTGAGCTACCAATGAAAAATTGGAAAAACGTTCACATATACTTAAGTATAAAATTCAAACCAAAAAAGTTTGACTTAATGTATAATGGAACAAAAAATTCAGAAAAATGAGACATGAAGAAAATAATCAAATGGTAACACAGGTATCATAACACACAAGTGTTAACATCAGGTTGATACAGTTCTCGGATTGTTTTTCACAATAAAATTTGTGTAAATAGAAAACTGTTATCACATTCAACTAAGCCACCTAAACAGTGGTGATAAACACAATATACACATGACACTGAAGATGAGAGTGTAGCGGCTTTCGATAACAGCTGTTCTGCTCTGCTGTGTAAGTTGAATAAAACTGATGTTGACTTCCTTTGTGCCTAGGAATATTTATCATCATGTCTTTCTGAGATTTTAACCAAGTTAGAACAATTAGCCTATAAAAATATTAATATAAAAAATATTTAATTTTTTTATTTAAAAAATAATATTTGTCGTTACCTACAATGTACCAATTTTTATTTTGGTTAGGTTGTATTTCTTTTTTTGTCAAATTTGCGAATATAACATTTGCCGTTAGTAGGTAGTTTATAGAAGCATATTGCAATAGCTACTTTTCTATTACCACCAAATCAATCCTAATAAAATATTATATATAAATGTAATGTGAAATCGTGATTATTACTCGTGATTATAATAAATATACATATTTCCAGCTAGAGACAATATATCTCTCAACAAATAGCCTACTTTTAACCCGATGTTCCCACGGGATGTAGACTTCTATAAAACAATATAAAATAATAACATTAAAAACGCACATGTCCCACTCAGATGTCATTTACTAAAAAGCACAATTTAGCTAGCAATGCCGATTTATATGAGGCGTCATAGACTACTAAGTCAAGATGTCACTAGATATTCAGTGACATCATTGAACAAGGTGGTAGTTTCTTTGCAATAAATTTTTGAATTATCCTATTCCAAAAAATAGCACATTAAATTCAATTATGATAGGATAATTGTTTTAAAATTGTTTTGGCTATTAAACTTGCACAGCAGAGCACAACAATTGTTTTCCAAAGCCTCAACACTTTAATCATCAGTACCCATGTATTATTTTGTTTATTACCACTTTTTATGTGGCTTAGCTGAATGTGATAACAATTCGAGTTAGAATAACTAAAAGTATTAATTCAAACTTCCACTTCAATGAATACGAAGTTTAACGAAAAAGATTTCGTTCGTTATAGCCGTGCTAAATGTGTTTCTATATACAAATAGTTTTGAAGCAATTTTATTAATGTTCGATCGCAAAATGGAAATCAATATATACTATATATAATGCAAATTTAAGCAAATTAAAAATGCCTCAAACACACTTATGAATTTTAATAACTTGTTTTAAGTATCTGCTGTTGAGTTTATTTCCAAAAATTAACCACTTATAACGGGGACAGTTTATTTACATTATGACTTCATACTAATATTATCTATCATATTATTATTTAATGCATTATTTTTTTGTATATTTACTTCCAGAGGCCAAACATATATGGAAAAGTATCGCTTTGTCTTACAAAGCGGTATGCTGGCCGGCTTAGTTGCAGTCTTAGCCATACCGTCTATACTTAAAGTACTCATCTGTACGCGCCAATCCTCTTCGCCAGCAACAGCCTATAGAAGGTATGTTCGCACAATATTACATACAATAGCCTGGTATAAGTATTCACCCACATCTAAAGATTCGAAGTTTTGGAAAAGCTTAGAGGCCGTAAGAAAGGCTCATTCCCGTTCAAGCCGAGCCTGTGCAAAACTGGCTGCAGGCCAAATAACGCAAAAGGATTTGGCATTAACACAATTTGGTTTTATTGGATTCCTCACATTGGGTGCTCATCGCATACAATTGTATGATGAAGAATTTCTGGAATCTACATCACACATGTGGCGAGTGTTAGGTTATTTGCTGGGTATTAAAGATGAATATAACATTTGTGGTAAAAACTGGTCTGAAACCAAACTGAGACTGGACATTGTGATGCGCAAAGTGTATGAACCAGCATTGGAAAATACCAGTAAAGACTTTGAACACATGTGCAAAGCTTTGCTAGAAGGTCTATGGCCAGTGAATACATCTTTAACAGTTGGTTCATTTCTTTATATGACCAAACGTCTGGCATATGTTAAAGGTTATGAATATTATGATTTCGATTACCGACCAGGCACGAAGCCCAACCCGAATCAATATCAGTATTATAAAGATTTAAGTTTGTGGGATCGATTTCTGGTGTATTATGGCCTGTTCTTGGTGACCTATTTACATAAATATAATATCGTACGTTGGTATCTAAATTTCCGTGTTTGGATTAATGAACAATTAATGTACTATTTGCCGTTTATTGCCTTCTTTAAATATGGAATCAAATGGGCTTATGTGCGTATTTTTATCGGCAGCGATACTAATTCATTTGATTTCCACCTAAAAGAAGATTGATCTATCATATAAACGTTTACATATCATGGAGCTTTAAGTTGATAATAAGAAAATAAACCTTTTATATATTTTAATATAATAAAATAATGCATTTTATTTGTTTATTGTTTCTCTATGCAACTCAGCACCCACGTGGTTTCAGTTAATTACGTGTGATCACGCATAATTGAAATATGTGCAGGCATGTAAGTACATGGAAACAATTCTTTTAAATGAATTTATTGTTTTTATAATACTTTAATATTGTCGATTAATGTGATGGTAATGCAATACTGAATATGTTACGTTAATTTTAACAAGTGCATGCTTGTCTGTCATGACAGTTCGTGTTAGAAGTATTTTCTGGAGGATTCGAATCAAGTTGAAGCTTGGATCATAAAAGGCACAGAATAGCCACCCTCATACAGCTGGGTATGGCAGGCGAATTTCCAGAGCTACTCATAAGTCCTAGATTTCAAAAACCTCCTTTTAGAAGTAGTTGCCTACAGGACAATCATTACTATATAATTCTATTCTTCAAGGCTATATACTAAGATTAGTTGACTGAAGTCGCATTCCTTCATGTATACGCTATCATTATTTCAAGGAACCGAGACGATAATCAGTGCAGCATCTGACAAGTGATGCTAAGAAGTAGAAGCTGATTATTCTCACGGGAATTACTCTTCAGAAATTAGATCCCTGTCGAGTTGAAAATGGATGAATTATCTCGGATTAAAATTAGCCCAGAAGCTAATTTTGCAGCTGATGAAAATTTTTTAAATAAAAATAATTGAAGTGGCAAAACTGAGTGAATTGGAATTATGAAAGAAAATTATATATATATATATATATATATATATATATATATATATATTCGTCAGCTATGGTAAAACGAAAAAAATTCGAAAAAAGTGTTAATTTCTTGACTCCCAAATTAAAATTAGGGTGAAGTTACAGGGATGCCCTTCAAGGTCAACCTCTTTCCCATATTTGTATTTGCATTGAAACTACTGTGGCCATATATATGTCGGCGATGTTGCTAATCCGCATTTTTATCCGTTTCTGTGACTGACTGTACACGACTTATACCTTCACATAAGATGTGGCAACGTAGTTGACCACGAGAAATTTCTCAGAAGAACCATAATTTTATACAGTTATCTGAGGTGTTCAAGTTCATCAGTAGTCTGGTTGCACTTATAATATAGTTGACGACGAGGCTTAATGTTGACTCAGAGCTGCTTTGCGACTCATCTTTTCCATATATTTTACCAAAAAACTTAAATTTTAATTCACGCATGCTAAGATTGAAGACTCTCTAAATCAAGTACTTCCGCGCATGACGGTAACAAAATCTGCATGGTCGCCCTCACAGCGAAATACAAATTGAGCATAAACAAAGTTTTATTTGTAATTGAATTCATTTACTTATTTTCTGTATATGAAGATTAAAGGCTTCACTCATAAAAAATCAAGTTAACTTGGAGAATGCTTTAAAATAAATTGTTTATGAAAATCAAGTTTTAAAGCACACATCAAGTACACATTTTTTGTTATAAATACAGCAGTAAATAAGCTTATATACAAATGTATGTATATTATACCAATATATAAAAACAATTTTGGAGCTGTCTGTCAAGGCAGGATATCTGAAAAAAAAAAATTCAAAAGTTATACTGGTGGCCTTGGTACAAGATATGAAATAGCATTCATAAATATGTACACATATAAATGCATAGATATGAAAGTATGTACGTGTGTAGATATATTCGTTGTTTTAACTTGAAACTTTTAAGATACAACAAGAATTCACAATAAGGAAAACGTTATCTTCTTGTTTGGAGTGTGTGTACTAAAAATCACACACGATCACTCCCCGTCTTATATTTTTATAGCATGCTCACGCGTGATTTTAAACTTTTTAATCCCAATCCATGTGTACCGCCCTCAACAGGGGAAAATGGCGGCGTTTGCACACCTCTAGTAATAATATGAGAAAATGAAAAGATGAGCGATTTCTGTACCGCTTGTTTTAATGTTGATCTTTTTTAAGCTTTTTAAATAGTTGACTAGAACGAAGCTTGTGGTAATAAGTTTTCTTAAAGAAATGTTGGTAAAAGCTTCTCTACAGACTTGCATTGGCCCTATTGACATAAACATAGTGGCTAACGTATCCCACTAATACCATATCATGATACATTCACATAATTATATATGAATAAACAGTACAACGAAACCAAAACTAAGTGCGAATTTTTTTTATTTATTGTCTTATTCTTAAAAAACATTTCTACTCTTTACAAACAAAAATTCATATCATAAATTGAAACTATTTTTAATAGCGCCGCGGGGCACAATAAACAAAATTTTGCACCACAAATTACGAAATTCCTAAAATAAAATATAATTTGTTTCACGTGTTAATAAAAATTTTAATAGTATGTGATAAAAATATTTGATATTTTTTTTATATCATTCTAATAATTGTAATTAAAGGCAATTTAAAAACAGAAGTAATATTTGAAGTTTTATTTATTCTAAATAAAGAAAATTTGTACTTCATTGTTACGACAACCCAAAAGAAAAAAGAAAGCCGTAACTTTTTTGCATATTTTTCAATGAAATAAATGTTTGCGGATCGATGGATAGTAATTTGATCTTCACATTAAAAATTGTATACGAATTTTTAATTCACATTGGACTGCACAATTCTGACGATTTCGGCTGCAGCAGAACCGTGTGAAAATTTAAAATATTAAGAAAAAATTTTTGGAAAGTCCAACACGATAAAGAGCGATTCCGCTGTAGGAAATAAACGACGTTAGTAGTTTTTTTTTTTTACCTTTATGCACAAAAAAATTTCAATTTCCGATACCTGGAAAATAAAATTTTTGTTTGTTTTTTTTTACCAAGGCAACTTTTAATGAGTTATAAAAT
The DNA here is from genome assembly GCA_963675445.1 of Linnaemya vulpina. NCBI lineage: Eukaryota > Metazoa > Arthropoda > Insecta > Diptera > Tachinidae > Linnaemya > Linnaemya vulpina. The sequence continues at coordinate 84,349,155 of OY776277.1, read as the reverse complement.
AGTTTTATTTAAGAAAAACTACAAATTTGTTACCACTTTTGTCATTTCCATTTACTACAAAATATTTCAGTTATCCAACCGTAGAATCGAAATTTTGATTTTTTCTTACATTTTTGATACTAATTTTGTTTTGCCATAATAAGAAATAATTAAACCAGGAATAAACGAAGTTGATATTTGGTTACGTCAATGTATGAAAAAAATTTAAATTTTTTAACCCTGAATGAGAATTTTTAAATTTTTTTCATCTATGCAAATCTTCATGATGTATAAAACGGTTTTAATTAAGAAAAACTTAAAATTTTTGAATATTTTAGTTATTATATGTACCACAAAATTCCGAATGTGCGAAAAAATTCCAATTTCCCACCCCTGAAAGCAAAAATTAAACTTTTAAAAATTATTTTTTACCAGTGGAAGTCTTCATGATGTATAAAGCGGTTTAATTTAAGAAAAACTACAAATTTGTAACCATTTTTGTCACTTTCACGTATTACAAAATAGTGGAGTATCCAACCCTAGAATCGAAATTGTGATTTTTTTTTAAATTTTTGATACTAATTTTGTTTTAGCAGAATTAAAAATAATTTTAACCAAGAAAAAATTACGTTAGTTAATTTTTGGTCATGTTAATGTATAAAAAAATTTAAATTTCCTAACCCTGGATGAGAGTTTTAATTTTTAAAATTTACTTTTCATCAGTGCAAATCTACATGATGTATAAAACGGTTTTATTTACGAAAAACTTTAAATTTTTAAATATTTTAGTTGTTATATGTACCACAAAATACCGAATCTCCCATCCTGGAAATTTTGTATTTTTTAATTTTAAATAGACAATTGAAGAGTCCCAAAGCATGAAATATGTTCAATTTAAAAATAAACAAAATAATAATTTTTTTTGCTCTTAATTTTGAGTCGAGAAATAGGTGTAATCTTACCAGCTCTGAAACCCTATTTCGATCAGTCCAAGAACGAAGTCTCTAGCTCTTCTGGGGGCTTGGGAAACCCGATTTCATGTACAGACAGACGGACAGACGGACATCGCTCAATCGTCATCGCTATTCATAAGAATCCCATATATATATATATATATATATATATATATATATATATACTTTATGGGGTCGCATATTGATATCGAAGAAATTACACACGGAATGACAAACCTAAATATACCCTTTCACTTTTTTGTGAAGGATATAAAAATGGTCAAAATGTAAAAATATATTCACATCTACACATTAAAAATATAATTTTGGCTCGAAATAACCAAACACGGTAGCTCTGACCATTGCAGTGCAATGTTATCTCATTTGCTGTTAACAGCGTTTCTTTAAATTGAATGTATTGTTTTGAAATTTTATTACTATCAATTTTATACAATAATCCCCTAATTCGCAAACGATTGTTAAAGTTAATGAATGTTTTAATTGATCTTTAACCATATGAAATCCATACTTTAAAGCCACTTTAAATTTTAATAATCGCTTATGAATTAGGGGGTAATAATCTCTTACACTGTGTTTAGTAAAATGTTTACTTGAACTTAAATATGCGTATGGGTATCGATATGACCGTTACTTTTCTCGCGTATCGATATCGTATCGGCTGAGTATCGCTACATTCCTAATTCGTACCCTCTTAAATATTTCCAGAAAAAGTACGTGGTTGTCACGACAAATAAGAAAAATACTGCCATAATACAAAATAATTTTGTATTAGAGACTTTCAAATTTATTAAAACCTCGATATATGAAAATATCTTTTTATATCTTTCTGCAATGTTGTCCATTTCTCTGTAGTCATGAAAATATAGAACAGAGTTAAATATTTCTATATAGTTATCTGTTCGTAGCAGGAAATTGTTCTCTAGTTGCTTTCTGTAGTTACCTTCCTATCAGTAAAATAGTTGAGCATAACAAGAAAGAAACAGAGAGGAAATTAGAAAACAGTTGGTAAATCAGCAAGAAGTAGCAGGACTAGCATGCACTATCTTGAGTTCCCGCATCTCTTTGAAGATAAGTACATATATTAATCCATCAGATATGTATTATAAATTTTATATTAAGCTTTTATTGCATCGATGAGGGTTACGATTAAACTTAGTTTCCATGGTATGAACATGTACAGAAGGAACTAAGCAATTAATTTATGAACACAATATATTTTAAATTCTATTAACTTTAAAAATTCATTGTTACGTTTTCTTACTTGTTCGTTATGTAGAATAAGTTGTAATCTTAAATTTATAGTTTTTTTATATGATAATATTCATAAATATGTGCACACTGTATGTACATATAAGCGTATGTTACCAGGTTATTTGTTTTAAGTAATCATTTGTCATTAGTAAAAATTTACACTTTTCCTTAATTATTAAAATCAAGTTTCAACGGCACACATTCGTACAATGTGATGAAATGCTGTACATGCAACAATGACATCAACTCTGAAATTTTTTTTTTTTTTTTGGAATTGGAGTGAAGCAAAGTCCCCGGCACGAAAATTTATTATCATAAAAATCATCATGGAGCTTTTTTTATTAAAAAGCGTATAGTTAAAAGGTATTAATATTTTACTTGAATCAATAAAGTTTTAATTATACATAAAATTGGTACTCTCAGGTTGTTATATTCTTTTAACAATTACATAGAAATGATCATTTGCTACTTAACACAAAATATTATAAATTTCTTAATAAAAATATGATGCTCCCACATATACTTAAAAAATATTTTAGATTTGAAAACAAATAAGAGCAAAGTATTCAATCAATTGATCATGCGTCTAACCAATGCCTCGTTTCTGTAACTGAAGTGAGAACTTCTCGCATCGAAAAAATTGTCGCCACTCTGTGAAACACAAGATGAGTCAGAATATATTTCTTAATGCATTTAAAATTTTGTTGGTCTTTTAAAAGAATAAATATATTATTCTATGGATAAAAAGCATGCCAACTATAATTATTTAGTTGTTCGATGTGAGAACTTCTCACATCAGTTACAGAAACGAGGCACAGGCTCCTTAAGTTTTAGAACAAACCTACCGAACGTACATCAGGAGCAACTATCGGCATTCGACAACTCTTTTGTGTTACATGATTTTTCAAGCAACAAAATATTATTTGAATAACCACTAATTGTATCAGGCGGTAATTTCCGCCAAACATTACCTGTAATCAAACGAGGAATACCGGCTGAAGAGCCTAATGCACTCCTTAAATCATATAATTCTTTAGGACCACGTTCTCGCCCTAAAATAAGCAACTTATAAGCAGGCGCACCTGCTACGTGGTATTGACATGAGCATTGATATCGGAGTTCACTGATACACATTTTATTAAAAACTATATGTTCAATATTAAACTCTAAAAAACTAAATTTATTTTAATCTTTTTTGGTAAAATTTTTAATGAAAAATACAGTTGAAACTGTTATGAATGTGAGAGTTTGTTTGTTTGTCTTGCTTAACAGGTTTTCAAATATAATAGTCTTTATATACCTCTTTATTTATTTATATCTCTTTGTTGGGTAGTGCTAAATATGCATATAATGATCTCGTCTCGGATTGCATTAATGGATATGCCATTTATATATATAAAATTAAACTGGCTGTGAATCGCTCTCCAGTTTATTAACCAGTTGTATGTTTTTGTACTCAAAGTAGAAATTATGTTGAAACTTTGTGTTAAGTATTTCGATAGCTTGTAAATAGGAGTATATGTCTACATGTGGACATACGCACATGTACACTAACTCCACTTCACCACAGTGACACTTTTTTTGCGGGGACCACATAATCGAACAACCCCATAGAGTTCTGAACGTGGCGAGAGGAATAGCTATAATGTTCTGCTCTAATCAAGGATTTTTGTTGAGTTATAGTTTATAAGCTTTTTGATAGAATTTGTTATCATGTATCACCGTTTGTTATTAAAACTTCACACATTTTCCAGAGAGAAAATGTATGGAAAACTTCATTAAGACCTAGTTCAATTTCACGCACAAATTTTACTCTAAAAACTAGGATAAGAGTTGTTTCCTTTATTTCTTCTACAAACATTAGGTCTGTTCATTTACTTTCCTAGCGGAAACTAGCAACGGCAGAGTAAAGTAGAAGTTTACAATGTTACTCTCCGCAGCTATGAAAATCAAAATGAATGCTTTACTAGCCATAATTAGCAATTACATCAAAGTATTACGTGTGTTATTTTTTCAGTCAAAAATGCTTCAACATTTCCAATCTTTTATATACTGAGATTTAAAAATATTTTCTTTTTGCAAACACAAGCACAAACAGCTGTACTTCTTGGTAATAAAAACTTTACTAGGAAAAAGTTGCAACTAAATTTTTCACTCTTTTTATGCTTTCTTGTCATTTTGGCGTTGCTAGTTTTTCTAGTACATGACAACTGGTAACAACTTTCAGCCATCTAGCAGACTTATTGGGTTTGTTTCCTTACTTTTTAGGTCAAGCTCTCCCTCTCTCTCCATTAGAGACAAAAAATACCCAAGAGTGCGGGAACAGGAAAAGGCAAATAGAGAAAATAAGACCTCAGCTTCCTTAAACAATAGTTATGTACATGCATACATAAAAACATATAGACCAATAAAAATTTTACATATTAAATTTTTCATTATAATTAAATTAACTGTTTGTAGCCAACAATACTTTCAAAAAATATTATGACAATTTTCCAGATGTTTTTTGTTCGCAAAACGTATACATACATACATACATACTCATAAACTTTTTATTATTTCTCAATCACCTAACATATTACTATTTCAAAACATCCCAATTTTCGACTATGGGAACGCTTTTCGGCTAAAATGGAATCCTGTAGAATCCCAATGTAGAGTAAAATAACACACATATTATGAATAGAAAATTTCATGTTTATATGCAATGAAAGTCATTGGCCTTCCTTACATTTATTTAACATTAAAATATCATAATCTTTTTATCAGTACGCAGAATACGACGTGGTATCAAAACCGTTGGCATACATTTCGCCGTCAATCCAGTCGCGAGCTAAAGCAACATGAGCATAAGCAGCTGGTACTTCATCATTACAGCCAATACCCCAAGCAACAATGCCGTTTTGTTGATAACGCTGACCTGACTCCAAGCCAATAGGACAAACCAGAGGTGCACCGCCATCACCTTGGCAAGTGTCAATACCACGTTGACCTCCAGCACAAATAAAAGAAGGATCCAAGGCAAATTTAGGACCCAAACGGGTTTTACGGAGTTGAGCTTGACAGCTTGTGTAATCGACAATTGGTAAGGGCACACGTTTCATAATCGCACTATAACGACCAGCTGCACCAAAAATATCTTTACCCCAACCTGTAGAGTAGCATGTAGTACGTGGTGAAGGTGAGATATTAGCCGGTGGGAGACAAACGACATTTATATGATCACCCAAAGTAAAACCTGTATTTAAAATAACCAAAGCAAAGTCATTGGCGACATTGCGGTAATTATATTGCGGATGCGTAACCACTTTTATTACACTCCTTTCCTCAAATGGTAAACGTTCTTTTATGGTTTGTGTATCCCATTCACCAGCCCGTATCATGAAGCTATTCAAATTACGACCCAACACACAATGCACAGCAGTTAAAACAACTCTGGGATGAATTAGGGAGCCAGCACAGAAATAACTGAAATTATTAGAGTGCAATAAAGCCACAGTCCAAGGGAATTCGCCAAACCCAGCTTCATTATCGTTTGCACCAGTTATATTAAAGTCAATACCGCCTACATTACGCACACCACAACCTTTAGGACGATTTGGTCTTTGTTCTTGCGGAGTGGGTGTTAAGCTGGCATTGCGCGTGCGAATACCATCGCAGCACACATCCAAGAAATGTTCACAGGATGGAGCATTATCGGGTGAATCTCTGTTGAAACGGATATCTATCAAGCCAAACCCGTCAAAGGCTCCATCATCAACGGGTTTGGTAGTTTGTGTATTTGGATCACACTGATGATAAGGCACACAATTACACTGTGCTCTGCCACTGATGGAGGTAAATATATTCGTCGGTGCAAAGGGATCTACGGGTACAGGTGTCACTATTACACTAAATCCAGTAGATGGCCTTCTAGTAGGGCCTTGAGTAGGATTTAAGTTTTGATTAAAAACATTATCCACTAATCTGGTAATGGAAGGATCCACCTTCTGTTGCGATATTTGTTGTTGCGGCAGAGCACTGACCAATGCAAGGAGAGCACAAAATGTTATGGGGTGATGCAACATCTCCAAAAAATCTAAAAAGTCATTAATTTTTTAAATATTAAATTGTCTTTTAAAGAATAGAAAATAATTGCTAAATATATTTAAGCCTTTCTTTCGCATGAAATTCTATGCTTCAATGGAAGTCAATAATCTTGTATAATCTTCTAGTGACCTAAAAGTCAGTGGCTTATCGTTAAAGTTCCGGTGTGATCAAAAACATGTAACAGAAAAAAACATTGGAACATATTGTTTTTTGTGATGTCGTTGATTCCAAATGTCTGACTTTATATTACTCAGACATTGCCAGGAACAATCAAACGAAGAATATGTACTCTTATAAGTTCAAAAATATTATTCATCCCACTGTCCAACTTGCATTCTTTTAATATAATTTGCGACATTCTAGGAAACAAGTAACAGAAATTTTCCGGCCACGATGTCTTCCGAATCAATCAATAAATTTTTCTCTTACCCCTTGAAAGCTATTTATATTGTGGTATCGAAGATAATATCAGCCAATTAGAATTAATAAAATTAGCCTGATAAAAAGTCTCAACCTGACGGCAACTCAATTCTCAAAAATTACATTGTCGTTTCGACCGTTGGCAGCCGGCATCTCGGTAAAAAAAACGGATGCATCATAAGCAAAAGCAATAGTGTGCACTGGTCGGAGCGTTTGTCTTTTTCACATTTTTCATTATGCAATATTTCTTATCAAGCTGTAAGTTTTTAAATGACAGCACGAATGCGATGCCCAAAAATCGCATTTTCGGCTTTACTCGTCCAACAAACATAAGAAACATGTTTTTTGTTGATACTAAAATATTACGTATGTATAAACATTTGCACTAGTCAGTTTTACAGCGATGCTTTAAGCTTTTTTACTGTCGCAGGTGTTGTCCATCAATATAGAAATATATACACAAATTGGACGTATGTAAACTTGTTGTCACTGTTCCTTTGATTTTTACTGCTTCCATTCAACAAAAAATGCCCAAAACCATTTAATACTGATAACATTACTGACCTTTTGTGTCTATTGTATTAATAATTTTAATTATTTATTTATACACTATTAATGAAATCGCTGGACAAACAAAATAAACCCACAAACACAGTTTTTATTTTGGCAAAAAACCTTGAATTATTTCAATAAAAGTTAAGTTGTGAAATTTTCAATAATACAAATAACAATGTGCACGAAACTGGTTCTTCGCTTTCGTATGAATCAATATTTTAATAATTATTAATTCAAAAGTTCGTTAAATAAAAAAATTCCAACTATAATATGATACCAATTAACTACCTAATGTAAGAATTTATTTTATGGGGCTATTCCGATCTTGAACTAGACAATGACTAACAAGTCACCGTGCAACACGCAATGATAATGGATAGAGGGAATTCCCATTACATTATATAAAATGCAGCAAACTGTTGACATATCCACGAAATATGTAATTTACAGATGCAAATGACAACCCACTTCAAAATAAAATCTATAATATGATCACTTTGGTTGCCCTCAATTTAAAAGAAACTTATTGTTCCTTAAACCTTGACTTATATTATTTTTAAGGCAAACATACTTCTTTATGTATTTCACCCAAATATAACACTTAAATATTTGTGTACCTCTTAATATTTTAAACAGAAAAACGACTTGATTGATCTTTAACTTTGTTTGTGAAAAACCTCTATACACTACCGTTGCTTTTGTTTGACTAAATTCTCATCCAAGCTACGCAATTCAATTCATACGGGCTGCTGTTCGTTATATTTAAACTCAACAAAATAATTAAATCAAGTTATCAATATCGGACTATCTCAGAATATTATTAAAATATGAGTACATATTTGTATAGATACTTGTGGGATACATACATACACACTCGTATAAGCGTCTTCTTAAAAACAAAACCAAAACAAGTTTTCAAATTTAAATGTACGTCATACCCATGCGAAAAAATAACAAAACAAATTCAATAATGTGTTTCAAATAGAGCTGGAAGATCTCTTATTGGCGTAAATCACGCGTGACCGAAAATAAAGTTTCTGTCTGACTTTGGCTCAGTGTATCTAATTTTTATCAATGTACTAAAAAAAAACATATGGAAAATGGTTCACCCCAGAGAATGTCCCTGTAACTTCGCGGCAATTGTAACCGCTAAGCACCTTGGTTTTTGTGCTAATTCCGAAACAACCGATTCCCACATAATAAGCGGTTATTTTATATTTATTTCAATCTTTTTTAAAGTATATCAATGAATTAATTTTCTTTATATATGTACATACGTATATTTTTATGACAACAATTTCAAATAAAACATAATTTTAAAATTTACATATATTTATGTACATATGTACGTATTTCAGAGCAAGGCGAATTAATACAGGTGACCTTATTAGCGCAGATGATTCTCAGCTGTTTGATTCGCCTTGAGCCGCAAGAAACCAATCCTTCAAAATTTACTAAAAGTTTCTAAATATTTTTGCGAGCAATCTAAAATTTTATTTTGAACGATTTAATGTTTGGTTGCGTAATATATGACTGTGTACTATATGATTTTCAAATAAACATCAAATATATTTAAATTTTCAAACAATTATAATTGTTAAACATCACATATATAATATTTTTTGACAATTGGTTTTGAAGGATTGGTTTTTGAAATAAGGCGAATTGCGATAAGGTCACCTTCATTAATGCGCCTTGTTTCAGAGTAAAGTCCCTACACTATAAAAGAATCGTGAAGTCTAATTTATCAGATATATAGTTTAGGATTTAAAAAAATTAATTTTTTCGAATTTCTTTCGTTCACGATATCTCATGAACGGATTAACCGATTTTGACACGGTTTTCGGTGATCAACTTGGTATTATATGCCAAGAACTGATTAGTTTGTGGAATCGATCGGTGAAGCTGACATACAAACACAGTGATGGATCCTCAGAGTAGGGAATATTAGTAGGATCTTAACTCGTAGAAATCTGATTAGATTTTCAATTATCCTAACGGAAAAAAACTTTGTATTATAATAGTTTGTATTTGTCTCTATATTTAGAAATCTTTATTTCGATTCAGTAACTCTTTTTGGGAAAATCGTGTCGATAAAATAAATATAACAAAAATTTACTGATTTTGCTATTCTGTAACAGTTTTAACGATATTCGATATCGGTTGAAGGCAGCTGCTGTGGTTGTCTTTTTAGTTATCGGCAACCAAGATACAATAATATGTATATATATTGTTAATTTCAACGACTTGCATGTTGTTAAACCAACATAAAAATTCCCATTTGGCTGACGGTCCCGTTCGTGGCACGAACGAGAATAATCAGTTTTTGTTGTCATGGATCGATATGTATAAAATGGATGAACAACCGGGCATGTCTAAAAAACTGTTGAAAAAGTTGGTGGATGTTTTAAGTGCAGCGATAAAAATACAAATATAGTATTGTTGTCCACAACCGGTTAATAAATATCGATCAAATTTTATATACGATTTCGCCAATTAAAAAAACATTTTTATCAGTATTTAAGTAAATACCTATGTATAATTTTCTTTTGTGTCTTAAGGAAAGAATGCCAGTTAACACAAATTCCCGTAAACGTGAGTATTTGTGAGACAACATTTACCCGTGATGCCATCTCTATTATTTGAATTACATTCAAATGATTCGTATTTCTTTAAATTTCTTTATAATTGCATTAGTTTTCTTTGATTACTACCAACATACACATGTAAAATGTAGTTGTTCCTATAAAAATAATTAGTGTGCTACCGAATATTCGGCGTCGGCTTCGGACTTATGAAAAAATTATATTCGGTTAAAGCTCGAATATATTCAAAAATATTAGATATTATATATCTAATTAGTTGGTGCTTTCGATATTTTTATAGTAATCGAAAACTACATCAATCACCGCTTATCACGTGGAAATCGGTTGATTTGAAAATCAAAAAAATTGTGTTTTGCCTCGAAGAGCTAAGAAGCATAGAATAGAACAATAGCTTTGCAGTTAAAATTAATTTGAAGTTGTTCCCGTACTTTTTGGGTAAAGTTTGGTAAAGTTGAAGTGTTTTGACATTTTAATACATGGTATATGATGTGTGCGTGCAAGTTAAGCGCAAACAGTACTTACTTCATACTTTAAGATTTTTATTTAAAATCTTTTAATAATAGCTTCTTGCAGTTTTTAATTGTTTATCTTTTTCAAACAGCTGATCGTTTGACTTTTTTCCCAATCTGCTTGAAGAAATATTTTGGGCAAGAAGAAGAAGAATATTGTTGTCTCATAATCTCTCTCACTTCCCAAACTTTAAGAACGGCAACAGATTTGGGTACCCAATGTTGAGAACGGGATCACACCTAATATTTGTATGAATATGTGCAACCATGACAAAATCAGGTGATTTCAAAAAATGTAATTTCACAAGCCATTATGATATACAACGAGAAAACGCTATTCGAAATATAATTCAATTTGTAGTATTTGAAGGAGCAATTTCAAATAAAATTTCTCAAAACAAATTATTTCTTAAATATTTAATTAGAAAATTGTATTTGAAAATCAAATACTACGATGAGCTATAAAATTGAGCAAGAGAATTGAGCAATTATTTTAAGAAGAATTTTATTATTTATATATAAAAAGCCCATTTCTAAAACACATTTTGTTGCTTTAATTAAATCGTTAAATTTTATTTTGTAACAAACAAACAAATTCAGAGAAAAAAACTAGAATTGACAAAAAGTTCGGTTTCGGTCGGACGGTATGTGTCATCCTAATTAAACCACAAGACCCGTATATAGAAGCAAACTCAAATAACAAGAAAACAAGTGTTATGACAAGTATCTCACATACAGTGTTGCCAGTCTATCATATTTAATGTTGCATCTAGCATTAATGAACCTTTTAATGCGTCTTTTAGTTTTATGTCCAAGAAAAGTGTGTCAATAGCTATTGATTTTGTTTGATTTTTAATACCAATTTTATTCTTCTTGAAGCATAAAATAGGTTTAATTAATAAAAAACAAAAATCAGTTGTAGTTAGTTACTTTTGTATTATTAAAATAAGTTTTAAAGTCTTACCTCTGGAACCAAAGTATTAAAAATTATATTAAACGAAATTTCTTTTATTTAAATTTGCATTATAGTATATAACAATACACTAACCGTGTGTGTATGTGCGTTGTAATTTTATACCATGATAATTAAATTGTTTAGACATATTTAACGAAAGAGTTTACTTAGCATATATTGATGAAATAGCTTTCTTTGTAGCATATTTTTAACATATCTTGGCATTTTTGAAATAAAATTGCAGCATTTTGCAACACTGCTCACATAGCAGCTATTTAAGTTACTTTACTTAATGCATAATTAATGATATGTAATTAAAATATAATTGTGTTGCATGGCTTTTAATTGTAAAAATAATACAATAAACCCAACACTCACAAAGCATGTATTAACAACAAGTAAATCGACTGTTAATTTCAACTGATCTATGAATATAAAATAAAAACTATATATTCCAAATATCTTATAAGCTGCACCTAGAGTAAGTTTAACAAAATGCTTGAGAAGAGAGATAAATAAGACGTTTACAATTATGGTTGTATAAAACTATGGTGAATAATATTTTCTTGAAAATTTCGCTTTTATTGACAACAATATGCAAAATTAGTTATAAAAAAATTCGGCGCATATAAAAAACAAATAATTTAAAAGACTAACATGGTAAAACCAACTTTCGTTTGTTGTTCTGTTCAGAGCCGTTTGAAGGTAATTATTTCAAAAATAAAAATATATGTACATAGTTTAAACAGAAAATTTACTCTCAAAGAATAGTTTCGTTACTAAGGAAAGTTTCACTGGAAAATGCGCCAATATTAGCAAAAAGTCAACTTTGAACGAGAAAAGCAGTTTCTCCTGATTTGTCAATGTTTACAGGAAAAGCTGAAGAGTGGCCTCTATTTATCAGCTCTTTTATGGAAAGCACAAAGCTTTGTGAATATTCACAAGCCGAAAATTTATTGCTATTGCAAAAATGTTTAAAAGGTTTTGAAGTTGTTAGTTGCCATCTCTTATTACCAAAAAATGTGTCACAAGTGATTCGAATGCTTAAAATTATGTTTGGTCGCCCAGAAATAATAATTAATTCGCTATTGGAAAAAATTAGGTCAGAAGCCCCTCCAAAGGCAGATAAACTTGATACGTTAACAAATTATGCTATATTAGTGCGAACTCTATATTCAACCCGTGAAGCTTCTGGATTACAACAGCGCAAAAATAACCCCATTCGTCTCCCATACTTAATGGACCCCATACTTAAATGGACAATGTATATATCAGCGAGAGATGCTGATATCGTAGTGTTTTCAAAATGGCTCTTCCATATTGCAGAAGCTGTAGCTAAGGTAAGCGTACCAAGTACGATAGCTGGCAATGTAAATGAACATGAGATTGATAAGGCAACGGTTAAAAAATTATGTGTTATTTGCAGTATAGATCATTTGGTAGAAGCATGTGCCGAATTTTCTCAGATGAAACTTTCTGATCGATGGGAGAAAGTAAATTTAATGAACTTATGTCGTTAGTGGCTTCAGAAGCACGGACATTATCGCTGTTCTGAAAAGAATTGTTCCGTTGAAGGTTGTGAAGCTAGATACCACAAGTTACTTCATAAATTTAAGGTGAATCATACCGTTACGACCCGTTCTACCTCAAATACGAGCAAAGCATTTTTCAAAATTTTACCTGTTACCTTATACAAAAAATTAACACATTTGTTTTTTTGGATGACGGCTCCAATGTAACTCTTATACAAAAGGATATTTGTGATCAACTCAAACAAGAAGAAAACGTTGACAAATTGTGTCTTAACTGCAGAAATCCGTCGTTTTGAAGACGGAAGTCAATCTCTATATATCAAGTCATGGTAGAAACTCGAAGAGATTTGAAATTCTAAATGTACGAAGTGTAAAAAACCTTTCTTTATTTAATTTAAAGAATATTACACGAAAGGACTTAGCAGCGTGTTGTCATCTAAAAAATATTCCTGTTTCAACATTTGATAAGGTTTGCTCTGAAATTCTTATGTAATTCCTTAAAATTAATTGAAGGAGCTATTAATGAACCTTTCGCATCCAAAACGAGATTGGGATGGGTTATTCATGGTGGAAATGTTATCTCTGTTTCACAGTATAAAAAAGTGCAGTTGTGAGCATGAAATGCAGAAATACAGACTGGTTAAACGCAGATCCGGAGTATACGAGATATTTTACAAAAGCTCGAAATAAGCTCGCCTGAAGAGGAGCGTGGAAAATTCATACTGCAAGATACAACGAAGTGTGTCGTTAATAAGTATGAAACTGGATTGCTTTGGAGAGATAATAATATAAGTGTCCCAAATACATAGTTACCCAATGGCAGTAAAACGTCTTCAGGTCTCGAAAAGAAAGTGGATACAACACTAGTACCAATTATAACACAGCAAATTGAAACGTTAGTTGAAAAGAGTTACGAAAAGATGAGATTGAGAAGTCAAATGGAATTATATGGTTATCCTAATAAGCCAGTCGAATTTCGATATGTGTGGGATGCTGCAGCAAAGGTAAAAGTAGTTCCCCTTAAATGATATGGCTTTTGTTTAAAAAAAATTGCAATATGTGGAGACATCAAAAAAATGTTTCATCAAGTGCGTATACGCAAAGAAGATCGAAATACGATTCGTCTGGCGAAATGGTGAAAGTAATAGAATTCGTGATGCATATAGATATGACTTTTGGAGCTGCATGCTCGCCTAGTTTAGCACAATATATTAAAAATACGAATGCAATGGAATTTAAGGATCAATTCCCAAAGGCCGTAGACTCCATCTCAAAACATCTTTATGTATACTATATATACATATATATATATATATATATATATATATATATATATATATATATATATATATTATTTTCTGGACGTAATGATAGCAACTATAAATAGTGGCCCCACTGAACTAGCACCACCCTGGAACAGATTCGACATTTAGTCAAGGTGGGTATTCTTATAAGTATTATACCTACGTCCTCCTTAGTTCATAAGTAGGAGGTTAGGAACCGATACGCATACCCCATCGTTAGTTACTAACGAATTCTAAAACGTTTTAGTTCTTCTACGAATCTGTTCTAATCTGTGAAGTTCCATTAGAACTAGCTGTACAAAATTACCAACTCAAAGTTGTATCAATCTATAAAAAACACCCTAAATATATATATATATATATATATATATATATTTATTTATTTATTTACTATATATACATATATATATATATATATATATATATATATATATATTTATTTATTTATTATATGTACATATATACATACATATATATATACATAAATATATATATATATATATATATATATATATATATATATATATATACATATATATATATATATATATATATATATATATATATATTTATTTATTTATAATATATATATTAAATATATATATATATATATATATATATATATACATATATATATGTATAATATATATATTGAATATATATATATATATATATATATATATATATATATGTATATTTATATATACAGTCAGCTTCAAAACAAAGTGAACAACTAAAGTTCAACATATATTACTAAATATATCTTAAAAAAGGAATACTAAAATTAAACAACTTTTGTTTTTATAAAGCGTATTTAGTAGTAGTTTATTCTAATTAAAAACAATATTCATTTATTGCCTCTATATTTTCAAAACTATATCATTACGAAAGAAAGTGCTTATTCTACGCGTCAAAAGAAAGTGTACACTTATAATTATTATTTTTAAAACTATCTTACTTACTAAGACTAGTTCTTAGTTTGCTTGCTCTTTGCCTCTATGACTGCAGCAAGCCGTCATTGCATTGAATAAGCCAGGTTTTTGGTTATTTCGGGGTATATGTTATTCCATTCCTCAATGATTGCGCTCTTCATCGACTGTTTCTTATTTATGGGGCGTTTTCGGATCTGACAGTCTAGATGTTCCTATAAATGCTTGATGGGATTCAAGTCTGGTGACTGAGTGGGATGATCAAACCGTTCTTGCGTTCTGTTAAGCAGTCATTCCATGATATTTCGAGCAGTATGCTTAGGATCGTTGGCTTGCTAGAAGGCCCAAGAAGATCCTAAGTATAATTTGTCAAAACTCTTGCAAATTTGCTTTTAAAATCATCTATTCTATTTATAGTACTCTCTATAAATACAAGATTTCCAATACTACTTGTAGTCATACAAACTCACACCATGACTTAACCACCACCGTGCTTGACCGTCTCAGTATCATTATTTTCCTCGTATGCCTTATTTTTGCCTCTCCATATTTTCTGTTCCTTTTTTCTTCGAAAAAGTATACAAATTAAAATAATATTTTTTTGGACAAATATTTATTTACTGATCAGTGCAATATATATATATATATATATATATATATATATATATATTGTTTTTTTGAAAAAATCAAAAAACACTAAATATTATATATATATATATATATATATATATATATATAGTGCACTCGGGAAAACGGCCCCCTTTTTTTTTTTTATTGTCTACTTTAAAACGTCAACCATACCACATAGCTCTAAAACTTCAAATTTAAATAAAACTAAATTTTAAATTTAGCAACAGTTAAAATGCACAGATATTTGGTATTCTTCAATGCCACTGAAATTAAAAGCAGTTATTAATGCTATTCTTTACAAATGCCTTACCACATGTTTTTTGCCTGATTTTGTGTTTAAATCCTTACAAATTATGTATATGTAATGACGTTTACATCATTGTAATAACGCAAAATCGAGTTTGGCATTTTGATTTCTTTTGAATTCATTCAGAAATGATGCACAGGCATTAAGGTACTCTAATAAGGTCTGATTATTTAAACTTTTCAATATTGCATCAAATAATGCGTCTGTACAAACTCTTTCGCACCAAGGCCACTGATACTTTGTTTTGTGATCTTCCAAAGATAATTTTATTTTATCTAAATAATCACATATTTCTTTCAGAGTTGGGAGTTCGTAAAACCAATTTGTAAGTTATAATTTGTTTTTCAGCACAAATCAAACTTTTTACGCTTTCATCTGATGCATCCAGATGTAACGCAAACTTAGATTCTTCTAAAATTTTTATATTGCTTGAAACTTTTTCGAACGACAGTCAAGTTTCTTTGTGAATCGATACTAAACCGAAAAGTAGTACAATCGTGAAATTTGTAGTAGGCATATAACAATGTTTTTTTAATGCCATGTTTAATGTTGTGGAAATATAAAATGCAAACATTGTTATATTTTAAATATTTTTCTCCTACTAAATCTGCAAAAATTCTTTTTTGTGTAATATTGTCTATATATATATCCTTGTTACTTAAATTAACGTGAAAGGTATAGTCTTTAACATTTTCCTTAAATTTTCTATAAAGTCTTGTGTTTTCTGACTTCTCACAAGTTCACAATCACAAGTGTTTTTGCCCGTAAAATTGTAAACTTCTGAATAATTATTGTTGTATCTAATTTTTTAACCTTTTTTCTTTTAGTAATTAATAGATTTGTTTAAGTTTTGAGGTTATTTTATATTAGTATATATTTCGATATTTCGCTAGCCTTCGGTTAGCTTCTTCAGGATATATAAAATAATTTCCTGAAGAAGCTAACCGAAGGCTAGCGAAATATCGAAATATATACTAATATAAAATAACCTCAAAACTTAAACAAATCTATTAATTACTTGTGAATAATTGTTTAATAAAATTACAATTACAAGTTTGTGGCTGCAAGTGATTTCTACAATTTACAAATCATACTTCTACATATGGTTTTGTTTCACTAATAGCCTATTTACACTTATAAGCCATTTACACTTACTCACATGAAATGCCAAAATGATGAAAGATGTGAGTAATAGCCTATTTACACTTTCATCTTTCATCATTTCGGCAAGATGTTAACATCTTTCCATATAAAGTCTATATAAAAAAAACTCACAATTTTACAAGATGTTCACATCTCATTTTGTTGAACTCAACATCTTTCGATTATTATAGTGTCTCCACAAAGGAAAATCGAAAGAAAACTTCAAAAACTCATACCATCATTAGAAAATATACAAGTATAAAAATTTATACAACAAGCGGGACCGAACAATGTAAGTAAATTTAAATTTAATTAAAAATACTATATATAATTAATAATAGTAATACTCACAATAAATTTATTTATAGTAAAAAAGAAAAAATACTTCTTTGCTTGTTCAAACCAAAACACGTGAAGTAATAATTGACAGATGAAAGATGTTGAAAATGTAATGTAAACAGTTTTTTTTCAATTTTCAACATCTTCCACACACATCTCTAAGATGTGAGTAAGTGTAAACAGGCTATTGGGGTCGACGAAGACTCTTAAAATAAAATTTACAAGTAAATGATAAATTGAATTCGAATTTGATTTTTATCTACTTTTTAAAAAATTAGTTCCAATAAACACAAAATCAAATCAATAACCACACGTGCAAGATGAACTTTTTCCAGTGATGAAATCGATAATAAAGTCTCATTAAAAAGAAGAATATTTAGACTACGTCTGGAATACGAATTAATGGAATCCACGTTGGAGCACAATGAGCGTTTCAGGCTAAAACGGGACAAATTTCTTTTTCTGATATATTTCTTGTCCACAATACCGGAGAGAGAGAGAGACAAATAGAAGCCATTCTATCGCGTTGCAACAGCAGCTGCTGATAACGTTACGCTGGCTAAGAACAGGAACCACATATCATGCAGCAGGTGACTGGCATGGTGGAAGCAACGCCACTGTGTGCTTGTAGTAAGTGTAATTATTTCCGCTTTGTTTGCAACGTATGCACGCTGGCCAGAAAACATGGAAAGGCATGTGTTAGTTCGCGGCTGTTTGGGTGACAAACATTCTGCAAAGCAGATACTACTGCTGTATCTTAAATTTTTGTGTTCTTTTCCAATGTACTCTTATCTAAAATTCCTTTCAAATAGGTCTTAAGATTACATTCATTTTTCATTAAATTTTCTTTTATTTTATCTTTCAAGTCATTGACTATCTTTATATTTAATTTAAGAATGTTATCAGTATTATCCTTTAAAATTTTGAAGAATTCTAAACTTCTGACTATAAATTTAGAACATATATCTAAATTTTCTAATTGAACAGTAATGTGCTCGTCATTGTATTCAGATTTTTTAAAACTAGATGTGACTTCTTTTATAAAAGTTTGCTCTTTCGGGCAACTTTCAAGCTTTAGTGCAAGTGGTTGGAAACATATCATTTAATGTAAGAAAATACACAAATAGTCTATAATATATATACAATAAACAAACTCTAAACATTAAATATTTCAATTAATTTTTTACGTTGTTTACTAAATTTTATATAAAATTGATTTCGGCGTCCATTGCGGCTTCTCTTGTGTGCATCATGTGTCCCAGTTTATAATGTGTGTATCTAAAAAAAATATCAATAACATCGAACAAACAGTTGGCCACTTAAGGAAAATGCTATCAGTTGCGCTCTATTCGTAGGAAAATTAAATTTAACGAAAAGTTATCTAAGCAAATTATGGTTGTACACATTTGATTGTATGTATGCGCAAATTCGCCTGCGCTAGCGTACACATATTATAGTTGGGCCTTTAGTGGTAGTAAATGCCAACGTTAGCACAACAAATCGATAAAGTGGTCGATAGCAACCAAGGCAGATTAAACAGGTACTCTCACTAGTACAGCAATCTACAACACTAACAACCACACTTGTTTTGTTGGTAGAACATTACATTTTTATGTCAAAATCTTATGACATTTGTTTGAACAAAAAGTGGCTGAATAAATGTCAATTCAACTCAAGGCAAATTCTTACACCAAATCTTCAGTAGAAGATGGATGGATTCTTCCCCAAAAGCCGTAAAAGAAGAAATTGTATTTATGAAGGATAAACAAGATTTTGATAGTCCTGAAATTATAACCAGTGGAGAAGACACTAAAGTGCATTTGCAAAGTATTAATATTTTATTGGCCTTTGGTTTATTATTACAAAATTTATTAAATAAATAAATAATATTTCAAGAGAAAACATTACTGAAACTAATAAAACAGCTTGGAAGCCAATTAAAAAATCATAGTAATCTACCCTCAACATCCCAGTCGTCAATTTTAATTCATCATCCATTTTCTGAATTTAGTTAAAAGTTGTGTCTAGGTATTTTATTTAGTAATTTAAGAACTTAAACTAATAATTTGCAAAATATTTTATTTCAAGAAGAAAAGCCTGCATTTACTATGCTTGCATTTCATTGGTTCTTACACCAAATCTTCAGTAGACTTTTACCAAAAACAAACAAATTAATTGCTATTTTAAAATAAAGTATTTGTTTGTTTTTGGCCAAGCATGTCTATATGCATCCATTTATTGGATAGTGATGATGATGCGATATTGATGATGATTATTCTAAAATAGACGATAAAAACCTAGTTATACATGTGAAAAAATAATTTCAAATACAATGTAGTATATACTTACTCAAAAGTTGAATTTAAGATATTTCTTGTACCCCATTTTTCTTTGCTTTGATTTTTGGATTTTTATACGATTATTTAGATCCCGAATTCTAAAATGTATGCGGCATTTAAAAAAGAATGCTTTGATGTTGTCTGCTAGGTCCACAAGCTTGCTGCACTCTATCAAGCGATGTTGCAGATTGAAGCAATGAATAATATCTTTGCCATTGATTTTATAGAATATTGTTTCCAGCGCCTTAAATTTTTCAACAAAATCGTTACATGGCTTTGTTAGTAAACCCTTCGACACTTGATCGACCCAAGTGAAGGAACTTTCACGACATTCGTATCCTTCAAGCTTCAGTTTTCGAATAATGTAACCAGCTATGTACTCTAAAGCGTCCACTTGAAGAATACCCATCTCATCAAAATCCGTACCATTGAAATCGTCGAATTCGGGAACAGCTTCAAGATCGCAGGCGGAAATGTTTAAACCTTCCTCAATTGTATTGGTACTCAGCCATTGCGTTGACTCAAGCTCAACATTTCCACTACCACTCAAATGTTCGGTGTTTCTAGCTGAAAAATATAGTTAAGTTATTGAAAATTATAATAATTTGAGACATTTTTATATGAATACATTATTTATGTATATGAATAATATTGGTTGAGACTTACCCAATATGTATTTGCGCAACCTACACTTAAATTGTTTTGGAGACGGATGGTCATTAAGCCCACCTTTGCTACGGATTGCTCCAAAAAAAATTTCTAGCACATCCTGGTTCAACCTATTAGTACAGATATAAGTCATGTTATATCTCTGCGACACATAGCTATGAAGCATAGAAAATGCATTATTGGTCATTATAATCCCTTTTTGGAAGGGTTCTAATGACGACTTGTTGGGAATTATGTGTTGCGACATTATTTTGTTCATCTCATTTAACCTCTCAAGTTGCAATTCAATGGCATTGCCGAACGGTTGCTGAATTGACAATAGTTTTTTATTAGAAATTATGTATGTATGTAGTACGTCTTGACTTACCTTGCCAGGATATGAAAATGTACCTAACGATGAATTGAGGACATCAAACCAATCGTTAGCTTTTTAGATGAAGTTCGCTGTCTCTATTGCCTTGTATACTTCAAAACCAAGTGAGTAACAGCGGCGAATCGCACTGACAGTGGTGTTGGAAAATAACTGCGCAGCTGGCTTTACCTCTTGTCTCCCTGAAAAACTTTGTTGGTCTTATATCTTTATTATTATAAGAAGTTTTTGCTCACCTGGACCTTTTACCGACAAATGATCAGCATTTAATTTAAATGTTATGGAAATATCAGAGCCAGACGTATGTTTCATTACAACAACTACTGACCGAGGCGTTAACAGCTCACCATTTATAACATAACCACTGTCCAGAAAATGGTTTCTTACTAACTTCAGCAAGTGTGGGGCATCAGCAAATACAAAAACTTTATCCTCCGGTTGTGATGGGTGTGGAAACCATGGTTTATCTGGGGAAATATTATATAGAAGTTATTAGTATTTTGTGTTTATCTAGTGTGTAAAAGTAAAAATTTGTAACCTGCACCTCTAAAATATAAGGACAATACTTATGTATCTGTTCAAATAAAAACCAGTTAACAAAAATTACTTTCACGATACTTACCTTTTGCTCTTACTATTAATTAGTCTATTGTTTAAATATTATACTTTAATAATAATGAAATAATAATAGACTATCTTATTTAAAAGACTTAAAAAGTAATATAATAAATAAACATTTTAAGTACCGAGTTTGTAGACTAAAACGCAAAATCCCAATTGCGGTTGGCCATATACATAACATTGAATATACGTAACGTTGAATATACATAGTTTTGAATTATACGTCCTCATGAGAAGCAAAGTGGATAAAAAAGTTTGTGTGTTTAGTATCTGTTTAATTACACTGCTCAGCAACCAAATCCGCCTTTGAATAAAACTATGTGGACTATATGGATTTTGATGCGCTAAACTCGAATCTGTTTTCGGTTTTTTCCATCAGGTCCATATTTTTTTGTGGGCGTAGCAATTTTTTGCCCCTTAATTAGCCAGGTATGTAGACATATTTTACCCTAACTCGGGAACGATGATATCAAATAAAAACTGACTCACTTATTGTCCATCAATTTCCACATATACTGCTGCGATAAATATTAGAATCTACTCTAACTTTCTAGATTTAGAATTACAGGTTAGTGAAAAATACTAAATTATAACTTTTAAGTCCAAGAACTATGCAAAATACCGTTGTACTTTAGTTCCTTTACCTGTTCACCTAACGAAATGCTGTCGTCACGCATATGAAAGGTTGGTAGCATTACAACATTGGGTACCTGCGGTAAATTGAAAATAAAATCTAAATTTTATAACCGATTTTTATGGTTTATAGCTTTTTTTATTTCTAAGATCTTTAACTATTAGATAAAGGTGCAAAGTGTTGCATATTGGCTTTAAATTTTTTTTAATTTCATTTTTAATCTGAAAAAAATTAAGAATTTTGCACGGAAAAAAATATTTTTCTCGATTAATATCTGAATATTTCCAAAACGATAAGAGATAAAGAAAAACTGTATTTGACTAAAATAAAAACAATTTTGTTACACATCTTCTGGTGTTTTACTTTTCGGATGACTCGTTCCGGAGTTAGGGTGAAATATGTCTACGTACCTGGCTAATTTAGGGGCAAAAAATTGCCACGCCCATAAAAAAAATCTGGACCTGATGGAGAAAAACCGAAAACGGATTCGAGTTTAGCACATCAAAATCCATATGGTGCACATAGTTTTATTTAAAGGCGCGACAAAAAGTTATTTTTTGCAGAGCAGTGTTATTTGTGTTGCAAAACTTACCAGTAGTAACACCTACATTTGTCTACAACTTACGGTTCGTTAACCCATTGTCGCACACCATTGCAACAACCGGAAAGTTTATGTATATTATAGTACACAATACGTCAGTTGTCATTTGGCAA